>JAKOGI010000013.1:0-447500 GCA_029747015.1 Carnegiea gigantea | reverse complement strand
CAATGGCAAGAGCCCGTGGCGGTCAAGCATCCTTCAAACTCAAGACCTCTCACCCAAGATCACTACGAGACCAACTATCAAGAAAAGAGGCGGAATTAGGATGAGTTCTGAGGAAACATTACCGGCGTCCTCATCACCACAAACGGTCTCAATTGGTATGGAAAATACTCCCTCACCTTCTTTTTCGATTACTCCATCTATTTTTGGGTTCTTGAAGAGCTTGAACTTAAGATCAGTAGACTTAAACCCAGATATGGCACCTTTGGTACACCTAATTGCGGGTTGGGAGATTATGATGTATGACCCAAGTGTGGCCGAATCAAAGATAGGGGGAAATCTATCTGGGCCAGTTGAGTATACTGTTGATATGGATATTGGGCATGTTAAAAAAGAACCTGTTCTCGAGATTGATTCCATCATAGTGGACGATATTGATAAAAATGAACTGATTTTGCGGTTCAAAAGAACTGTCCAGACTGCCCCATAACCAAATTTTAGACCGGGTTTCAAACGTCAATGGAAGACTGCAACCTCACCAAATATACCCCTCACTCCATTGGTATCTCGACCCAGAACGCAAAGTTCAGGTCGTGCCTCTGTTTTGCCTTTGCCAAAAGATAGAGTCGACATCCCTGTCACAAAGAAAAAAAATAGCTCTCAAAACACACACCAAAATACCCACCAAAACACCTTCTAGACCAGCTCCATCTAAGAAACCTGTTCAAAAATGAGCTGCCCAGAACAAGTGTCATAACTGGTTAAAGAATCTGATGAACCAAAGAAAAAGAAATTTAGGAAGAACATGACACTTGCTGAAAGATATGAGCATTTCCTTTAGAAATCTGTGGTTCGGGGGAAGGTAGTTAAGGTGTCATACTTTCTGGAACAGGGGCTCCCAAGGGTGGTTGGACTTGTTCACAAATACTAAGAGAGGATATTCAGTTCCAGACTTAGCTGAGTTCTATGCGAACTATGTTGACACCAATGGAGTGGTGACAAGCACAGTTAATGACCATGACCTACGGTTTGATGCTAAGAAGTTAGGTGAGTTACTTGGGGTGTTCTCCAAAGGTTTTTATGTGTATGTGTGAGAGGAAAAGAGCATCTTAGGTGAAGAACGGCTGTTGGAATTGACCCAAAAGCTAGCCCAAAACCCTCATCTGACGGTGTCCCGGTCTGTGAGAAAAGGGAAAATGATGCCATTGCATCGACTGTTGTTTTGGTTTGTGATTGAGAATATTATTCCCTGAGGTCAGAGATGTAACCTTACTAACCCCACGGACATGTGCTACACTGATTTGTTAGATAGGGGTGAGCAAATTAACTTGCCCGCAATCATGATTAACCACATTAGGAGAATTGCCAAAACATCCAAGGATCATGACATTGGGTATGGATTCTTGCTGAAGTCAGTGTTTGAGAAACTTGGAATTTCCTTACAGAAGAGAATAGGCTTTCAGGTCAGTGATGAGATTGGGAATAGCACATTGATTGGGGGTGGTTTCAAAGTGACAAAAGACTGCAGTGCAACTTCAAAACAGGGGCTTCAAACGCCACTTGGACCTGTTTCCAGTGAAGCCTCCACATCCAGCGCTCCCACAATTGATACACGGTTGCAGACCAAATTACATTGAAGGGGGAGATAGCTGAAGCGAAGCAGGTGCTTACAGAGAAAAAGACTCTCAATGTCAAACGTCACGAGGATTGCTGAGTGCCCTTCTTGCCCTCACAGCCAAATTCCCTACTCCACCTTCCTCTACCTAAGCCTGTTCCTTTCCTTGTTTCCAACACTGTTCTTCAAACACTTGGTTATGTATGTGACTACTAATGGTATATGGCTGTTCTTAGACGGTTTATGCATGTATGCTATACATTTGCTTGTGCCTATGTTATTTATTTGTGCGTGACTCGGATGGCCAATATCCTTACCGTACCACACACTTGAGGGTATTGTTGTTACTTCTCGCATTACCGCTTTAGTTGTGATTGCATCCACATTGGATTTTAACTCCCGGCCTATTTATCCTATTTCGATGATGTTAAAAGGGGGAAGATGAGCATGACATTAAGTCTTGCCTAGTTTGCCCAGTTCAAGTTGACTCCTCTCACTCTTGTTTCTCCTTGTTGTGTGACTTGCATAACATTTTGACTTTGTCTATTCTGGCTCTAGCATATCTTACCTTGTTAACAACAAACGGTCATTTGGTTTGCCATCATCAAAAAAGAAAAAATTGTTGACTTAATTAATGTATAAGGTTTTGACGATGACCATCCAAAATGCCCAAGTCAATATGTTGTGAGTTATATGTTGTGCTTGAGTTGTATGTTGAGACAGGATCCGGAAAATACATTGAGTAGTTTGAATGAGCTTAGAGCATCAAGTTGACAACATGTGCAAGAAACTAAGAACACTCCCTCAGAACAGTTCTGGGAGCGGTAGCATGGAACTGTGCAATAATCAAGTTGACAACATGTGCAAGAAATCGAGAACACTCCCTGAGAATAGTTCTGGGAGTAGTAGCACGGAACTGTGCAAGAAGAATTCGAGAACACTCCCTCCAAACTAGTTCTGCGAGTGGAAGCATGGACCTACGTAAGAAGCCCAGTTGACAACAAGAGTTTTAGGATTGAATGTGTGTATGTTAATTTAGATTCTTGTTAATATGCCAAAGAAGAACTTGACTTAACACTCACCTTGAAGGAATTATTTAAGCTGATTCAGAACAATTGAACAAATAGATATGCAGTGCTCTGAGGGCAGTGAGTGTAAAAATCGGTTTTCAAATATTTTCAACATTCTTTCTATTGCCAAAATTCCTAATATTTTTGGGATCGATTTTTTGATAATATTCTGGTTTAGAAAGAGATATGATTTCCTAAAAAGATATATTCTTGCAGGATTTAATTCCATTTAAGATACTAAGTATTTTCAGAGTTATTATGGAAATCAAATCCTTACTTTTTTGTGGGTATATAAGCACTCGCTTCTTATCTCTTCAAGCAAGGTTTTTCAAGGGTTTTCATGATTGATCAAGTGCTAAAATTGTTTTTCTGAGTCTGAATTTTTCTGTGAGAAAAACCTTCAAAGTGTGTACTTAATCGAGTCTTCATTATTGGCATAATAGGAGTTGTATAGTACCTTACACTCAGCTTATTTAGAAGCATTCAAGTAATGTGTTTTTTTATCTTTTTTCCGTCATCGTGATTAGAGGTTGTCCCAGTTGTTGGACGTGGTCTCTTAGGGGACGTGTGGACATTGTGTCCGTGAGTATTTGTCCAAGTTGGACGTGGTCTCTTAGGAGACGGTAGACATGTTGTCTGTGTGAGCTTGTCCAAGTCTTAAGAGAATTTGGATGTGTGTTTGCAATTAGAGTCTTGGGGAAGACTAAGTTACGTGTGTGACATTGTCACATATGTTACATAGTGTAATGAGCTTGGCCCGTGTTAGTGAAAGTGTTTGTTGAAATCCTACTGAGATAGGTCGTGGTTTTTACACCTCTATTGGGCCAGAGGTGATTTTTTATGTAAAAATATTGTGTCTCCTTTACTATTTCCACAATTACTTTCGCTTCTGTTTCACAAAGTACACGCATTCCAATCAATTCTCACGAGTGTTCTGAAAGAAGTTTTGTTTCTCTCTCTCTGGAAACGCGTACTTCAAATTGTTCTCACGAGTGTTTTTGAAACAATTTGAAAAATTAATAGACAAAATTCACCCCCCTCTTGTGTCCTTGTGTGTTTAAATCTAACAAATTTAATTAAGTTTATCTAATATATATGTCCAACTAAATTCTTGAGTTACTATGATAATTTATATGTGGATGATTAAGTTACAAAATCTTAAATATAATCCTAAATTCTTTTGTGTTACGTACTATGATAATTTATATGTGATCCTTAGGAAATTATATAAATTATGTGAATAAATGTTAGGAAATAATGCAAGTTGTGACCAAAAACAAAATGTTACATATATGTAGATGTCATTTGTGGTCATACCCTCGTTCATTTACGAGTTTACTTGATGAAGATGATGAATCAGAAAACGTCAAGCGTAGTGACACATATATGCCTACTAATCCCCACATGCCATACCCACCGCCAAACTACCCTTAACTCACATCATAAATATATGATTACAAATTAATAGCAGTGACGATTTGGACTGCATTAGAAAGTATAGTTTGTGCTTGGGCTCGTAAACTTAATGTCATTCATAAATTTAATTTGTACCATCATTTTTCTTCAAGGTTTTAGAATGTATATTACTTAATCAATAGTTGAGATCAACTTAGATATAATGATCTATCATTAATGGTCAAAGTATTTGAAAATGATTACCATCCCTTGTCAAAATCCACAATGAGAAAATTTATTCTTTAAAGCAAAAATAGTTACGTATATAAATGACATGTATAACAATTATTGTTAATTAGTTGTATAATAAAATGGAGCAACTAGAAAAGGTTTATTCGGGTCAAATTGCTCTCATTGTGTCATTCTAAGATCAGATAAGTTCACTTAGAGTAATTTAGTCAAATATACGATATAATTTCTTCTTTTTTCTTTTTTTAATAATAATATACGATATATCATTACCTACGTCCATTAGGGACTGCAGTAAAAACTACGTACATATGTACAAACATATTGCATATTTAAGAGGGGTTTAGCATGTCAAGATTGCGGATAACATGGAACATAAAGGTCTGTTGCCTCTACGCGTGTATCTCATTACCTCAGGTAAGAAAGAGACACTGATAACATCTTTAAATCTGAGTTTTTATCTAAGGTTCCGTTTGGTCCTTAGAAAATTTGATGGAAAGAAAAGTTGAAAGGAAAAAAATGTGAAGGAAAAAAATGTAGGAAGAAAATGAGTTTTTTCTCTTGTTTGGATCAACGAAAAAATACAAGAATTTGGATGAGAAATTTGAATATTGATAAACTACTTAAATCATTTTGATGCCATCTAAACAATACAAGGTTCGAAAAGGTTGGGAATTTTCCTCAAACTTTCCTTATAATTTTATGAGGAAAATTTTATCACTTGTTTCTAACAATTTTTCTACCAAACTTTCCTCCATATTTTTTTTCTTTGTGATTTTCTCTAAACCAAACACAAGAAAAAAAGCAACTTTCCTAAATTTTTTTCTTCCCACCAAATTTTCCAAGGTCCAAACAGAGCCTAAGAGATCCCAAGATGGTGTTAAATGTAATAGTTTTACCTCTAATTAGCTGGGAAGAAATTGGCTCTATTAGACCATTAACAGAAAAACATTTATTGTTTACAACTTTTTAGAAATCAAAAATTACATATAATTGATTTTTTCAAACATCTAAAAGATCAAATAACTGATAACCATCTTGCTAGCATGAATTTATTTTGCTATTTTCATCACGGTTTATGCAGTAATATGCTTCCTGAAAATATTGAGTAAAATGTGATCGTTTGATGTAAACACCATGGTATTCAACACTTTATTCACATTATTACTATAATAAATAGGTGTATAAAGGTATATGTAATTATAGTATCTTTGGAGGTATTTGATAGACAGCTTTTTCAATGACTTTTTGCTTAAAAATGACTTTTTTAGGTAGTTTCGGTTGTTTGACTAAATCAAATAATTATTTGGGTTGTTTGGTTAGTGGCCTTTTGAAATAGTTTTTTTGCTTTCTAAAAAGTTAACATTTGTAGCTTTTTATGTTGCTGTTTGGGTTTTATTGTAAAAGACTAAATTATCATTGATTAAATACCATAAATAAAATTCATATATTTTTTTGCACTCTCCCTTCTAAGTTTTTACTTACTTCTTCAAATTCAAATTAAATAACGATCCATAATAACCATACCTTCATAATTTATTTTAGTCGTTGATAAAAACATAAAATCATTAATTTTTGCTAATTTTATATATTAATATTAAATGTAATGCAAATTTTAATTCTCTTTTATTCCAACTTCAAAAAAATCAATTCATATTGAAGAGAAGTTAAACTAATAAAAAACAGAAATTTTTCAAAGTGAACAACAAAACAAGGCTGTGTTATGGGCCTTAAACATCACACCACTTTTAATTTAGATTAAAAAAAAAACCTATATAAATCAACAAGAAGATTTAATAACTCGTAATAAAATAGGATTGTATAAGTGAACGTAATTTGTATACATCACGTAAATTTAATTCATATTGAAAAAGAAATAAGTGACCAACTAATTAAAAAATTCATTTTTGGTGGTAAATGAGAGATATGGAAAAAAATAAAATTTTATTAAATATATTTTTTTAGAAACATCCAATTTTACTAAGCATTCCTTTTCAAAAAATAACTGATTGATACAGCTATACAAACAGCTGATTAAAACAGCCAACATCCAATAACTAAGTGCCATTTGCCAAATGGAGCATTTATTTTCATTATACACTTCAGTAAACATTTATAAAACAATTATGAAAACTTGACAGAAATCCATCCTGAATCCATATTTTCATTTTACAAAATATTAGTGACTGAAATTGTAAATTATGTGTCATATACATGTCAAAACATATTATAGTGGTAATGTCACAATTTTATTTCTCAAACATTTGAGAATCTAGCATTATCTTTCTTCATTATAAGAAAAATACCAAATAAAGACGGAATCAGCGATGGAATATGATTAATCAGCGACGGAAATTTAAGATCCGCGACGGATTTGGCGACAGAATGAGGCTGTCGGATTTTCGCTCGTCGCTGATCAGCTGGCGACGGATTAAGCGACAGACATTGCGACATACTTTTTTGGCGGGGAAAAGTGGCGGGCAGGGGGTGGCGACGGAATTAATCTTCCGTCGCCATCAGAGACGGAATTCCCGTCGCTGATGGCGATGGATGATCAATTCCGTCGCCACCCCCTGCCCCCCAAAAAAATTATTTTTCCCCTATCCGTTGCCTTTCCATCGCTGGGTTCCTCTTTTTTTAAAAATAAAATCGCTTGTTTTTGATCAAATCCGTACATACAAATCATTCCCTGCAAGAAATTTACAAGATCTTCGCACTCAATCAACATCCAATGACTTCGAATAGGGCTTCATTCGAAACGTTCTCAACAATTTCAAGCCACACAAAGGTGGAATTCCACATCCAACACAACACATCACATCCAACCAAGGGTTTTCAATTCACAAGCCACAAGTTCCCAACAAACTCTCTACATATTACACACTACAAGTTCCAAACAAAGTCTGTATATATCACAAACCATGCATCCAAACAAAATAACCAGAAGTTACCAGTAATTGAGAATGAAGTTATATATATGTTTGCGGAAGAGGGTGAAGTAAGCGCCAAATAGGAGGGGAGTTAAATAAGCACCAGGGGGAGGGGAGTGAAATTAGCATAAAGGGGAGGGGAAGCAAGCAGCAAGAGATATGATGTACTTCGTGAAGATAAGCAGAAGAGCCACCAGCTGAAGGAAAATTGCAACCAACTCAATCACCAAGGTCTCCCTCTTCCTCTTCGCCTTCCTCTTCCTCTTCCTCTGCCTCACGATCTTCCTCATTATGTTGCGAGGGATGAGTAAATGGTGGCTGAGATCCCGAGCTAGACGCTTGTTGCATTTGAAAGAAAGCTTGGAGGTGCTGATCGATGCTCATCATTTGTTAGCTCAGTTATTGGTTGTTTTGTGTGAGCAATATGTTAGATTCCTCCAGTTGCTTACATTTCTCCATAACCAACCGGTAGCTTTCAGCTTGTGACGATAGCTCACCCCCCAAGTTGGTTACTAGACCTTTTAAGTCATTGAGCTCCTATTGCGATGGCGTAGAACCGGAACCTGCTGACAGGCATTTAAGTAAATTACTATATTAGCTTTGCCATTAAGTAAATTCAATGTATAACCATGGTTGTTGGAACTTTAATATGAAAACAATACCAGATCTTTGAGTGGGACTGAAGTAACCGGATTCCCTGATGTTGACAGCCTCGTCACCAATGCCATAAATACGACCCTTCTTATTCTTGAACGTCTTCACCCACAACTCATTTGGGTTGGGAAATGGCTGGTTTGGATCTTGAGAAGAGCCATTCCCGGTCCCTTGAGAGTTGATAATATTTTGAAAATCACGTTCAAAGGTTTCCTACAATACCGCAACATGCGCACAAAATCATGTATAGTATAATAACTTAAAATAAAGTATACGAGTTCATGTTGAACTACCAATGAAGATTGAGAATAGCTAATTGCTTACATATGTTTGTTGTGATTTCTTGTCAACCCAAGGGGCATCATCTTTGCCCTGGAGTTTGTGAGTTCGACTGAATAATTTAACAATGGTGGGCTCCGTCCCAAGCTGTTCCCTCTGTGTACGTGCCTGAAAGAATGATGTCAAGTACAACACAAAATACAGTATTGAATTTAAACGAATACATAGCAAACATTAATTCATTTACCAGACGCCGCCTATGCTCATACATAGGGATCGAGCCACAGGTGTGGAGAGATGGACCACCACTTTCTGGAGTCCCCAGTCGGTTCTTCTGGGCTGTCTCACACAATTTCTTGTAATGTTCATTCGCCCAGTGCTGCTGGAGTCCCTCCCATTGAGCATCACCGAGTCAGACAGGCTTCTTGTTACGCTTCCTTACTTTGCCAAAGAAGTCTCTCAAGCGTGCATTGAGGACCGTATCCCAAGTAAACCACTTCTGTAATTATGAAAACAAATAACACATCAAATAATTCAACAGTAATTTATCACATATTTCTGAAACTGTTAATATGAAGTCACTGTAGTTACCTTGAACTCTCCGAACCACAAATCTCATACTAGTTTGGGCACTTTGCTCCAAATAGGCCGAGCTCCATCAAACTTGCTTTGAAATATGAGCGAAATCCTACTAACAGCACCATCATTGGGGAGAAACCTAAATGAGCATTACACATAAAATTCATTACTTGTTATGCAAAATTCATGTAGTACTTCATAACATATAACAAATGAAGACTTACTCGTTACCATCTGGCTCAATCCAAGTCTTTGCTCGAGTGCTCCCATAACTGGATTGTGCTTCGCTTTCACCACTTCCAATGTTCTCTTGGGACTGGTTTGTGTTAGGGTGAGTGGGTTGTGGAGGGGGTTGGGGAGTGGGGTACACAGTGTGAACAACATGGGGGTTTGGAGGAATGTTGTAGGCAAATTAGCCGTACATGGCGGTTTGGTTGGGAATGTATGAGGTCTGATGATGGAAAGCCCCAAATGGGGGAGGTAGGGGTCCTGAAATACCTGGTATGTAAGCAGCCATTGTCGCTCCTGGCTGAACTGGTGTATAAGGTACCTGGGGGGAAGATGGATCAATATCCATTGCGGTCGGATCAATGGCAGAGCTTCGATGCCCTCGTCCTCTACCTCGAGGGGAGGACTTTACTCAACGAGAACTTGAATCCATACCTGAAATAGGTGACAACAATGCCACGTGCAAATATATAATGATTGCACATGTAAACCGTTTTCGTCATACATCATAATAGGTACATAGGTGACACATATTTTGCAAAGCCCATTCATACAATATAAGTATAGTCACAAACAATTGTTTCACATGCAAAATACTCATACACATAAGAATTCGTAACCACTCAATCATCTGCATCCTCATCGTCATCAATGTCATCGTCATCATCATCGGACAAATGCAAATTTTCTTCAGCTTCATCTATTTCATCACCGTCATCCCACTCCCCCTCTTCATCATCCTCACCATTCTCTACCTCATCTATCTCGTCATTACCCTGAATGAATGAAAACCCTATTTCATCATTAACCTCTTCCGGTGGTGCACTTTCATCGACTAATGACGCAAGGATGGCGTCATTCGCAGGTTCGACGATAGTCGCCATGTCCGTTTGTTGGTACGCAGTAGGTAGAGTGTACTGCTGATCCACTCTCGCTCTTGGTTTGGTTAGTATGACAACAAGCCAATTGGCCCTATCTCTTGAGCGATCTGCATGTGAGATGAAGTATACTTGTGATGCGGTATTTGGAAAGATAAATGGGTCGTACTTTCGGTACCTTCTTGTACGGTGGACCTTAATAAGATTGCTTAATTTATGAGATCGTGTCCCACAATTCAATATGGGGTCGAACCACTGACAACTGAAGAGCACACATCGTTTAAGTGGTTCGCCTATGTACTCAATTTGGACAATGTCCTCTAGTACACCATAATAATCATTCTCAATATCGCCTTCTCCAGTGTCACAAACACCAACACCACAATTATATGTTCTCTTTCCGACGCTACGAGCTTCTGTGTGGAATTTGAATCCATTTACTTTATATGCCGTCCACGTCGTTACCCACCGTTTTGGCTTCACAGCCAATTGGCTCAGGTAACAATGTTTGTCGGTCTCGAACAATTGAATATAATGCACCTAAGGTGGCATAACATGTGGTTTTAATTAATACAATGCACCTAATTAATTGTTATGCTCAAATTATGAATAAATGAGTTCGAATACTTACATTCTCACTAAACCAATCTGCGAAATGAGTTTCGATGATGGTGTCGACATCTGCGTCGCTAACATTGGGACGTGTGGCTCTCACTTGGTTCGTGAAAATTCTATCACATTTTACGAAGCCTATTAACATACTTGCGCTATGAATGATAAACTGAATTGGAAGTGAAAATACCACTCACCCTATATAAGGTTTAACTTTATCACAATTTAACAGCACGTGAAGGTGGGCAGCAACATATTCGGCATCTGTGAGATACCTTGATTTTTTCCTACCAATAGCGGTCCCTTGCGGTGCAAACATGGATAGAGTTGGAAAATGATTAATATGTTCATCGTCGTCCTCATTTCTCCTGCACCTACTGCGTATGGAGGGCACATTACAGCCGAAGTAATAAGAGGCAAAGAATGTCCTCTCTGCTTCTAGGTATGCTTCTGTGATTGAACCTTCAGGACACGCTTGCTGCTTTATCTTTCTCTTCAATCGGCCAAAGAACCTATGCAGTTCACAATTGCAATGGATTTTAAGTGATGCCACATATAAGAATTCATAGAAGATTTCATCAATTATAGTATAATTTACCTCTCAAATGGATACATCCATCGGTATTGTACTGGACCACCTAGTTGAGCCTCTTCTGCCAGATGCACTGGCAGGTGCTCCATGACATTGAAAAAGTCAGGAGGGAAAATGGTCTCCAACTTACACAAAGTGATGACAATGTTGCGATGCAGTTCCTCAAGCATATCCTCCCGTAATGTTGTTGAGCATAAGTTCTTGAAGAACTGGCTTATCTCAATAAGAGGTTTCAACACATCATCTGGGAGCGCGCCAAATGCAATTGGTAAAAGAGTCTCCATGAAGACATTACAATCATGACTTTTCATGTTGTTGAACTTAGCCTCATTAGGGTCCACGATATTTCTCAAATTAGAGCAATATCCATCAGGCATTTGAAGCTCCTTCACCCATTCACACAACTCTCTTCTTTTATCCATAGGAAGTACGAACTACGCTTTTGGTTTATCCAGCCTACCACTTGGGCCTGAATGTAAATGTGATTCTGGCCTATCACATATTTCGGTAACATCCATTCTTGATTTGGCATTGTCCTTTGTTTTCCCATTAACATCCATCACAGTGTTGATAATGTTCTCGAAGAAGTTCTTCTCAATGTGC
Organism: Carnegiea gigantea; assembly: GCA_029747015.1. Lineage (NCBI taxonomy): Eukaryota > Viridiplantae > Streptophyta > Magnoliopsida > Caryophyllales > Cactaceae > Carnegiea > Carnegiea gigantea. The sequence goes on along the minus strand of JAKOGI010000013.1, from coordinate 435,819 downwards.
ATCACATCCAAAGTATGGCGAAGCAGTTGGTGTTGCCAATAAGGCAACTCCCATAATATGCTCTTCTTCGTCCAGTTGTGCTCATTCTCCTTAAATCCTGGTACAACAAAGTCACCATTTGTGGTTACCATTGGGTAATCTTCCACCTCGATATAAAGTTCTTCCCCGAACAATCAGCGAGGAGGACCCCCTGTAACAGTTCTACCTTTCCTGAATGCGGTTCTATTTCTTCTGAACGCATGATTCCTTGGCAAAAAACACCGATGATAGTCAAACCATGAGAATTTACCTCCATTTCGCAATCTTAAAGCCTTTTGCTGTTTCATACATACGGGACATGCCAATTGGCCATTAGTACTCCACCCAGATAACATTTCGTATGCGGGAAAATCATTAATCGTTCACATAAGTGCAGTCTTCATCTGAAATGTACGCCCCGTAGAAATATCATAAGTCTCAACTCCAACATCCCACAACTCTTTCAACTCATCGACAAGAGGTTGTAAATATACATCTATGTTGTTCTAGGGATTTTTGGGCCCCGGGATTACTCAAGTTAAGAACATAAACGGTGTGATCATACACATTTCAGGGGGAAGGTTATAAGGTGTAACGACCACCGGCCAAATGGAGTATAATCTTGAAGACAATGTGTAAGGATTAAATCTATCAGCACATAAGCCAAGCCTCACATTCCGAGGCTCTGCAGCAAATTCAGGGTATTTGGAATCGAAATGTTTCCATGCTGCCCCATCTGATGGATGACATAAAACACCGTCCTCACGTCGATGTTCATAATGTCATCTCATGTGCTCTGCACTACTTCTTGATGCGTACAACCTCTGCAGTCGAGATTTTAACGGCAAGTAATGCATTCTTGAGTATGGCAATGGATTCTGATTCCTTCGTTGTGACCTTTGCCTCTTCCATCTTGAATGCCTACAAAACTTGCACGCATCTAAGTTTGCGTCCTCCTTATAAAATAGCATGCAACCGTTTTGGTAACAATCAATTTGGACCACATCGTTGCCGAGATCTTTAACAACTTTCTTCGTTTGCCCATAGTTGTTAGGCACGCGGTTGTTAGGGGGACACATCTCTTTCATTAATTGAACAACTTCATTGAAACAGTTTTAAGGCATACTATAATCAGATTTAATACTCAACAGTCTCACCGCCGCAAATACCTCACTGTGGGTGGAGCAACCATCATATAAGGGTTGTTGAGCATCTTGAACCATATTATAAAATGGTTCACGGCAAGTGCTTGACCCATCTTCCCTTACATTTTGATTTGCTATTACAGCATCATCAACCATGTCCTCCATCTGATCTATGTAGGATTCAGAATAGTTATTATTAACATGACTTGAACCTCCAACTTCGGAAATTTCACTATTTTGATACCCAAAACCATATTCCTGAGGTTCCATTTCCCCATGACTTATCGAAAACCAATACCTTTGCACAAAACCCTTATACATAAGGTGCATCTTGACCTCATCAGGTGTCAAGTATACCCTATTTCTGTATTTCGCATAAGGACATCTATACTTTCCCCCATTCAGAAACTCTGTCTATGCACGTGCAAATTGATCGAATTCGTTTACATCATCTGGAAATTCTTGCGTATAACCACTACGATCAGGCAGTAATCTATTATACATCCACCTATGATGTGGAGGACCATTCATATTCTGCTCAAATAACAATAATCACATAAGGTATTTGATAATAATTAATTTTAATCAAAATTATAATAAGTACATAAATTAGGCAATTAGATATTATGTACGCTTACTTTAAAATTTCCACATGCACCCCAAAAAAAACTTACAACTAGGTGATAAATATACTTACATTCTCACGAACATCACAAAACTAATAATTCATACATAGTTGACCACTTTATTCCACCAACATATTAAATTTAAACTTCAAATTATCAAATCTAAGTGTACATTGCGTTGGGCGAAAACTTTAAACAAATATGAGCTACAACTTCATACAAACATCACATTTGAACAAAATAATAAACCAAAGCATCTCAATCCACCAACATATCAACTTTCAAGTTCACATCACCAAACCTAAACGCTAAATTGCATTGAGCAAAATCTCCAACCAAATTTCGACAACATTATCAATTAAAATACTTCATTCCACCAACATATGAAATTTCAACTTCAAACTACCAAACCTCAACCCTAAATCGCATTTACCAAATTCTTGTAACGAATTAGAGCAATAACCTCACACAAATTGCACATTTCAACAACATTATCAATGAAACCATTTCATTCCACCAATATATCAAACTTTAACTTCAAACTACCAAATCAAAACCCTAAATCGCATTTACCCTAATTTTGAACCAAATTAAACCAATAACCTTACACAAACACAACATTTCAACATAAATACGAACTAATTATGAAATTCTAACAATGTAATACAAAAAATTGTAGAAATTTTAAGTTGTTTAGTTGAGACAAATACCTCAATTAACTTCAAAAAGGCGGCGGTGGGGGGCAGCAGGCGACGGCCAGCGGTGGAGGGAGGTGACCAGCGGCGGCAGTTGGCGCGGACGACCGGCGCCGGTGGTTGGGCATGGCAGGAGGCGGCTGGGCTGGTGGTGGACGCGTTGGCACTCTCGCGCTCTCTCTCTCCTCGGGTGTTCGATATGGCATTTAAATGGGGGGTGACGGACTGGCGGCGGAATTTCCGTCGCCCCCTTTAAAAAAAATTGTTTTTTTAGGCGACGGAAATTCCATCGCCTATTTTTTTCCAAAAAAATTTTATTTATAGCGACGGAATTTTCGTCACCATATGGCAATTATGGCGATGGATTAGCAGTTATGTCGTCATATCTGTCATCTAATCTGACTTTTTTGTAAAGTTATTTATCCGTCGTCGTTTCCGTCGTCAATTCTATTGTTAATTTTTTTCGTCGTCGAATTCCGTCGTTAATATGAACTCTTTTAGTAGGGCTTATGGTCCGTTAACAACGTACTCAGTTTCTTTCAGAGACATTTTCCAAATAATATTTGGTTGAAATGAAAAGGGGTTCCCGTGTCCAAAATCAACTTTTTCTTACCAATTATTATGTTGAATCAGTTACTGCTAATCAAATGTCCCATCATGTCATACCAAGCATATTCTTTGCCTTGCATATCCCCACGTTAATTAAACATCATCTCCATGTTAAACGCGTGTTTCACAAACATCTTTTTTTTTGAGCTTTTGGGATTAAAAAAAATAATTTTGGTATTTAAATTAGCTATTTGACTTAATAAAATATCGAATTTAGATATTTGATAAATTAACTTTTTAAAAGAGTTCTTTTAGTTCAAAAAGTTAACTTGAAAAAATTAAACTATTAAACATTATGGAATTAACTTTTTGGGGTTGTTTTTTTATCTCACAATTATTTCCTAAACAGTTCATTTTACCAAAAAAATTTTCTTAAAACAACTAACATGAATAGTTAGCTTAAATAAATTATGCAAGAAATTAGCAATGAACTGCTAATGCAAACGCCTAATAATTATAAATAACAACTATTTGTCGAACACAAGCACAATATATTATTATGTGGGTCTTCAATAGAATGCCAATTCTTGGTCTATATTAAAATGTGAAGAAGCAATGGATGACAATTTACATGAAGTAATGAAACAGAATATTATAGGAGTAAAGAGTAAAGACATTTTAAATTATCACATGACAATGACTTACGTGTGAATTCACCGAATACAAATTCATTGTGTGCTGTATAATTATTGCGCTATTAATATGTGAATTCGCCAAATACAAACTCATTGTATGTTATGTAATTGTCATGCACTCGTGCCATTAGTAGAGTTATGTTCATTGTATTGTAAAATCAGTTTTGGAAACTTAGTTAAACTATAATAATTTTGCTCGTTTTGAACTGTACAATGTGTTGATTTAACTTAAAAAAGGTAGATTCATATTTTCTAAAATGGTTGATTTAATTTGTATAATGCTCAAGAGAACAATTATCGGGATGAGAAAATTATAAAAATTTTAATTTGAAGTGAATGATAACCGATTTACCAGATACCTGATAAATCGGTATGCATTCACTTCAAACTGGTAAATCAGTAATTAATCAAAATTTTACAATTTACTCATCCCCGGTAATCGTTCTCTTAAGCATTATAATCGATCTAGCCGCAAAGTAGAGCAACTAGGAAAGAACAAAAAGGAAGCCAAGCATTGAAATAAAAACTATAGAGGCAGAAAAAACTTGTTTCTAGTAATACTACTAGTCTAATCTAACTAAAACCAACAATATACTCCTTCCTACGTACTACTACGTGCTAATTACTCTGATCTACACTTGGTCGACAACCAACGTAAAGGAGAAAGAAAGACAAAATGAAATAAGTTTTTAAGTTATATTACACTACATTACATCAGATTCACTTGAAGAGAGAAAATAACGTAGAGTTGCATTAAAAGTTGCTCAAAATATTCCCAAACGACTACTCCATGATTCAAGGTTTTTTGTTCAACCATCTCTTTTCAGCATCCTGAGTCTTTGAACTGAATGCATGAATGTCCTGTAGAAAAGCAATGAATTCCATTAGGATTGAATCGTCTGAACTTGTTAATTTGTAAATTGATTTAAGTATAAATTTTTCGTGAAAACTTGTGTGAAAATAACTGATGTTCTACATGTTCGTTACATGTTTCACGTACCGAGTGATGGAAGATAGATAGAAAAGCAAACTATGATAGAATATGACCATCAATCATATATAACGTAATTATAAACCAATACAAAATATTAACAAGCTGTTCATAATAATAATCGATACAATGATGATCACCTAATTTATTACAAAAATATTTTTTTCTCTCGTCAATAATTCAGATCAGTTCAGATATGATGATTCATCGGTAGTAGTCAAAGAATTTGAAAATCATTACAACTCCTCTCCAAATGTACAAGCAAACATATGAAACATCACACTTACAAACACAAAGACACATCTCCATGGTCACAACTAGACAAGATCATGGACAACTTCAATAATCATGCTTTTCAACACAACATGATCATCATCTATATATATGGGGATTTATGCCACTTGGGTTCCATTCCAACTCAAAAAACCATGTCCAAAAAAAAAAGGCATATAATGTGCGAACCCAACTCAATAATACCTAGATTCACAAGAAATCATGGGATGATGGGACACAAAAACAATGCATGGGCTTCCTGTTTTTCCTTTATGTACATTTGATTGCACAAAATCTAAAATAAAAAATAAGTTATAACTAATATAACATACCTCCATGGTAGATCTCCAGCGAGTAGCCAATCCCCGTCCTTGTCTTGGTACGTGAGTTCGTAATCGGCAACACTATCATCCCCTGTTTTTTCGAAACCAACGATGCAAAAACAGTCTTGCCAATTAGAGCTTGTTCATAAGCCAGATCGGATTTAAATACAGGTTGAAAATTTTTTGACGTAAACCTAATATATTTATTAAATGGATTGAAAAATTATGACATGTACCTATTTAATTTTTAAACAGATTGATGCACTTAGCCAGTCTAGGATAAACAGGTCGAATTCAGTTGTCTAGTTACCCATTCATGCATTTCACATTTTCAACTAATACATAATTATATAGTAATAAAAATTAAGCTTATATATCACATCAAACAATTACTATCTAAAACTCACTCGATTCATTATAATTCACATTTTTTTAAAAAAATTTTGCATTCTTAATTAGCTAATAAAAAGGTAACCGGACAAATAACAAAAGAGAAAATGAATTGACTTATTTAACCCATTTAATTAAATAAATTAAACAGATACTTTTTTGTATCGAGAATCTTGACATTGACCTTGACCTAACCCATTTAATTAAACAGCTTAAACGTGTTAACCTATTGAATTAAATGGGCTGAAAATTTATGTCTAAATCCACTTAACTTCATATCGATTTTGGGCCAATAATCATATCCGATCAGCTTTACCGAACTCTAATGTCAATTAAGTACTCCTCCCAAAATTCTTTGAAATTAAGCCATAAATCCAAGTGAAATGGAGAGGTTTTCTTCCTCCTCTTTTTTGCCATAAATATTCCATATTTTATGCATTAGATGAAGTAAAAATGTTAAAATGTCAAAACATTTTTGCGATCCTTAGTCAAAAAAATTTCATAAAGATACCACTAGGTATCAAATAAAAAGGCTGCTAAAAGGCAGAATTATAGTTACCAACACAAGGAAGAAGAGCACTAAACACCAACCATCCAAACAGTAAGTGAGTACTGATCCACCATGCTAATCAATTAAACCCATTTACCACAAGGGATCAATGAGTCCTTGAAAAGAGCATTTAAGGCAATTGCAACATTCTTAAGTTGTAGAAAAGTACCATAGATAAACATATCAGTACTCCCAACTATAGTATTTCATGTATAATTATCTTTTAGGCAACAAAGTTGCTGAACTCCTATTATTTTGAATTTGTTGGCTATTCGAATAAGTCTCCAACTCACTTAAGTTGGTTGTTTAAAATGCTTAATTTTAGGCAAATTTGAGGGATTCTCCAACATAACAATTGATATTAGTACTAATTTGGTCATCTATATTGTCTAATAAGCTGGTTTAGGCTCAGAAAATTGGTTGGCATGAAACATTTTCAGCATTACTTTTCTTAAAAATTACCTTTACCAAACATGGCGAGCAAAGTGCGAGTGAGAGAGTCATAAGATTGATGAAGCGTCAAATCAATCTTCCTTGTTATCATAAACCCTTCCATCTGTGCCTTCACATACATGGACCTTGGACCACCGTTCTCCACCGCCGGAAAATTCCCACTGCGGTGGCGCTGGTCATCATCCTGGTGGTAGAAATTCTTTCTGTAGGATTTTACTGGTGGCCACCCTACTATGGTATCCCCTTCATTTCTGCACAAAATTGCCGACACCCATTTATGAAAACCACCATAATTCTCGTTTAATATTTACAATTACCCCGAATTCGAATTCAAGATGCAGCAGATAACAAAAACAGAGGACAAAAGCAGAGAAAGGGGGGATTGATTCTTTTTCTACAAGGTTAATATGCAATTTAAGATGAAAATTGACCCAGATTTCTGATACCCAGAAATGCTACTTCTCAAATTCATCAAACAACCAGACGAATACCAGAAACAGGGGAGGAGAGAGAGGGAGAGAGAGAAATGCGAGCTCATTTTTGTACAAGATTCCCCCGACCCATCCAAAAAAAAAATTGAAATTTTAACTTAGAAACTGACCCAAATTCCCAATACCCAGAAGTTAACTCCTCAACTTCATTAAAACCAGACAAACCAAACACACACGGACACATACACACACACAGAGAGAGAGAGAGAGAGAAAGAGAGTACTTGTTCACAGGAAACTGAGGAAAGCAACTTAAATTGCAGAGCCTTTTAGGGTTGTTGTCTTGTTCATTTGGCTGCTTATTATCCCAGAGAAAAAGAGGGAGAGTCTTGGCAGAATTAGAAACAGAGCTTTCAACTTCATCAAACCCTCGTTTGTTTGAAAACAACCCGTCACTTTCTGCTTCTTCATCATTGCCATGAACGCTGCTTTGGCTTGATAAAGTTGAGTTATCATCGCAAAATCGCTTGCCCTCGCAGTTAACGTAACTAATCAGATCCAATTCCTTCAAATTTGGGAATTTTGGGCTCGAATTTGAGAGTGCCAGGCATAATTCGAGTTCCATTTCATCAAATAAGATTCACAAAATCAGAGAATGCCCAGATTACAGAGGATCGCAAAAGTGTCAAAAGCTGGAAACTTTTTGAAGCCGCCCGTTAGACAGTCAGCTAGCTCTGGGTTCCTGGTTGCTGGTTTGGTTTATGGTTAATGTGTACACATTTATAGAGAAATCTTTTCGTGGTGGGGCTAGGCCACCCACCATGGTTTGTGCTTTAAAAAAAGTGATACGTATATGTCTTATAATAACATATTTTTAAATATTTTACTTCATCTTAAAATAATATATTTTACGTGATAGAAAATATATTTTATAATTTAAAATTGTTTATTTTTAATAATTGTACTTAATTATGAATTTGTAAAGTTTAAATATTTATTGACTATGCCTATAAATCATTAAATAATATAATAATTAGATCAACTCTCTTTACAAGGACATCTGATCTACATAAGAGGTGTTTGATTGTAAGAATTTTTTGGAGAAAAAGAGCTTTTGGGAGAGTTTTAGTTGTGTTGACTCGTCAAAACAACTAAATTGCTGTTTAGTTAAAGAGCTGTTTGAAAGAACTATTTGGACTCAAAAAGTTCTTTCTCAAAAAGTTATTTCCATTAGCCTTTTGGGAATAGCCGTTTGTAAAAATGACATAACTACCCAAGAGTTTGAAAAAATTACACCATATGCTATTGGTCTTTTATAGTGATATTTGATATTGTGTATTATTTAAATTAATCTATACAAGATTAAATCATTCGAATATATAAATTTCAATTCATAATAATAAAACAAGTAGCAAATAACAAAATAATATTTGAACACATAATTATCATGCAGATAGATGTACACAAGTTGAAATGAAAAAAAGGAATAATAAGAATACAAATTATGTGCAACTAATAACAGATTAAGGTTTTATCAATGAAGTTATTTTGTACATATGATGTCAAGTTAATTCTTTTTGAAAAGAAAATAAGATAACTAGTAAATAAAAAAAAATATTTTTAATTAAAAAGTAATTTAGAAATAAGGCCACAAATGAAAGTTTACTGAATATCTTTTTTAAAAACAGTTAGTTTTACCAAATACTTCTTTTATAAAAAGCTAATTCAAACAACTAATGCAAAGAGTTACGACAAAGAACTCCACCAACATTCTTCTCGATCTCTTCCTGGTAGCTCCCAGTAACAGCACCGATCGGCATCTCGTCGACAACCTAGCCCAGCTACCCTCAACGGCCGACCGAAGAGGCGACTGGTTTGTTTCAGCGCAGGTGCAGGCGAAAGAGAACTTGGTCGCCGGAGGCTCGAGGAAAGCTAACGGTCGACTGAGGCCCATCGAGCCCCGCCCCCTCCCCGGTAACCACACCGGCCAATTTCTCGCCGGCAACCCGAAGCTGATGCCCCCAGTGACCGATTGAAGTGCAGACAGGTGTGGGCTAGTGCAAGGGCAGCCGAAGGCAAGCTCGGTCACCAGAGGCTTGAGGACCCCAGCAGGTCAGCTCCCGCTCCCGTTTTCCGGCGAGCTAGAAGGGTTGAACCCCAAGCTGCATTCTGGATCCTTCACGGTGCGGCTACTCATCCCTAAATCTCAGGTTCCCCCTGTCTCTCCCTTTTCTTCTTAAATTGCTGTTCTTTTTCAGCTAGGTTACCGTAATTCCTAGTTTGCCTATTCTTTGGTTTGTTTCACGAATTCTGGTTTCTGGCTGTTTTGCTCTATTTTAGCCTAAATCTTTGGTTTGTTTCACAATTGCTAACTGAGGATTGTAGTTGGAGGGCCTCGTTTTTGGTGGCTTGCTTGTGTCTTCCTGGTAGTTTTGGTATCTGGCTCAGGTTTGGTGTCCTTGCTACATTAGAGTTCACTCCTCATTAGCCCCTGTAGCATTATTACTCTTTGCCCTTGTGACTAGTTTATTTGTCATTGTTATTTACCAGTTTTAGTAAGTTTCTTGGCAATTTTATTGTGATTATTAGTATTAGTTTGGTGGTTATATTAGTATCTGTCTACTATTGGTTAGCATTTTGTTGTAATCCTCTGCCATTGGCTTTAGCAACATTATTTTATTATTAGTGTTACGATTAGTTTCAGTTTTTCTAAGTAGTTTTTGTTAAGTTTTTATTACTATTACTTGGTTCAATCCTTTCAAGTTTTTGGTCGGAAATTGATTTGTAAGTATCGTAGATTTGTGTGCTTGTTTAATCCTCCCAGAGGTTCAGTCGTCTCGCTGTGTGCTGATTGTACGCTTTTGTTAGTTTCCTTGGTGTTAACATCCCCAGTTTTTACGTCGTGGTCTGTTTGTACGCAGTGCTGAACCATCTTTGGTGGGAAGTTGAGTCTTCTTTGGTGTTATATTCCCGGGAATCGCCTGCGTTTGGTGTCAAGTGCTTTGTTGTTTAGAATTTGTTGTATTGAATCTGTAGTGTTTTCAGCTGCCTTTTTGGTTTTTAGTGTTTTGGTACTGCACGTTGCTAGTACTCGTGTTGGTCTGCTGCATTCTTCGTTCTAGTTCAAGTGCTGAATTCTTTGGTTTTAGCATTCCTTTTACTATTATTTTCTGCGTTCTTTTGGGGGCGCTCTTTGTGTTACTATCCTTTGTGGCTAGGTGGGTTTCTTTTTATCATTAGTAGTATTAGTTTTTAGTAGTAGCTTTCTTGTTCGTACTAGCTTTGTTTGGTTGTTTGTAGTTGGTTGTGGCTTTCTCGGGTGTCCTATATTGGTAGTTGGCTAGGGCGTGGGCTGTTCTCGTAAACGTCTGCTTATGTGGCGAGTCATGTAGCTATGTCAGCCTGTGCTCTAGGGAGTCTTAGGGTTAGGAGGGATTTAGGGCTGCGGAAGGTGCGCCTAGCGTCCTGGAATATTGGGTCTCTCACGGGTAAGTCGATAAAATTAGTTAAGGCTTTGCGTAGGCGTAGGATTAGTATAGCGCGTGTACAGGGGACAAAGTGGGTTGGGGCTAAAGTTAGAGAGATTGATGGGTACAAATTGTGGTACTCGGGATCAACCAATACGAAGAATGGAGTTGGCATCTTGGTTGTAAAGGATCTGGCGGACCAGGTGGTCGAAGTGAGGCGCAAGAGTGATCGTATTATGGCCATTAAGGTTTTGGTGGGTTCAGTTTTCGTGAACGTGGTGAGTGTGTATGCACCTCAAGTAGGCCTGCCGGAGGAAACTAAGAAGCTCTTCTGGGAGGACCTAGACGAGGTCATTCAAGAGGTCCCTCGGAGCGAGAAACTGTTCATAGGAGGAGACTTTAACGGCCACATCGGCGCGGAGGCAGCGGATTATGATGGGGTCCACGGGGGCTTTGGTTTTGGAGAGAGAAATGCGGGAGGGGTCTCCGTGTTAGACTTTGCGGTGGCCTTTGATTTGTTGGTGGTCAACTCCTTCTTCAAGAAGAAGGAGGACCACCTAGTGACCTTCAGGAGCAGCTCTTGCAAGACCCAGATTGACTACTTCCTAACGAGGAAGGAGAATCGGAGATCGTGTAAGGACTGCAAAGTGATTCCCAGTGAGTTTCTGGGAACTCAACACAGGTTGCTGGTTTTAGACGTAGTGTGTAAGTATCCTAGGAGGCCGCAGAGGAGAGTCGGAGAACCCAGAATAAAGTGGTGGACCCTCACAAAGGATAAGGCGGGGCTAATAGCAGAAAGAATAACCGAGGAGAGAGCTTGGAGGAGGGCAGAAGACGCCGATTCGATGTGGGAGGTTGTGGCGGACTGCATCCGCAGGTCAGTTAAGGAAACCCTAGGTCTTTCCAGGGGAGGCGGTATCAGGATGGAGGGCGCCTGGTGGTGGAACGAAGAGGTAAAGGAGAAAGTCAAGGCAAAAAAAGAGGCTTACGCGGAGTTCATGGGCAGCAGTTCGGAAGAAGAAAGCGAGCAAAAGAAGATTGGATACAAGGTGGCCAAGAAAGTAGCCAGAAAGGCTGTGGCCGTAGCAAAGAGCCAGGCGTTTAAAAGATTGTACCATAGATTGAGGACGAAGGAAGGGGAGAAGGAGGTTCTTAAACTGGCCAGGGCGCGGGAAAGGAAGACCAGGGATTTGGGAGTGGTAAGGTGCATGAAGGATGAAGAGGATAAGGTGTTGACTGAGGATGTTGAGATTAAGGAGCGATGGCAAAGGTTCTTTGTTAAACTCCTAAATGGGGAAGGGGTGCGAGAGGACCCTAGTGGGGGCGAAGAGAGTAGTGAGCAGAGTGCAGACGATCATATAACAAAGGAGGAGATTAGGGAAGCCTTGAAGAAGATGTCAAATGGAAAGGCAGTGGGCCCGGACCAGATACCGGTGGAGGTTTATGGGGGAGGTAGGTCTAGAGTGACTTACGGAACTGTTCAATGTTATTTTCAGGACCGCAAAGATGCCCAAAAAGTGGAGGGTCAGCACAGTTATCCCACTGTACAAAAACAAAGGGGATATCCAAGATTGTAATAATTTTAGGGGCATTAAGCTGCTCGGTCACACTATGAAGCTTTGGGAGAGGGTGATTGAGAGAAGGTTACGAGAGGTTGTGGAGGTTTCAGAGAATCAATTTGGTTTTATGCCAGGCAGATCGACCATTGAGACGATCTACCTCCTCAGAGGGCTCATGAGCTTGTTCAGGGATAAAAAGGTGGATCTCCATATGGTGTTCATTGATTTGGAGAAAGCGTATGATAGAGTACCGAGAGAGGTTCTTTGGAGATGTTTGGAAGAGAAAAGGGTGTCGTCCGCGTACATCCGTGTTATCAAGGATATGTACGAGGGAGGGCGGACGCGTGTTAGGACACCGGGAGGGGTCTCCAATGACTTCGTTGACAGTATGGGCCTGCATCAGGGCTCCGCCTTAAGCCCATTTCTTTTCACGTTAGTTTTGGATGAACTCACTAGAGGAATCCAAGACGAGGTACCTTGGTGCATACTATTTGCAGATGACATCGTTCTTGTTGATGTGACTAGGCAGGGGGTGAATGACAGGTTGGAGAGTTGGAGGCATACACTGAAAGATAGGGGTTTCCGGCTGAGTAGATCAAAAACGGAATACCTCCATTGCCGTTTCAGTGGAAGGACAGAAGAGGGGGGAGACATCACACTGGAGGGGAGGGTGATTCCAAAGGTCACAAAATTTAAGTATCTGGGCTCGATCATCCAGCAGAACGAGGACATTGATGAGGATATTAGCCAGCGGATAAGAGTGGGTTGGCAAAAGTGGAAATCTGTGTCCGGGGTGCTGTGCGACAAGAGAGGGCCGCTAGGACTGAAAGGCAAAGTCTATCGGAGGGTAGTTAGACTGGCTGTTCTTTATGGATCGGAGTGTTGGCCTCTAAAAAAGATGCAGGTCCAAAGGTTGATGGTAGCTGAGATGAGAATGGTCAGGTGGATGTGTGGTTTTACGAGATTAGACGGGATTAGGAATGTCGTTATCAGGAGCTTAGTCGAAGTTGCCCCCATAGAGGGAATCGAGACTTAGATGGTTCGGCCACGTTAAGCGGAGAAGTGTGGCCGCCCCAGTGCGGAGGTGCGAGATGATCGTCCCCCCTGGTGGAAAGAGAGGGAGGGGTAGATTGAAGAAGAGCCTAGAGGAAGTGGTTAGAGAGGACCTGAGAGTTGTTGGTCTGACGGAGGACATGGCTCAAGAGAGGAGGCTGTGGCGGGATAGGATTAGAGTCTCTGATTGCAGGGGACCGGCTCCGTAGGTGGCTGTAGCTTCGGTGGGGTGGGGCGGGTTTTTGTGTGCTTGTCTGCAGGTCGTGCTTGGCTGGGCTGTGATGGCTTCTAGCGCCCCTGGTTTGTTGAGGTATGTCCCCGCTCCTTGTTTATCTGCTCTACATACCCTCCTCCCCCGTTGGTAACTTGGTTTGTAATCGTTTGCTCTTTAAACCATTTTCCCAAAAACTGTTTTGTGGGTCTTTAGGAATCAACCTCTCTATCGGTAGGAATACCGGTAGGGGTAAGGTTGCCTACAACTGGATCTCCCCAGACCCCGCGAAAGCGGGACCTACACTGGGAGTTGTTGTTGTTGCTGTTGCAATGCAAAGAGCTAGTTCAAACAGTTAACAGCTAACAGCTAATACAAACAACTACAACTGTTTGCCAAACTGGGTCATATTTTAAAATGTAGTAGATTATGGATAGTAAGATGATTTTACACACTTTATATCTTGTAATATGCTTCTACTATTTGATTATATTATTTTTTAATTTAAGAATATAATATTATGATTTTTAAGTGAAAATAAGACACTTAAAAAGTGTCTTATAACAAGACACTTATTATTTTGCAATTTAAAAATATTAATTAAAGGTAAAGAAGTTTAGGATGAGGCTTTTTTGTAGGGAAAATTGAAAGTAAAATGAAATGAGACAGGGTGAAAAATATAAATTTTTCATACAAAAAAAGGGAAAAAATCAAATTGAACTGAGAATTCGAAATGTATGAGAAGAGCAAGAAATTTAGATTGTCCATCCAAAAGAATATACCCGTATCATAAATCCAGTAATCACTATTATGATTCATCCTCTTTTTCTTTTTTTTTTTTTCCCTTCCTTTTGTTATTACATTTTTGTATCATCTTAGAATCATAGTATCTGACTACAATATAATTACTATATTAGTGCATCTTATCAGATTTAAAATGTACAATCTTCTCTATGCAAATGTGTGTATTTTACTATAATCTTGTCCTACATAGTTGTATATATAAATTATATATTACAAGAATTTGCAAAGAATTGTGGACAATTATAGAAAGTTCTAAAATAGAACGGATAGCAGTTGTAAAAGGTGTGGCAATTGTACTAAATTGTGACAATATATAAGAAATTATTGGTGGCTTTCTTTCATATGGACAGTTATATGCAAAGAGTTAGTAATCTATCTTAAACTAATTTAATTTAAAAACACTCAAGAGATCAAGCCTTTTTGTTTACCATTCAATTGAAATGAATTTCAGCGATAGAAATAATTAAAAATGACAAAAATAGCCCATCAATTATATCGGATATTAAGACTTCGTTTGGTCTTTAGAAAATTTGATGGAAAAAAAAGTTGAAGGAAAAAAATGTGAAGGAAAAAAAAATTAGAGAGAGAATGAGTTTTTTTCTTTTATTTGAATTGAGGAAAAATACAAGAATTCGGCTGAGAAATTTGAATGTTGATGAACTACTTTAATCATGTTGATATTATCTAAGTAATGTGAGGTTAGAGGAAGTTGGGAATTTTTCTCACAATTTTATGAGGAAATTTTATCATTTGTTTCTAACAATTTTTTCACCTAACTTTCGTCCATATTTTTTTCTTTGTAATTTTCTCTAAACCAAACACAAGAAAAAAAGTAACTTTCCCAAATTTTTTTCATTCCATCAAATTTTTCAAGATTCAAACGATGCCTAATTCTTTTACATTTTGTAGAACAATGCAAATATTGTTCAATATTAATAAAGATATACGGTACAAAGGCCCTGTTCTTTTTTTTGGTAAATCTAAATTTATCAATCTCAATCAACTTTAAACTATGTCAATCAATTTCAACCCATTTCATCAATTTCAATTAAAAAATATTAACTTCAGCTCACTTCAACTAACTTCCGACTACTTTAACCAGCTTCTACACATTATATAAAAAATTTTCAGATCACTTTAACCAACTCTAATCTACTTCAATAAAAAAATATTCACTTTAACTTACTTCAACTCATTTTATTAATCTTAATTAACTTTATTTATTTATCAATCTATATTTTTTTTTAATGAGATAGGCCTAGAATAGCCTTTTGCACTTATAAAATAATGCTAAAGCACGTGTTTTTTACGTAATTAAGAACTGTTGAAGTATTTGTCCAATACTACTTCCAATTTAATTTTCTGGATACTAAAATTATAGAATATTAAATAAGTATATTTATTGTAAAAGGATGATTGGGCAACAATTCCTAACGACGTCGGTGTCGATGTTGGGGTTTTGGCAGACCCATTTACTGCAGCTGTTCCCTCAACACCTCGTTTTGATGCCGACACTGTCCCTTTCGTTTTCCTATTTGTTTTCGTCTTTGTTTTCTATTTTCTTCCCCTTCACTATTATTTTTAATTTTTACCCCTTCTTTGCACTTTTAGACTCTCTTCAACGGTGAATTATATTTTTGACTTTTCAGGGGCCTATTTTCATTATATCAATTTGTGAACCAACTTTTTAATTCACAATTCTTTTAATTTTTTAATAAAAGGCTCACTACTTTGACTCGTCAAATAAAATATTACTTATGAATTCACTCTGTAGCACATAATTTTATTTTTAGAATAAAGAAAAAAACTAATTAAAAATATTAAAAAATAAATAAGCAAGCAAAAGGTCGAGAGTGCCGCGACTCAACCTCATGAGCCTCCCCGTGAGCCCTCACCACAAGGTAGGCATTGGAGAACTCCCCCCTGCCTCACCCATTTCTCTCTCCTCCGTTTTCGCTCACGAGCCAACCATTGCAAAGGCTCTTAACTTCCTTCCTTGCACTCTTATCTGCAAATTACGAGGTCAACAAAAATGCAAATTTTTTTAGTTTTTTTAAAAATGTACCCCTATTTTTAATGATCTCCCTTTCAAAATAATAAAGTTTATGTAGTTAAATCATGTCATCAACGAACCTTTAAATCCAAATGGACCAAATCTATTATATTGGGGTTAATTTTCACATTTGTTCTTACAATTATCAGTCAATAAAATCATGTGATAAGTGTTTTCTTTTCAATAGAAGAGACTCAGGGTTTAAGGTTTGCCCTTGTCATAATACAAGGCCTTTTTTCTAACCCTTTCTTGCCATAGCTTACTCTTTCATGTCAAAAGGTGAACTGATCTTTTGGGTTTTTTTTTTTTTTGGGGGGGGGGGGGGGGAGGACAGAAAAGCCTAGCATGAGTAAACTTACTTGTAGCCAGTGAAATCCTACATTGAACAAGTAAAACTGTACATGGCGTACAACCACAAGCCATACATTATAAGAGTAATTAAATTTTAGATCTGATAATTGGAGTAGTTCAATTCAATTTCAAGTCAGATTAATTTCAGATCTAATTATATTTGACTTAGTAAGATTTGGTTCGGATTCGAGTTAAAATAAAGTTATTTTAGATTCGAGGTAGACTTAAGATTGATTAATATTTTATCCAACAAGTTTATCTTTCAAAGATCATTTGAATTTGAATTTCATGTTTAATTTGAGTTAATTATTTTAGTACAATTTCATATAATTCAATCTGAATGTTAAATCCTGTAAATCCTGTATCAATTTTACCAGGACTAATTGTAATTATGATTGGATTTGCATAGAGAAATGCCAAGTAAAAGGAATGGAACATGGAAGATTTACATCTAATCAAGATATATTGGTGAACTAGCACTAGAAGAAACTTGTCCAATTTGACGAAAATAGTCTCTATTCAATGCATTGTTTCATGAATTAATTAAACTGAGACCGTCTCTTTAGAAGAAAAAAAAAAAAAGTAAAGAAAGGATTTGTAAGAGAGTGTCTTGAACAAGAGTATATTATACACTAAAGTATCAAAAGCATCAAAAATGTTGATTCATGAGTAGTGTAAGGTTGGATTATCCTCTTAGGGGTAGTATAGTGGTAGCCTGCTCCATTTTCGCAAAAGAAATTGAAGTTGAATTCTTCCTTAATTAGTTACGTTGTATGTGTAAAAATTCACTCATCAAAAAAATACTAGGATGAATTCCGTGCTTTTCACACGTGTTTTTATTAATGTTTATTTAATAATAATAAAATAAAATAATTTATTATTACTAATATCTAAAATATACTATAATACACAATAATTATTGAAGCAAATAAAATTTTAAAATAAATATTAGTGAAATTATGATAATTAATTAATTTAAATATTAGTTTTTCATATAATATTTTCAATGTTGTTGGTTCATGGTTTAAATATCAGATTCTGTATAAATTCTAAGAAAAATAATAACATAGAAACGAACCTATAATCTATATGTAGCTGTTTTGAATTGAAGAATGAATTTATGACTTTTATTTTGGTCATGTAACTCATGTACATGTGTTACCTAAAAAACATGCATAAATGATTTATGATTTATAATATATAGTAAAAGAGCTTGCTTTATTAAAATTTTGAATTATCATTACGCTCACTTTTATTTTTTAAATAAATATTATTTTCTTATTTATCTAAATTTTACTCTTTATTGGGATAATTGTAAAATAATTAAGCACAAGAATTTTATTCTGGAGGGTTATTTGAATTTCATAATTATCAATAGTCGATGATATTTTAAATAGTAATTGCATTGTCTTACAATATACATTTTGCATAATCAAATTGAGTTGGTTAATGTTAAAGTGAGTGTACTAATTTATAGATAATTTAAAGGGTGCATTAAGTTATTATTAATTTTTGGTTTTATTGTTTTTTGATTAATCTTTATAATTGTTGAAATAATTGCATATAAGATTACTACTTTTATTGTTTTATTTCATTATATATATAGTAAACCCATTTTTTATTTTCAAAACTCTATAAGTAAAGGATTATATTAATCTACAGTTATTTCTATTTACAAACTAAATTTCATTAAAAAATTATTTTTGACTTGTCAAAATGCATGAGTAAAAGAGTACATGAAATATTTATTATTATAATAATACTTTTATTATTTTATGTCATTTTGTAGTAAAGCTCTTTTTTTTATCTCTCAAAGCTATTTACTGTAAACTAAATCTAATTGTAAAACTTTTTTTGACTTTTAAATTTTTATGAATAAAAGAGCACATTAAATTTTGTTACTATGACATTTGGGATTAAAAAAAATGAAAGAAAAAAGACGGTGGCCAATAATAATGTGACACTTGTCAAGCTACCATCAATCCATTTATGACACTTAGTTTTATGTTGTATATATATGATGATATGATAAGACTAAATGTACACGCTTCTCTCATGTAGAAGTCAACATTTGTATTGAAACTAATGAGATCATAATTAAATTTGAAAATTTGAAAATCAAAGCCAAAGCCTTCAGTTCGACACAGTCAAAACTTGTTTTAAACCAAACTCAAGTCGAGCCCAAGCCGCATGAAAGCATATTGAGCTGAGTCCGGGTCCGACAAGACTCAATTCGGTTAGATTTTATTTAACTTGATTCAGCTCAATCAATTCATTTTTAATCTTTATGTGCTTGTGTGGACAGTCTAAAATATGTTAGGATCAACAAAATTCAATTTCAACTCTTATTTCTTAAATTCAGTGCAAAATTCTAGAATTTAGTTAGAATTGTAGCAATAGATTTGGAATTTGTTGAGTAGAGGGTAAAAAAACGAGAGGAGCTTCAAGCAGAACAATGTGCATCTAAGTCTGAGCTTGAGCCTAAGCTTTAGCTCAGCGAGTTTGAAGCCGAGCTTTTATCTTATCAAGTCAAGCCCGAACCTGACTGACTCATACTCAACTCGACTCAGTTGCACCCCTAAACCAAATATAATTTAACAAACCTTCTTTTGGACTTCACGCACTGCTACCTCTGTGTCTAACATTTTATAGGATGTCAAGTTTCCTAATTACATAAACCAAGTTCTTTTTTTTTTTTCCAAAAAAAGGGGAAATCAAACAGCTTATTAGGAGTAATGTCTAGAACTACTTTTAATTTGTATACTAAGATGCTTTAACATTTCTATGATATATAATTAAGCTTACATCTTTTGTTGGGGAGTGAGACAAGGAGTTAATATTTGTAGAATAAAACTTTTAAATTAGAGTATTGAAAAAACACTGAACAAATTCTATTCATTATCAATTCAATAAAAATTCTCATACAAAAATATTCTTGTTAAGATCTCAATTCCTCAAAAAAAAAAAAAAAAAATAGGGAAAGAAAAATTAAATACAATTATAAAACTACCCAAGTTCTAAATGTGCTTGCATAATTTTGAACAACACAAGGACCAACTTAAAATTTGTTGACCATGAAAGTCAACGGAATTCTAAATGGTGTTTGCATGCGAAAAGGGAACGTGGAGCATAAGCGGAGCTACGTGGGCGTAAGGAGTGTCAATTAACACCCCACCTTTCTGGGGAAAGAATTTTAAATAATCAAATTTCTAGGAAAAACAAAAGAAAACTATGCATATTATTTAGTTTGGAAGTATATTAGCAAGTGCTTAGTGTCTAAGTGGTGTGAGGTGCTTGGACATTGTCTGCACCACAAGAAAAAGACCAAATAAAGACGGAATCAGCGACGGAAAACGGTTAATCAGTGATGGAATTTTCACGTCAACGACGGAATTGGCGAAGGAATTAGGCTGTCGGATTTTCGCTCGTCGCTGAGTACCTGGCAACAGAATTTTGAAATTCCGCCGTCATTGGCGACGGATTCAGCGACAGAAGTTGTGACATAACTTTTTTGGCGGGGAAATTGGCGAGGCAGGGGTGGCGACGGAATTGAAAATCCGTCGCCATCAGCGATGGAATCAGTGACGGAAATTCCGTCGCTGATGGCGACGGATTTTCAGTTTCGTCGCCACCCCCGCGCAAAAAAAATTACGATCTGTCGTCATTCCGTCGCTAGGTTTCTCATTTTTTTAAAATAATAATGTTTGTTTTTGATCGAATCCCTAAGTACATACATTTCAATCCCTACAAGAAATTTACAAGATCTTCGCACTCAATCAACATCCAATGGTTTCGAATATGATTTCATTCGAAGCGTTCTCAACAATTTCAAGCCACATAAAGGTAGAATATCACATCCAAGCAACACTTCTAACCAAGGGTTTTCAATTCACAAACCACAAGTTCCAAACAAAGTCTGTACATCTCACAAATCACAAATCCAAACAAACTAGAAGTATTTGCCAGTAATTGAGAATGAAGTTATATGTTTGCAGAAGAGGGAGAAGCAAGCGCTAAATAGGAGGAAAATTAAATAAGCATCAAGGAGAGGGGAGTGACATAAACACAAAGGGGAGGGGAAGCAAGCAGCAAGAGATGTACTTCATAAAGAACCAAGCAGAAGAACCATCAACTGAAGAAAACTGCAATCAACTCAATTACCAAGGTGAAGATCATCCTCATCCTCTTCCTCTTCCTCTTCCTTAGCCTCTTCCTCATTATATTGCGAGTAATGAGTAAATGGTGGCTGAAATCCCGAGCCAAATGCCTATTGCATTTGAAAGAAAGCTTGGAGGCGCTGATTGATGCTCTTCATTTGTTGGCTTAGTTGTTGGTTGCTTTGAGTGAGCAATTTGTTGGATTCCTCCAGTTGCTCACATTTCTCCATAAGCAACTGGTAGCTTTCAGCTTCTGAAGTTAGCGCACCTTCCAAGTTCGTCACTACATCCCTTAAGTCATTGAGCTCTTGTTGCGATGGTGTAGAACCGGTATCTGCTGACAGGCATTTCAGTGAAGTACACATTAGTATTGCAATTAAGTAAATTCAATATATAACCATATTCGTTGAAATTTTAATGTGAAAACTGTACTGAATCTTTGAGTGGGACTGAAGTAACCAGATTCCCTAATGTTGACAGCCTCGTCACTAATGCCATAAATACGACCCTTCTTGTTCTTGAACGTCTTCACCCACAACTCATGTGGATTTAAAAATGGCTGGTTTGGATCTGGAGAAGTGCCATCCCCGGTCCCTTGAGAGTTGATAACATTTTGAAAATCACGTTCAAAGGATTCCTACAATACTGCAACATACGCACGAAATCATGTACACTACAATAACTGAAAATAAAGTATATAAGTTCATGGTGAACTTACATATGAAGATTGAGCAACCATCATATAAGGGTTGTTGAGCAGTTTGAACAATGTTATAAAATGGTTATCGGCAAGTACTTGACCCCTCTTCCCTTACATTTTTGATTTGCTATTATAGCATCATCAACTATGTCCTCCATCCGATCTATATAGGATTCAGAATAGTCATTATTAACATGACTTGAACCTCCAACTCCGAGAACTTCACTATTTGAACGCCCATAATCATATTGCTGAGGTTCTATTTCCCCATGACTTATCCAAAACCAATACTCTTGCATAAAACCCTTATACATAAGGTGCATCTTGACCTCATCAGGTGTCAAGTATACCCTATTTTTGCAATTCGCACAAGGACATCTATACTTTCCCCCATTCAGAAACTCTGTCTATGTACGTACAAATTGATCAAATTAGTTTACTCCATCCAGAAATTCTTGCGTATAATCACTACGATCAGGCAGTAATCTATTATACATTCACCTACGATGTGGAGGACCATTCATATTCTGCTCAAATAATAATAACCACATAAGGTATTTGTCAAGAATTAATTTTTATCAAAATTATAATAATTACATAAATTACGCACTTATATATTATATATGTTTACTTTAAAATTCCCACATGCACCCAAAAAAAAAAACTTATAAATTTCGACAAATATGCTTATATTCTCACGAATATCACAAAACTAATAATTCATACATATCTAGTTCACTACTTTATTTCACCAACATATCAAATTTGAACTTAAAATTACGAAATCTAAGTGTATATTGCATTGGGCGAAATCTTTAAACAAATATGAGTTACAACTTCATACGAACATCACATTTGAACAAGATTATAAACTAAAGCATCTCAATCCACCAACATATCAACTTTCAAGTTCACATCATCAAACCTAAACCCTAAATTGTATTTAGGAAAATCTCCAACCAAATTAGATCAATAACCTCACACGAATACCACATTTGAACAATATTATCAATTAAAACATTTCACTCTACCAGCATATGAAATTTCAACTTCAAACTACCAAACCTCAATCCTAAATCGCATTTACCAAATTCTTGCAACGAATTAGAGCAATAACCTCACACAAATAGCACATTTCAACAACATTATCAATTAAACCATTTCATTCCACCAATATATCAAACTTTAACTTCAAACTACCAAATCTAAACCCTAAATCGCATTTACCCTAATCTTGAACCAAATTAAAGCGATAACCTCACACAAACACCACATTTCATCATAAATGTGAACTAACTATGTAATTCTAATAATATAATACAAAAATTTGTGCAAATTACAAGTAGTTTAGTTGAAAAAAATACCTCAAAGTGCTCCCAAAAACCGACAATGGAAGGGGCGGCTGGCGGCCGCCGGCAGCAGGTGCCGACGACAGACGGCGGCGAGGGGGCGGGGGACGGCCGGCGGTGGCTTGGCCGGGCCGGGGCCGGCGTCGAGCTCGGTTTGGCTACTCGCTCTCGCTCTCGCTCTCTCTCTCTTCGAATGGCAACAAATGAAACCAGACATGCTTTCGTTTCATTTAACTGGGCTGGCGACGGAATGGCGACGGAATTTCCGTCGCCAGGCCGGTTTTTTTTAAAAAAATTCGATTTTTTTTGGACGACGGAATTTTGCAAAAAAAAAAAATTAAATTCCGTCGCCCACATGGCAATGGATTAAATTTTCCGTGGCCATATCCGTCGTACAATCTGACTTTTTGATAAACTATTTTTCAGTCGCCATTTCCGTCGCCAAATCTATCGTTAATTTTCTCCATCGCTGAATTCTATCGTTAATTTGAACTTTTTTAGTAGTGCTGGATAGCGAAACAGGACACGTGTTTGAGTGTCAGTAACATATAGTTTCACGACTTTTTTAATTAAAATACATATGTTAATAAATATCAGTTAAAGTTTGCAAACATATTAGTAATCCTGGAGTGCGCAAGTGGTGGGAGGCATGTGGATTTTGCCTGTTTTAGGGTGTGTTGCATGTATGAGTATGAGTAACTGCAATTTATGTGACTTTTTTAAAATTAAGACACATAATGTTTTTACCATTAATTTTAGCATTTAATATTTAATTAATTCCTCCACCTTGTGTAAATAGAAGAATTGAGATTTGCTTCTAGCTTGATATGTTGGTGAAAATAAAAGAAAATTAAAATTAAAATTTATTTTACGTTGATATCAACTTAGAAAGAAAATAGTATTAAAAATTTTATCTCTAGAGGCAAACTCAATGCCCAAAATATTCCTTTTTAAATTTATAATCATTCTTTGTAAACTATTGTGCCTAATCCAGCAATTCTAGTCAAATTTTTATCAAATAATTGTGCTAATACTATTTTGAAAATAGTCAAATAGGAGTTAATTTTGATAAATTATGAATTTGAAAATCGAACTTGAAGATTGAACTTGGTGAATTTGGAATTTCTTATGGATTTAGTCCAACATTATTGTTATGTTGTGTCATAAGAAAATGCGGAAGACCGCTAAGATCTTAGCTAAGTGATGCATATTTCCATATGCATCATTTTTATTCAACTCCAATTTCAAAGAAGAAAAGGGTCAAAGAAGATCATGCATGGAAATGTGCCTATTTGGTCTTCTTAAGTGAGTTCAAAGACTCACGACACTATGGAGAGGTCAAAAAGAGGTTAAGCTTTGCTAGAAATTTGGTGCCGAATTCATCCCTGCGGAACCCGATTTTTGTGACCACTTTTGGACAAGCTCAAGTGGACCCACAACTTGAGGGCCCATGTGCTTTTGAAGCTTAAGATTTCATCTTTCAAATAAGCCCAAGTTTGTTTAATTTGGACATCATTTGATTGGGCAAAATATCACTCAAAGATACGCTGTGCTGATCCAGTCCAGTCTGAGATAGGTGCATTGTTTGGGCCATAACTTTCAAACCGCTTATCCAAATTGAGCAAATGAGCCCATTCTGGAAAATAGACTTCCAGGGCTTTCTAACAAGCCCAAGAACGCGTGATTTGGCCGAGTATTTTGGAAGTTATGCTCTGTTGAAGTTGAGGTAGTTGCAAGGATTAATGCTGGGAATATGAAGAGTCTTAGGTTACATATATTTGTGTGGCTGATATTGTGCACGTTTTAGATGCTTCTAGATTGATGTAATCAGCTGCCAAAAATCCTAGAATATTCCTTGTAACCTCCCCCACCCCCTTTTATGATGTGTCTTTTCATTTTTCTTAGACTTTTCATTAGCTAGTTTTAATTGTTAGGAGTTATTTGAGTCTTTTGATTGTCTTTTGCTGAGTCTATAAAAGGGGAGGGGCATGTGAAGCTAATCATTCAGCATTGTAAGAGATTTCCAAAGTAATACAAGCACCTTTGAGAGTGATTCTCATTTGTTTCTCAAAAATTCCTAGTTCTATATCTTGAATTTGGCTAATTCAAGTGGTGTTCTAGGTTCTCTATCTTTTCCAATTGGAGTGATTCCTTGGTTAAGACAAGAGAATTAGCCCAAGGTCAAGTCATTGAGTGGCTCCGTGAAGGATTATCTCAATTACAAGATCTTGTTCTATTCCTTTTTCTTGTGTAGTGAAATTCTTCATCCATCTCATCCATCTTTCATTTCTCTTCCCAATTTGGCTTATTTTGAGTTGGAGTTTGATTTGGTTCACTTGCCACCCACATATACATCAATTGGTATCAGAGCCAAGGTTCTTAAGTGACCCACATCACACCCACATACATCCCAAAAAAGCCAAAATACAAAAAAACAAAAAGAGGCACAAACCGGCAATCCGAGTCTCGAAGACCAGAGAAGCAGCACGATGCCCCCGTGCCACCATACACGACCGTGCCATATCATTTTTCCAGAAATCTTCAAGTCGAGATGGAGCACGGTGCCCCCGTGCCGCCAAGCACGACCGTGCCACTCTACTTTTCTGCATTTTCTTCAGCCGAAGTATAGCACGGCCTGCCCGTGCCCCCTTGCACGACCGTGCCACCTTTGCCACAGCCAACTTACGTTTCAAATCAATCCACGAAGAACCCTAGACCTCATCCTTCATGCCGTCTTCAAAGAACTTGGAGAAAGAACTAGCTCTTATTGATATTGGATATGCTTGTTTTGCAATTCCAAAATTTCATAGCGAAAAGGAAGAGTTCGCAGGTTGGTTATCTAAGGTGGAACGAGTTTTTGCTTGTTGTATCCTTAGTGACCAAGAGAAGTTCAAAGTGGTTATTTCAAGATTGAGAGGATGTGCACTTCAGTGGTGGAATAAATACAAGTTTGAGCGAAAAAAGAAAGGAAAAGAAAAGGTGAGAACTTGGAAGAAATTGAGTAGTAAGTTGAAGGGTTCCTTTTACCCATCCACTTACATGCCCATGGAAGAAAGTATCTCCGTTAAGCTCACGGGTTCATTCCCTTCCACCCCACAAAAAGAACCAACCCCACAAATGATCTTTCCCCCACAACCTAGGAGGTGTCTCAAGTGCCAAGGGCTTGGACACTTATCCACGGATTGCCCAAACAACGAGGTCATTACCTTGGAAGAAAGGAAAGCCGTGGAAGAAGAGAACGATCAGGAGGAAAGCCTTGAAGAAGAAATTGAACTCAAGGTTGAAAAAGAAGAAATACTTCACTTAGAGAAGGTTTCTCAAAAGCCAAACAAAGATGAAAAGATCCAAGGAGAGGAAGCTTCAAGCCTAGTTGACCTACCTCTTGTTTTTGGTGACTGTGGTGATGAAGAGACCATTGAACTTGAGACCCAAAGATCCGAGTTGAAGCAAGAAGAGATTGTGCAAGAAATTGAGCAATCCTTCACCGAAGAAGGGTGCCAAGAAGATAATGAGGTGAATTTGAGCATAACCCCAAGAATTAAAGAGCATGTAGTTAAAGACCTTGAAGTGATGAAGCCATGTAGGGTTATTGAAAAGTTGAGCAACTCTTGACCCAAGAAGAATTCACCTTAACCCCCATTCAACCTTCCCAACCCTTCAAACCACAAAAGGACCGACAAGCCTTAACCCTCATTCATCCTTCCCAAACCCTTGCCCCCAAAGAAGATTTCCCACTTCCGCCTCTTCTCCTCACCAGGTATGACCCGTTTTATCATCCTCCCCTCACCCTCTTCTATATCTCTCTAGAGGTGATGCCCTGTGACCTCCTTCCCCAAAAGCTCCCATATTGTAAGCGCGACCCCTTTCTTGAGAGGCTTGCCAACCCTTTGAGTTTGAGGACAAACTCAAAACAACCCGGGGAGTATGATGCATATTTCCATATGCATCATTTTTATTCAAGTCCAATTTCAAAGAAGAAAAGGGTCAAAGAAGATCATGCATGGAAATGTGCCTATTTGGTCTTCTTAAGTGAGTTTAAAGACTCGCGACACTATGGAGAGGTCAAAAAGAGGTTAAACTTTGCTAGAAATTTGGTGCCGAATTCATCCCTGCGGAACCCGATTTTTGTGACCACTTTTGGACAAGCTCAAGTGGACCCACAACTTGAGGGCCCATGTGCTTTTGAAGCTTAAGATTTCAGCTTTCAAATAAGCCCAAGTTTGTTTAATTTGGACATCATTTGATTGGGCAAAATATCACTCAAAGATACGTTGTGCTGATCCAGTCCAGTCTGAGATAGGTGCATTGTTTGGGCCATAACTTTCAAACCGCTTATCCAAATTGAGCAAATGAGCCCATTCTGGAAAATAGACTTCCAGGGCTTTCTAACAAGCCCAAGAACGCGTGATTTGGCCGAGTATTCTGGAAGTTATGCTCTGTTGAAGTTGAGGCAGTTGCAAGGATTAATGCTGGGAATATGAAGAGTCTTAGGTTACATATATTTGTGTGGCTGATATTGTGCACGTTTTAGATGCTTCTAGATTGATGTAATCAGCTGCAAAAATCCTAGAATATTCCTTGTAACCTCCCCCACCCCCTTTTATGATGTGTCTTTTCATTTTTCTTAGACTTTTCATTAGCTAGTTTTAATTGTTAGGAGTTATTTGAGTCTTTTGATTGTCTTTTGCTGAGTCTATAAAAGGGGAGGGGCATGTGAAGCTAATCATTCAGCATTGTAAGAGATTTCCAAAGTAATACAAGCACCTTTGAGAGTGATTCTCATTTGTGTCTCAAAAATTCCTAGTTCTATATCTTGAATTTGGCTAATTCAAGTGGTGTTCTAGGTTCTCTATCTTTTCCAATTGGAGTGATTCCTTGGTTAAGACAAGAGAATTAGCCCAAGGTCAAGTCATTGAGTGGCTCCGTGAAGGATTATCTCAATTACGAGATCTTGTTCTATTCCTTTTTCTTGTGTAGTGAAGTTCTTCATCTAACTCATCCATCTTTCATTTCTCTTTCCAATTTGGCTTATTTTGAGTTGGAGTTTGATTTGGTTCACTTGCCACCCACATATACATCACTAAGTGGTTAAAATTGAGGTCATGAGTACATTAGGTTTTATGTTCGATTCCTCCTCTTCTCATTGTATTATACTATCGTCGTGGATCATTTGAACCAAACAAATAATAAAATGCAGAAGAAAATATATTAAAAAATTAGAGTGCAAATTAGACAAATATTAATTATGCTGCTTAATATAATTCGACACCTTAAGGGTTTGAACGCCAATTCCGCCTATGATGTGGAGACACGCTCTATGTATTTACCTAGGGACAAGGGCACTAGTTAGGTTTAAAGGTCAAGTCAAAAATCCAAAACTTAGGGCACCACCTTACTCCATTTGTAGAACAAACTTAAGACATACTTGCCTTGATTTCAGTCCCCAATTTTAGCCTTCTCTCCCAACATCTATTCAACATAGTCTCTGTTTTGATGTGTCCTTTCCCTTTTGTTTCACCCTTACACTACTACATACTTAATAGTACATATCCATTCAACATAGCGTCTCACGTGACCAATTTAAAACTTTTTTAAGGGGCAAGGGGTAGTTGGGGTGTGATCTTTTGAGCTTGGACGGTACGAATAAACTACTTCTTAAGCAGGAAATATGAGCCGGGCATCACGTTGTTTCTTAATGTTTGAGTTTTTCAAAATAAAAAATGGCCTTTTTATTTTATTGTTGTAGTTTATAAAGTCTTATTTGGATTGTGTTTTTTGGTCTTTTGATTAGTAATAATTGAAAAAAATGTTGAACTGTTTTACTATGCTTAATATCGATGATAAGTTGAACAAAGCAACCCCATATATATATATATATATATATATATATATATATATATATGGATCATTCTATTTACATTTTTGGCGTTTTAATTCACTTTATGCCCATTATTGTTAAATTTTGGCAATGTTTGATAAACAGTTGTTAGCTATTTGTGTTAACTGTTAGCTTTAGTTATTTGAATTAGCTGTTTATATTAGTTGTTTGAATTAGCTGTTTTTAAAAAAAGTGTTTGGTAAAAACTAACTGTTTCTAAAAAATATGTTGGTAAATTTTCATTTATACCTTTATTTATGAATTAGTTTTTAATGAGATGTATGTAATTTTTTCAAACTTATGAACAATTATGTAATTTCCACAAAAAGCTCTTCTCAAAAGGCTAATGAGAATAGCTTTTTCAAAAAGAGTTTTTTGGAGCCAAACAATTATTGCAAACAACTCTTTATCAAATACCTATTAGCTGTTTGACTTGATCAAAACAGATAAAATTCTCCCAAACAGCTATTTTTTTCAAACAACTGTTGTTACCAAACACTCGAGCTAACAAACCAATTAGATAATGAGGAAGCATACTTAGGTCCAATTCTTTTCGTTGGTAAATCTCAATTTACTAACCTCAACAAACTTTAACTCAATTCAACCTATTTCAACCCACTTTACGAACTTTAATAAAAAAATGCACACTTCAATCAACTTCAACCTATTTCAATTGATTTCTCTCTATTTTAATCAACTTCGATATGTCCATTATATAAAAAAATTCAACTTACTTTAACTTATTTAAACAAAAAAATACTTACTTTAATCTATTTAAATTTATTTTTACTAATCTCAATTAATTTTGCTCATTTATCAATTTATGTTTCCAAATGAAATGAACAGGCCCTTAAGCAGGAATATCACGTACATCTTGCCATCTGCATGTTGAGTTGGCGCAATTCTAATAAGTTGACAACGCATGGCAATTGAGTTGTCACCCTGTGGCCAATAATATCCATTGTGGTTGTAGCGCATAATGTAATAATTAATAAGAGAGCTAGCTTCTGAGGGTGAATACCATCACTCATGCAAAATCATTACTAAATAATATCCGATGACATTTTGATATAATAGTTATTTTAAAAATTTATTCTTTTTAGTTTATCACATATAAATCATTGCTAAATAATATTAACAAATGTTGATTAATATTAGTGGATATATTTTGGGTAATTTATTTATGAATTTTGATGCAAAAAAAACTATTTTAAACGTGTTAAGTAGATCAACCTGTTTAAATAATTATTATTTATATTTGAGAAATTATAAAAATATTGAATTTAATCAAGTCCATATGTATTTATAGAGCTGTGATGTTTTGTGAATTGTTGAGATCGGTGGTATTGTAATAATATATAGAATTCAAAAAATTAAATTATGACACGTATAAATATTAAGTAAGTGAATAACTTGGTAAATGAACAGCTACATATCAAAGTTTTTGACCTACTCAATAAAAGAATCAAATTCAAATTCGAAATTTTCCAATTGATTTTGACAGACCGGACTGATCTGACGCATTTGTCAACACTAGCCAAACCCAAAAGGGCCCAAGTGCCTCCTGTGTGTCATCTCGG
Source organism: Carnegiea gigantea (assembly GCA_029747015.1). NCBI lineage: Eukaryota > Viridiplantae > Streptophyta > Magnoliopsida > Caryophyllales > Cactaceae > Carnegiea > Carnegiea gigantea. The sequence goes on along the minus strand of JAKOGI010000013.1, from coordinate 405,519 downwards.
AAAAAAGCAGATAATAGATCCAATGGCGTGACAGCGGTAGGCGGTAAGCAAGATTCTTGTTTACCACCCGTTCTGATCTGCTGCTCATTCAGTTTTTGTTGGCTTTAGGTTATAATATGGTTCAGTTCATAGGATCTGACCTCAACCTGAACTCAAGTACTGAACAACTCTTCTCTGACACATATTACATATATATATATATATATATATATCCAGTGTTTTTGTGCTACAAATCTCAATGTTGGGAATTTGATTGACACTTTCTGTGCATGTGTGTGTCTCTGTTTCTATTTCAGATACATGTAAAGAAACACAAGTTGTAAATATTAAATAGTGATGGTGATGGACTAACCAGCAACCCAGCACAAAGCTGAATGTAATAAATACACTGACTACGAAATTTCATCAAACAAACACTGCTTTAGTTACCTCGCCTTTTCTTTTTTGGATATTTTATACAATGGGCTTACGTACGTGCATGATTGATTGTATTGGATGTGATTTTTTTTTTTTTTTCAAGACTTGCAGGAGTTTTGACAAATCAACAAAATCATGCACAAGACAAAATGCTGTACATTATTGATAAGTGTAAAAAGTTTCCAAGAATTTGTGAATTTTTAACTTTTTTTTTGCCTCTAGTAGTTTGACAAGTTAGTATTTTTAATCTTCAGGTTTGTGGATTTATTTTTTTGTACCTTGAGCTATGTTATTTTGATTTTTAGTTACCTTCCTTACTTTTTTTTAGCTTTTGGTTCATAACTTTTTAGAAATCGTAGAAAAGATCTTGGAATGAAAAAAAATATATAAATAAGCTATTTTAAAGATTTTTTTAACAAATATGCTTAATTAATTTTTTTATAAAGACTTTACTGATACTAGTTGTCACAATTTATTATTTATATTTTATATATTATACTTTCTGTGGTTATAAGCCCACCATGCTTAGCAAAAATAATTAAAACTTAATTAGAGAGTTTCGACTGTTACCTGAACTTAGTCGGCGTTGAATCCTGGCGTTCCTCTAACTTCCAATTTACAGATATTGCTAATCTCAACCACACCTTCTTTAGATCAGCTACGGCACAGATCTGTTTCGTTTTCTACCTCAGACCGTGGTCACTAATCAAGTTTTATATTTTGAAGAATAGTGAGACTTAAATAAAAAAATTATAATATTTAAAAACATAAAGTTTGATTGAATAATGTCCTCTACTGAAAAATTTCTTTTATTGAAAGCTTGAAAGTGGTTATATTACAATGGAAAAGTAGAAGAGGGACTTAAATTAAGATCATTATAGATGCTTGCTTATAGAGAAATGGAAAATCCCGACTTCTCTTTTACTCAAGAATGCTCAAATGACCGTGTTCATTATTGGCATCTGTTTTAAGAATTAAATCATCTCCTTCATTAGGTAAATTAAAAACAGGAAGATTTTTGCATATCTTTTTGAAGTTCTGAAAATCATTGGTTGACCATGTCCATATCACATCTTTCTTGAGTTTTTGTTGTAACAGTTTTCTTAGTTTAGCCAAATCTTTAATGAAGTCCGAAGCCTAGGTAAGGCATCCAAGAAGCCTTTTTAGTTGCTTCTATCTTCAATTTTTAAGAAAAATTTTCTATTTTTTATAAGATATGCTTTTGTAGAATAATCTGTTCAACTTTTATCTCTAGATCTAAAAATTTAATTTTTTGTTCGGCATAAATGTACTTGTTTTTTTCAAGTATAATACCATGATGCATGCATCTTCGGGAGACGGCCAAGACATCATCTTTGTATTGCTCTATGGTTTTGGGAAAGAGAAGGATATCATCAATGTGAACAAAACAGCAATGATTAAGGTCTTTGAAGATGTTATCCATTGTTCTTTGAAAAATTTGAGGTGCATTTTTAAGACCAAATGACATTACTATCCATTCATAATGTCCTTGTGAAGCACTAAATGTAGTTAAAGGAATACTTTTCCCATCCATTTTTATCTGCCAATAACCGCTTTTGCAATACATTTTCGAGAACCAAGAGGCTCCTTGAATTATGTTAAAAAGGACTACTGCGTTAGGAATATGGTAACTGTAATACCTGGTTTTCCCCCCCCAAAAAAAATCTTTTAATCTTTGCTGGTTCTAAACTATTTAGGAGACTTCTTTTGACGGCTTGTAGGTTATGGAACCCTAACCCCAGTCCTTCCTATTTATTTTATTTCACCTCCTCAGACAACAACGTAGTATTTACAACTCTCAGTCCAAGGAAAAGAGAGGAGAGAGGGCGGAAGGGAAAGTCCATCTCTGAAGAACCCTAAGGTCGGTACTCGAATTTTCTTCTCATCATTTAGTTTATTCGTTTATGCCTATTATTGATTACTAGCTAGGGAATTATCATATTAATTTTGATTACCGTCACCTGCATCTCTCAATTTGATTTCTACCCAAATTCCCAAACCGCAATCCTTTATCATATTCATAAGTCATGTTCAGGTTGTTTATTTCGGCTAGGTTGCTATCACCGTGCTTAATCAAAGTTCCTTTCTTGCTTCTGGCTAACCATCTTCAATTCTACTATATTTGTAAGCAAAATTTGTGATTTGTTAACTTACACATGGAGTCTTGGTGAACATAAATTGAGATTCGTCTGTTGCATTTTTGGTGGGATATGGATTATTTAATTATATCAGAATCATGATTACAAAGTCTAATTTCCATATCTTCTTCAACTAGCCCTATTTTCTCATTGAGATTTGACAGAATGACTCTTGTTTCCAAGTGAATAAACGAATTCAAATTTAAGAATGTCTATTGATTATATTTTAAAGTTAGCAACTTCCTGCGATGGATGCTTACACCAAAAGGGGTTTTCAGTCCTAGTTCTTAGTGGTGAATTCTAGCTAGGGTTCGATACAGTTTGTACTTCTTACCAAACTATTCATAGTATGAGTCTATGTTGCTAATAACTAGCCTCGTGTCGAAAATAGGGGACGTTCGAACTCTTCAACTAGGTCAATTTGGATTAGCAGTTTCAAGTAAGTGGTGTAATACTCTTTTAGTATTTCGTGTCAAAACATTATTTGTTAAATTCTTTTGTTAATTGGTTTTGTTGATCAGGTTGGCATGCTACTGTTTGAACCGAATTATTTTCGGAATTTGTTAAAAGGTGCAGTTTTGCTACGTTTTGACTTCCGTTTGGAAAATAGCCTGTTTGAATGCCAATTTTGCTATGACATCAATCATATTTGGTCTTATGTCAAACAACTATGATTTTATTGTGTTTGACCATTATATTTGCAAAGTAGCCCTTCTTGAATGGTATAAATTTTCCTATGTTGATTGACTATTGTAATTTTATTGTTTGAAGTATTTGGTTGCTATCTTATGATAAGTCACTTGCTTTTTGTTACTAAATCGTTGTTTAATGCTATTTGTTAACTTAATTGATTGCTTATCACTTTTTATGAGTCTGAGATATCGATTTTGTTTTTGAGCTATGTCTTCTGTCTTATCCAGTGGAGGTATGCACTGGACCTGTCGATCGACTTGTAGCATAAGCACTATTCTGTTTGTGATTCTGACATATATCTGTGATCGGTTGGGACCCTCTGTGTTGTGATTTCGGTTATGACAAGTTGACTCTGTGACTCTCTGTTGCCCTTGCCACTGGGCGAATAGTGGCCTTAGCCCCAAAATTATTTATTCTAACATATTTATTTAGATGACTTGCCTTGTCGTATAATTGCAGATTCTAAATGAGTTTATAAAATGTACTTGTTTCAAAACCCAGTCTTGGTGATTTTATTTACGTATTGTTAGTATTATAAATGACCCAGCCTATGGTTTATTTGCATGCCTAACCCAGCTAAAGGAGTGTTGTGCTACTTACTGGGCTTTCGAGCTCATCCCTTCATCTTCCTTATTTTTTTCCAGGTCTTATTTCTGTTCGTGTCTGAGTCAGGAAGTGGAGATCAGTTGCAGTTGTGGTTGTTATGAATTTTAGAGGCTGGATGCATCAGCTAGGGGAGCAGTATTACATTATTTTTATGCATTATATGAGTAGACTCATTGAGTTAACCATTTTTAGGGATGTAAGACATTTTAATTTCCACTTATTCATAGTCCTATTTTATTATGGTTAGCTTGAACCCTAACATTATGCTCGATTTGAGAAATAAAATCTATCTTTGGTGGTTATAGGTTTGTTGATATTTGAGCCTTGCACACTTGTGGGACTTGCAGTACTGCAGGTATGCAACGTCTGTTATATCCTGGTTCGGGACGTGACAGTAACCATCAAAGATAGTGTTGTTATTAAGCTTTTTATGATTGATTACCATTCTAACTTTTTCTCTTTTTTATTCAGCATGATTTCTCACCATGAAAGCAAGACTAGTGTGAGAACTTTTACTGTTTCTAATCAATCCTTTATCTAGAAGTTCTTTGATTTGTTTATTAAACGCTTGAATGTCCGGTGGGTATATACCATTTGTTTAACTCAGATGATAGTGTTGAGATTTAATAAAGTGATTTTAGCAAATGCTTTGTCTTTATCCCAGAATTTTAGAGGATTATTAGAGTAAAGTTCCTTGCATAATTTTTCTTGTTGGTCAGCAATCTGCTCTTTAACAGATAACTCAAGTAATAAGATCGTCAGTGCTACTTCTCGTTGTGCAGGTATTACCTTCTCACCACGCTGGCTCCGTGTAAACTCAATTTTCTGATGAGTGTAAGCCTTACTTAATTTTTCAATGGGAACTAAGTGATTATTAATTGTAAATATTATTTGGTTTGTAGTTTGAGTGCATGGAGAATATAATCTTTGAAAATTATTTCCAATAATCATATCATGAGAAGGTTGATCAGTAACCCATAGAACTGATATAATGCATTGAACTCCTCCTAATTTCATGGATGACCCTTCTATGGTTTCATTGTGGCTCATAACACTATTATCACCTATCCTTACTTATAAAGGATTTGTAACTTTTTTTCCACATAAACTCAGGAAATGATCTTTTTCCAAAGCACACAGAACAACCACTATCTATGTAAGCACACAGTTCATATTTATTATATCCCTCTAAATATACCTTTATTGGTATATAGATGCCATTAGGGTTTGTATTGGTAACTTCATAACATATTTTCATAGTCATATTTTTGACTAATTCATCCTCATAGATGGGTTCACTAACAATTCTAGTTTTGTACCCAATGACTTTTCTATCTAAACTCATAATTCGACATACACTGGGTCTTCCAGCCTCAAAACTCATCTTACTCATTTCATTAGTCATGCTAATTGTATCATCTTTCTTAAACTTTTCTTTAGCGGATGAAGATACTTGTCTCCAATCCGACCTTGTACTCATACTTCTTAATAATTGGGGTTTAATATTGATTTTACCTTCCTCATCAATCTTTATTATATTTTTTTTTATTGATCTTTGTAGGATTGGCAAAGCTGGATGTTCATGAACGGTTAGTTTTTATCGCTTGAGGATTGGACTTAATCATCTGGATCTTTTGCATGTGAGTAGGGCTTTCAAATTTCTCTGCTTCTATCATTATTATCTTAGTCTTAGAATCTATTGTACTATCTAATTTATAGATAATTTTTCAAAATATCCTTAAAGAATATCCTTCTCATTTCATATTCATCCCAACTGTTTTTATGTTAAGGGATAGGAAGTTTTTAGCAAATTCATCTTTTAGACTCATATAATATCCTGGTCGATAGTTGAATTCTACTGACTCATTACATAAATTGATTTTTATCCATGTGATAATTTGATTATTAAATTTGGTGTGCCTAATGTCACAAAGTAAAGCGTAAAGATTAATATCTTTACCACAATATTGTAATGGAGTGATTTGAATTTGGACATTTCCGACATGGATATACCTATACTTTTTATCTTTGTTATGCTTAAGGATATTCTACCAATTAATTAGATTTAACTTCTCCAACGTCGTATTCACAATCCTTTATCTCAAGATCTCCTTCCATTATTTCACATACGTATTTGCTTTTGAATTGAAAAATAAATTTTTTATAGATCATGTTTTTTTGGATTATGGGAAGAACTCAATCCCCTTTGACTTCTTCATGATCATTGTCTATAACAAACTCTTCTCCTTGAAGATCACCAAGGCTAAACGAATTACTTTTCATCACATGATTTGTTTCTTCATAATCACTTTCTTCATATTCATTGTCCAATATAATTTCAACAATTCCTTTGTTGTTACTTGCGGCTAGGTCTAATGCCTCATCTTCACTAAACTTAACATAATCTAAGCTTCCCAAGGTTTCAGCAAATTTGTTGTTTTTCCTATTTTTGTATTCATTAACATAATGCCCTACTTCTCTACATGCCCAACATTTGCCGTTGTTTTTTTTGACGGGCAATAAGTGACTTTCCTAAACAATTTTCCTTTTTTAGGACTTGGTTTGTTATCTTCTATATTTTTCATCTCTTTGCTTGTTAAAGTTTTTTCCCTTATAGAATTTTCTTTTTCTTATTTTCTCAGGTTCCTTTTCCCATTGGTGAGGTAATCCCAACAAGTTAAGAATTGCTTCTTAATCTTCTTTTACTTTTGAAGATTAAGACTTGTTTATTGACCCATTTTCATAAATAGGAAATTCTTGAATCAAGGGTATCAACAACATCTGTGCGTTCAAGCCATGCCGTGTATTTTTCATTAAGTATGAAATTTATAGGATATGGCAATTTGTCATAGAATATACTAAGATTTGTTTCATTATGCCCAATTTTGTAATGATATTAACTGAATTTAGCAATATAATTTTTTAGATATCTCATATCCCATAGTTCTATGTTATTAATCTTTCTTTGCCATTCTCTTACTTTTTCTTCAGAATCAAGTTTAGCTCCGATGAATTCAGTTTCAATTTCTTTGCACAAGTTTCTGAACGTAACAGCTAGTGTTCCCATCACTTTTAATGTATTTTTACCATTTTCACTTAATGAATCATACTAGTCAGCTACAATTCCAGAGAAATTATACTCGATGTAATTTAGGAAGTTTGCCGCAGTCTATGTAGTATTCAGGTTTAAGATACTATTCATTCCTCTTTTTCAGTGCTCAAATATTTCTTCTCTATTATAGGCTCCATCAATATTTTGGCTAATTGGAGTAAGGTCAATTTCTTCATAAGTTGTAGTTTTTTGGGGATAAATTCAAAGGAAAAATTACTTGTACGTCCTGTTGGAACGTACCTAGGTCTTAGAAAATGAGTATTTCTCCAAGATGATTCACCAAATTCTTCAGGTTTAGGAATGACATTCTTAACTAGATTGATTTCTGTTTCATATAGGTCGATTTCCTCTCTAATCTCATTGATTTCGTTTTCAACAGTCATTTTTTCATATTTCTTATCTAGTTTTCTCCTAATTTCCTTTAATGGTAATACGTTGAGGTCTTCTAATTTAATCAGATTTATTTGCTGATATATTTCTTCTTCTAATTGGACATTATTGGTCTCTTCATTATCATCAGATAAAGCATCATGTTTATCACTAATTGCGCCCATAATTTTGTTTAATTCATCCGAAATTTGTTCTTTATCGAATATTTTTTGTAGCTCTTCAAGAGTATATTATTTATACTCCATCTTCTTTCTTTTTAGTGGATTTTTCATCTGATTGTTATGCTACTTCTTTTTGAATTTTTATCTTTTGCAAAGGAAACAGAATTTTATTTTTTGGATTTCGGAAATGATATTTATGCCGAACAAGAGTACTAATACTAGGAGTAGTTTTTTCGATATGTCTTTGTTAACAAGAGAAAGGTAGACAACGGTTAACTAATTCTTAAGCTCCTTCAATTCTTTCTTAATTCTACGTAATTCTGCTTTTAATTCTAAAATTATATAAGTGATATAGTTGAATTGAGGTGCCAATGAGGTATTACCTTCAGGTAAGTGGACAATGTGTGAATAATTAGGACCAGGGCAAGCAGGTGATGATTCAAGCATTAATCGCAGTTAATTAGCTTAATTAGTCATTAATTAGCTTAATAATTTTAATTATTTTTGCACATGTGGCTCTTATACCAGATGAAAGATGGCCTCGATTTCTACTAGTGAGCAAAAAAATCACAAACACAATTTTAAATTTTTCGAAAGTAAGTTTTTAAGGATTTGGGCTAAAATGTAAATATGAAAAGTTTAGGGACTCAAGGAAAAAATGGAAGGTATCTAAAAATTCAGTCAACAAACGTTAAGGTACAAATTTATTCACTCTAAAACTTTGGGGTATGAAAAAATTAATGTCACATACATCAAGGTATAAAAATGTCAACTTTCCAGGATTTGTACATGTGGTCGGGAGAAAATTATATAATTTACCCTAACAATACAATAAAAGTACATTGCTTTATTGTAATTTATTTATTTTTGTTTTTGTTTTTAAAATTCCCTTTTTGTCGTGATAACGTTTTCATTTAATTTTTATTCTTAGAACTCTTTGTTTTTATAATGATTTTTTAATTTAATTGTGCCCTAACATGTAAGTCTAAATTATGTGTATTTTTATTAGTGTATTTAGAATGATTATAGTTTGATTTATACTTTTCATATGTGATTCTACATGGACTAACACATGTTCAATTCCCTCATTGATATACTAAGGAGGTGTTTGACGAGTAAAGAAGGAGGTTGGAGACTTGAAACCTCAGATTTCAAGTTTCACTCTATATTGAAGATCTCATTTTTTTATTTTGATCATCTTTTTATGCTTTTCATTGGTTTTTTCTTGTTCAACATGGTGCTTTTTACTCTTGTTGATGATGCTTATAAATTGATATAAAATTTTCAATTAGATATACTGATTTAAAGAAAGAAACATGAAAAAGGTAAGCAAATACGGAGCAATAAGACACAATGGTTCTTTTTTAACAAAGTTAAAATAATAACAATTAAAATAGTAACTTATAATTGCATATGACATTTCAAAAACAAAAACAGGTTTAATTTCATTCTATAACTAGTTATCAAACAATAATGATTAAAATAACTCTATTCCATTTTTCATCGAACAATTGAGTTCGAAAATCAAGGTTCATACTCAACCCCAAAAATTCAAGTCTCGATTCCATTTCATTTCAATTTTTCACCAAACAGGCCTTGAGTTATTGTCTAACTTATGTACATACAATAGGATTTAATAAAATGGTAGTGTCATGTATCAACCTGTTGCTAGGCTGCAAACAATTGCTCGCAATGATTTTAAGGACTAATGAATGGCCTAGGAAATTATCGCAGGGCTTTTCAACATGTTTGTCCACACTAATACTAGCCACTCACTACCTAGAAACTTCCCCGGAAGTCATCCACACTAGGAGCGATTCAAAACAAAATGTTTAACCGTAGAGCTCTTAAGAGTGAAGTCCCTAAAATTAAAAAGTGTACTCTAATAATGTGAGTAATCATATTAAATCCTTTAACTCTCGATTTTAATTATGTATAATTCTAAATTTTATCAATTTTTTTTTTAGAATTATAGCAATCTATTTCGCTATGTAAAATTTTAGTGATCACCTCGTTCAACAACTTGGAAATGAATTGAGCTCGGAAAATATGCGGAATTGTGGATAGCTTCTAATTCCAACTGTCATGTATTTGGTTCAACCTAAAATCTACTATGGGCCGTTATTGTTTTGACTAGGTGATAACTGTTTAAATAATTGATGACTGCCTTAATAATGGCTAACTATTGTATTTTAGCTGTTGGCATATATAGCAATTTGAATATTGTATCGAAATAAAAAAATGTTCAGTCAAATTAGCGTTGAATTAACCGATAGATATATAATAACAGAAAAGGGCATGAGTGTTTCATCTTATCACAACATTATTATTATTATTATTATTATTATTATTATTATTATTATTAGTGTGTTGTCAATATTGCCATTATAACTTTAATTCAAGTTGATGACAATATTAATTTACTGTTGGAACAATAATAAAGGTAGTATTCGACATTGGCATCTGCAGCAAAATATAGGCTTTGTTTGACAAACAGCTATTAGTTGTTATTTATTAGTTGTTAGTTGCTAGCTACTTAAGTTAGCTCTTTGTATTAGCTGTTTGAATTAAGCTTTGTTGAAATTTTTTTTTGGGGGTGAAATTAACTATTCTGACAAAGTTGTGAGATAAAAAAACTAATTCTCTAAAAAGCTCTTCTAAAAGTCTCATAAAATTAGTCTTTTTAAATTAGCTTTTTGGATCCAAAAAACTCTTTTGAAAAGCTTTTTCACCGAACACCTAAATTAACTTTTTGAGTTGGCGAAATAGCTAAACTTGGTCTAAAAAGCTCTCTTTAACTAAAAATCTCTTCAAAAAACTGTCTGTCAAACATCCTCTTAATATTTTGACCAATTATATTAGCGTCTGATAAGTTAGTGTTTGAACCAACATTTTAAGTAGTGTTTTTGAGAAGTATTTCTTGTTCAAAAGTGGTGTTTTACATCTTTTGGTTCAGAAATTCTCTTCTATTGATTTTATTTTTTGCAAATTATCCTTATACTTTAATTTACATAAATCAAATAACCCAATAACTAAATTTACCAGTACATTTTCTTCAACTGCTCATATCAATTTCTATATCGATTAACAACTAAATTAGAATAGCTCTATGCTCTTTCAAGAGACATCCACTACCTAAACAATTATTTGCTAAATAATTAATTTTATCGAACAAAGTCTAACTAATTCTATTATTCTTCTGATATATTCAATTATGATTATCTTTAACGTTCAATCCTTCTGCAAATAGCCACAACGGACCTTAGCGTGATGATCAAAATCACAAAATAATCAAAACAGAAATGCGGAAAAACAAATGTTGACAAAACATGCTATTCATAGAGGTTCGACCACGCCCATTCCTCTATCCATAGGCGCCTCTTGCCAATGGAATTTTGAACCTTTTTCTTTTATTAGGTCGGCCGATCACACACGATTCACTAATCGTACAATCTACGAATTAACCCTATAACTCTAGGCGCTCCAACGTACGTGTTGCTCCCCAACCGTACTTGGAAAGTCGGCCCTCCAACTAATCAACCCTACTCAATGCAAAAAAAGATAACAAGATACACTTTATAACAAGGAGTAAATAAACATAATAGATATGCAAATATAAGTTTGGTGTATCAAGTTCTCTCGACGTCTTCTTCTTGATTTGCAAGTGTAGCTCTTTTTCTTCTTGTGTCATGTTTTTCCTTGTACCTCAGCCTTCAAGATGCGTCAATATTTATAGCCAATAGGCGTTGCAACCAAATCAGGAAATAGCATCTCGAGCTGATTTTAAGGCCTTAAAAAGCAGTTCAAGCCCTTGAAGTTCTTGTAGTTTTAGCAATTCTGGCCACCAACGATTGAATGACTGATTTCCCAAAATCTTACCAAAATTAAGTGTCAAGGATCAAATCAATCCATGATCCCTAAGATCTTGTTCAGCAAATATCAAGGTATAATTCACTACTAAAAATTTCTGTTTTTTTCGACGGAAAATGCTGACCGAAAAAGAGACCGTCGGAGAGGCCGGCGGACATGGCGACAGAAAGACGGAAAAAGTAAACCGAGGCGGCAGGGTTTCCTATGGACTTTTATTGTTGAATTTTCCGACGAATTTTTGAATTTTCCGACGGAAAAATCCGTCAGAAACTGTATTCCGTCGGAATGTCCGACGGAATAATCCATCGGAAAAAATTCAAAATTTAAAATTTTTTTGCCCTGAGTTGATGAAGGGAAAATTCAAAATTTTTTGAATATTCCGACGGAAAATTCCGTCGGACATTCTCTTATAAAACTCGTCATTCGCTTCATTTTTCCATTACTCATTTCTAAAATAGAGAGAGAGAGAGGGAACACCGCCACTTGCTATCGCCCCACCGCCGGTTGCCACCGTCACCTCCTCTCGTCGTCATTCATCGTCGACTTTTTGATAAGGTTTTCTCATGTGTAATTTTTATAAATTTATTGTTAATTAAGTATATACATTGAATTTAATAATTTGTATAATTGGTTTGCATGTAACTATGCAAATTTGATAGTTTACATAGTTAGTTCGTCACATTGATGTTAGTTTGTTAGAATGATAATTTATTCTCAATTTTGTACTTTGCTGTTAAAGAATATAATTTTAAATTAATGAAGCATAATTTAATGATAATATCAATTTAACGTCAATGATGAGAATTTATTGTATATTAGATACATTTAAAAATATTTTTATAGTTGGGTATTATATTTTTATTTTTTAATAAATTTTAAAAATTCTGACAGAATTTCCGATGGAATCCGTCTGTTTCGACGGAATCGCCGACGGAATCCGACGGGTTTCGACGGAAATTCCGACGGAATCCGAGGAAAAAAAATTTTTGAAATTTTTTTCGCGAAATTCAGTAGTGAATCAAATTCTTGTTAAGCAAATATCCATAATAAAGTGGCATATCTTATCTCATAATATCTTAATCAAATTTGAATCACAAAATATAATATCATAAATATTACATATTTAAATTTGAATATTAAATTATCTCAAAGATATTATAACACATAATATAAAATCAATTATGCCAATATCTACTTATAATCATAACACATTTAAACTATAGAAATACTAAGGTAGGTCCAAATATAATATAATAAATATACAAATAGATCAATTCTTTTTTGTCTTTCATCAAAACATATTCATAAAGTCTATTGTAAGTTTAATGAAGCTAACAATTAATATTTAGTAGCTTTCAACAATTTTTAATATTATATTATCCAACAACTTTTAGTAACTTTTAACACCATTTAATATCATTCAGTACTTCTAAACATGCTTACTAAATTAGAATGTATTAACTGATATAAAATTACCTAATTATTTATCAATAGTATAACCTTATTGTATTAATAGTACAAACTAAATATGGATATTATTGTAGTTGTTAAATCCATATAGTTATCAAAAAGTGAATATTATATTGTTTACTAGATAAATATTGCTTCACTATTTCACTAAAATCATAGAATAATTATAAGAACCTTATCAACATAAGTGAATTTTTTAATTAAAATTATTAATTCTCTCGAAATTAACAACGCACAATATCCCATCCACCTAATAAATTTTTTTCCTTTCTGTTGTTTATGTTCTCCCGTTTGTGACATTAAGAACCGAACCCCCATGTTTAATTTTTTAATAAGTTGAGATGAATTTATCAATCGTAGAATCCCTACGTGAACTTATGCTAAAAGTTTAATCCTAAATTTTTAATGTGGGTAAAGTTTGATGCTTTTATAAATGTACAGTCCGACTCTCATATTTCACAGGACTACTTATAATTATTTTGAATTTTTTAAACAATTATGCATTTCATTGCATAATAATAGAGGAAAACATTAATTATTTCAATTCAAGCAAACAGAATTTGCTACAAAATTGATAAGCGTTTTTTACCAATAAATCACACTATAGAACTACAATTTTGTTTATATATTATACTTATCGATTAAAAAAATATGAACATTTCATAAAGTTGTTTATGACAAAAACTTACCATATGGTATACAAACCACAAATATATATTTATATTAAATAAAAAAATAAATAGTCTATTCATAATTAATTATTTATGATGTATACATTTCCTTACCAAATTTATAATAATTAAATATTTTGTTTGTAATTTATTATTTATGATGTATACATTTCCTTACCAAATTTATAATAATTAAATAGGCTATTTAATAATTAATTATGATTTGTACATATCCTTACCAAAATTATAAATTTATTTTTTGCCTAAATGCAATTAAGCCGTATTATTAGGGGCGTGCAAAGTTAGTTAACCGGAGTTTTGCTTAATTAAAAATCAATTAACTTGTTTTTTGGTTCAAGAAAATTCTAAACCGTAACTAAACTAAAAATGTTGGTTAACGGAAAATTTGGTTTTAGCCAAAATCCCAGTGGTAACTGTAGGGCTGTCAAATAGGTCAGGTCGGGTCAGGTTCGTGTTCGGGTCGAAGTTAAACGGGTTGAAAATCCCCCGACCTGAACCTAACCTGTTTAATAAACGGGTTGAAAAATCCAACCTGAAACCGTTTAATATTTAAACGGGTCAACCTGATTCTGATCTGTTTAACCCGTTTAAGTTAAATGGGTCAAAATCAGGTATCACTTACCTGTTTAACCTGTTTAACCCATTTAAGTTTCAAACTTTATATTAACAAGTGTGTGAGCCTGAGACTATAGATGAACACTTTGTAAACAATACATGCAATGGTGCAGTAGTCAAATCATGTATTGTCTTCTTTAGTTCATAACCAACCATCAGTTAATGTCTTTTTAATTAAAAATCTAATGGAAACGACTTCTCTTTAAAAATAGAATAGAGGGGTTGCACGGTCTGGGAAACCCAAAAATACAAACACCCCCCAAAAGGTCAATGCCCTTTGAGTGAGGGAGCCGAAGTGATTCTAGGCAGAGAGAGGGTTTAGACTTTTAGTGGGTTAGGTTAAAAAAAGGGGAGCTAAATACCTGTTTTGGGTCCCTTATGGCGTCCAAATAAAATTCGACCCTCAAAATAAAATTTGAAATTGTGAAACCTTAAGAAATTTCCCCCCAACAAAAAATATATATAATACATATATATATTAAAAGGGTTAAACGGGTTAAACGATTATACGGTAATCGGGTAGTCGGGTTGACCTACTAACCCAATTAATTAAACGGGTTAGATAGGTATTTTTTTGTGTCCAAAATCTCGACCTGAACCTAACCCGTTTAATTAAACGGATTAGCTGTGTCAACCCATTTAATTAAACGGGTTGAAAATCTTTACCCAAACCCGCCTAATTTCGTGTTCGGTTTGAGTTGGTAATCGTGTCGAGTCAGCTTTTGACAGCCTTAGGTAACTGAACTGAAAAGGTCAGTTGATTGATGTTTTGGATCAATTAACCAGTTTTTCCAGTTTGATTAGCAGTTAACTATTTATAAATAATAAAAAAATGTATTTTCTTACCTATTTTTTCATTTTTTGTTTAATTTTTTAAAATTTAATTTCTATTCAATTAACCGAATTTTTGAACCAGACGAGCCATAACCAAACTGAAAACCAAAATTTTTTTCCTTTTGGTTTTTCGTGTTGATTTTTTTTTGCACAACCTAGTAATTATGCACAACCATCATTCAACCCCATTTTCAGTCCGGTTAGTAGTTAACTATTCATGAATAATAAAAAATATATTTTCTTACCTATTTTTTCATTTTTTTGTTTAATTTTTTTTAAAATTTAATTTCAATTCGGTCAACTGGTCGTTAACTGAATTTTCAAACCAGGAGAGCCGTAACCAAACTGAAAACTAAAATTTTTTTTACTTTCGGTTTTTCGTTTTTTCCTTTCGGTTTTTCTTTTTGATTTTTTTTTTGGGGACAACCCTAGTAACTACACACAACTATCATTCAACACCATTTAATACCTTTCAGTAACTTGCAACAATCTTTTAATAAATTTAAGGAACTTTCAATAGTAAATACCATTACATTGAGAGTTAATAAGTAAAAAAAAAAAATAATAATAAATAAATAACGGATACGGTTGGAAGGTAAAATGTGAATCTGTAATCAAATGAATGAAACGTCAGCAGTTTAACGTTAATTTCGCATACACTACAAGATACTCTATTCACTATTGTCAAACATTAATTTACGAAAAAGTTAAAATCAAAATAAACAGAATTTGACTCAGTCAAAATTCTACGTTACCATCAAACAGTCGCATAATAAGAAAACTGTCGTATGGATTAGATTTACATCCAAAATGAATTACGAATACTTTTTTAATCGAAGAAAGATTAGATTTGCATCAATCAGAGCTGGCAAAAAGTTGTCCGACTCAAATATTTGAATTTATCCGATCCGAAAAAATCGGGTAGCGGTCATGAATTTTTCGTCTAAATTTTGAATCCAAATAGACTATTTTTTTTTAAATATATCTCTTATTCGAATCCGGTTTTGATCCAAATCTAACCTTGTCCGAATTATCTGACACGAAAAAACTGGGTATTAGACATTAATTTTTTGTCCAAATTTTAATATTATCCGATTTTTCCGTTTCAACCTCGAATTTTTGCCAGCCCTGTAACATCAACCATGCTAGCATCGGTACAAAAATGTAATGAGTCCATTTGTCAAACAACATGATGCAATCCCTTCATCTGAAAACAAATGTGCACCAAGCTAGATGCTTTGAATCCAAAAATGAATTAACCAAACAACGTACTCCCTTTGTCAAGAGACAGACGTCGTGTCCATGTTAATTAACCAAACGATGTACCGCCTTGTCTCAGGACAAATGTGCACTAGATGCTTTGAATCCCACACTATATTAACCAAAAAACGTACGTACTCGCTTTGTTTTAAGGCAAAAATGTGTCTTAATTAGATGTCAACATGACTTGGTTCTGTGAGTATGCGTGTGCACATACTTATGCGTATGACGATCCCAACACTGGATATTTCACATTTTTGCTTCGACGGTGTCTTTCAAACTTGTTTTACGAATTTTCTGATGATATTTCAGAAACCTTATCAGAAAAACTCATACGATTTGGCCACTATATTTAATGCATATCATCTGAAACATTCCGCAATAAACAAATGCTCCCATACGATACCCAATAAAATTAGTGAGATATATATATATAGGTGAATTATTTCACCGTAATCAATATATATATATATATATATATATATATATATACACACATCTGTTTGATAAACAGCTGTTATCTGTTTAAATTAGCTGTTTGTTAAAAAAACTGTTTAATAAAATTAGCTGTTTCTGATAAATTTGTGAGACAAAAAGCTAATTTTACAAAAAGCTCCTCCAAAAAACTCATGCAATTACCTTTTTCAATGGACCCAAAAAGTTTTTGTAAAAAATATTTTCACTAAACACCTAAATTAGCTTTTTTACTTGGTCAAATAATTAATCATGATCAAAAAAAAATTTTTAGATCAAAAACCTCTTTAAAAAGTTGTTTATCAAATACCCGCATATTCTTTTTTGGGGGGGGGGGGAGGCAATAAGGGAGTTGGTTTACCTAATTTGATAGGTTAGTGTAAGGGTGACAATGGTGAAGGCTAATAAGTGGATAAAGTTGGGTTATGTGGCCAATTGGCAGCTATTCCTTTTCATATGGAGGGCAACAGCCAACGAAATATCAAAAGAAAATTTTATAATTTTGAGCCACGGATTGGATTATGTTGTCTGTAGGAGTAGATGTAATCATGTGAAGCGATAAGTTCATAAAAAGGGCGACAATTTGACAAACTAGTCAATCCCTGCATTTATTTGTTAGCTTGTGTGAATTAATTACATTGTCATCCAATTCAACAATATTGATCTTTACTACATTAATTATGTGGCACGCGTGGTTTAAAAAGTTAATGTTTCATTTACATATTTCAACAAGAATTGTACCTTAGCTTCGCCATTGCACGTCCATCAGGGCAAATCCAAATCAATTGTTTTCGTCACAATACATTACATACATTGATGTCATTGTAGCCATCTATTTAAAGGTCGGTTTTATTCCGAACATAATAAGTCGGTAATTGTTCAAGAACCATCTCAACAAAAAATTTAAGTTGATAGGTGAAGGTTCAGGAATATATTTATACTCTAACACGCCCCCTCACGCGAATGTCCTTTGAGCTTGAAGCATGGATGCTGCAAATATCCCCCTTACCTTGCGCAATAAATCAATATGGGGGCTACTGAGATTCGAACCTGAGACCTCTAGCTCAGAAAGGTTCTGATATCATGTCCAAGAATCATCCCAACCAAAAGCTTAATCTGATGGTTGAAGGCTTAGGAATGCATGTTTATACTCTAACAGTAATTGAATGCAGTAATATCCTTTATACAAAACAATATTGTTGTGTCTTCATCGTCATTTTTGGTTTCATACAAAGAAGGTATATTTTTGGTTTTATATAAAGAAGCTATACAGGTCTTATAAGTGAAATATTTGAGCCAAATTTTTAGTATCAAACGAACCTCAAATGTGTATAGTTGAGTTGGGTTAGCACTCACTAGGATTACATTTTCAATTTTGAGGACAAAAAGTACATAAAAGATCCCTAAATTAAGCTACCTTCTTTCATGGGGGTTTACTGTTTAGTGCTATGGATGAGCTACGCTCGCCCAACAAGCTCTTGTGTTTGGCTAAATTCGGGTTTGATTTGGGCTAAGCTAGGATCGGTTTAGGTTTGATTGCTCAGTAAGCTAGGCCAAGTCAAGGGAATTTTAGCTCAACTCGATTGAGCTTGCATATTTATTTTGAGAGGAAAATGGCACCATGCTCTACAATTGTACTTGCTATTTGAATATTGATATCTCAACTTTAGAAAGCATATAGTTCAGTCCTATTGTTTTAAGTTGGACATCATAGTCCTTTAAGGTTAAGATATATTTCAATTTAATTATGTGAATATTCAAATCAATGGAAAGGGTTACAACGCATAGAGAGACACATAATTGACTTAACTAGAACCAAGCTCATCGCAGCATAACTCGAGCTTGGATTCGACTCTGATGCTTAATGAGCCAAGCCCAAACCTGGTGAAGGTCGGGTTCCATAGGGCTTAAATACAATCTTATGCAGATGCATGTGAGATATGTAAAGTAAAAGCATACAAGCAGTGCTAATGGCATTTATATTAGGTTCCAAAACAATTCTTTACCATGTAGGATGGCGGGAATGGTAGCAGATGAAGACATTTTATATACAAAAGGGGCGTCACACATGAAACTTTTATTTATATATACAAAAAGATACTATCCAATATCAAGGAAAAACAAGGAAACTTCATATATACTCGGAGATCGACTACTCTGGAATCCACAGTGTGCTATTGGGAAAGTAAATTCGATGTTAAGGCAGTGGTCTACCGCACCGTGACATTTTTCTTCATTCTTGTATCATTTTTGTAACACTTTCAAAAGTTAGTCCCTCCCTTCATTTATTTCCCGTGTACGTTACTTAATTGCATGTCTTCAAACAGCATTCCATGCTTGCTACATTAATTATGTATAGCATGCATGGTTTAAGCTGCCAATGTTGCATTCATATTTAACAAGAGCCGTACCTTTGATTGCCTCTTGCACATATATTAGGGCAAAGGGAGTTCCAAGAATTGTACGAGTTCAAAGTAATTGCTATAACAGACATTATGCCAGTGTCATTGCAGCCAGTCAGTAGCTTCATGCCTAACCCAAAAAGTTGGCAGATATACCTTTGTATGAAACATCGTAAATGTGAGGTTATTGGCTTTTGTCATATATATATATATATATATATATATATATATATATATATATTGTAATATAAGCATAGTAATCTATGTCTATGCATGTAGATGTGCTAATCAAATGTCCTACTGCTGGTAGACAAGAAGAGTTATTAAGAAAGGGAGAGTAGTGGGTGAGTCATCACTCATCAACGTAAAGGCATAGAAGATGTAAACTCATTTGAGTCACTTAGAGCTTTGATAAATGTTCTTTACTGATTTGTCATTTATCCAATATATAGCTGAGTTAATTAATATCTGGCTTGAATTCAAAATAAAGATATTCAATTTATTAAAGGTTGTGTTCGGTAATAGAGATGAAAGTAAATATTAGTAATTTATTATGGTCAAATTGTGTTTTAGCCCCATTTTTAAGCATTTAGTTCATGAAATAGTAGGTAACAAAGTGACTAAGGGTCTGTTCTTTTCGTTGGTAAATTAGGGTTGGTAAAAGAGTGAAGTTAGTTGAGGTAGGTTGAAGGAGGTTCAAGTGGAATAAAATTGGTATTTTTTGTTGAGATGGGTTGAAGTTAGTTGAAGTTGGTGTATGTTTATATGATGAGTTGAAGTTGGTTAAAATAGTGAGAATAAAATTTTGAAGGAGGTGGATTGAAGTGGGTTGAAGTTGGTAAATTGAAAAAAAATAACGAAAAGAATAGGCCCTAAAGGTTTAATTTATGTAGTGTTTTTGAAATGCTGCTGAAAGTAAATTTTGAGATCCTCTAACTAATACTTGCATTTCAAATTACAAGATTCCCTTTTTTATCTCTTAAAAACCTTCATTCAATTGTGTCATCTTTAGCCATTTTATACAAATATACTTCCTGAATAATCATCTTTATCCAACACATTTATTTTCAGTAACTTTTTGAACGACTAATTACCAAGCATTAGTGGAAGATAGTTAACCACTAACAAAACACCTAACACCTAGTATAACACCTAACCATCATTACAATGAACAAGCTCAGGCACATTGGTCACTACTAAAAGGAACCCATATATAGGACTCCACAACTAGACTTGATAAAACTGACCCGAGACCTGAAATGCTAACCGAATGACCCGGACCCATACCCGACCCGACATCCGAAGTAGACTCACCCGAAAGTAGACCCGAAATCCGAATTGAACCCGAACCGAACCACACCCGATCCGAAATTTCCGACAAAGTTGCTTATTTTTACATGATAAGCTTATTGGACCAAAAATCAATTAATCCGAAGTCGACCCCAGTCGAAGTTCACCCGACCCGTACCGAACCGACTTAAAATGTCGCTTAATCTAAAATATAACTCGACCCAAATTTAATCCAATCTATACTAATATCGAATGGCCCGTTTACCAGGTCTATTTACAACCGACGCCAAAACAAAACGTAACCCATAAATCTCCTAAAAGTATGTCTACCACTAATACCTATTGACACCAACACCTAGCTTAGATATGTCCCAAAAAAGGCCTCTAGGAGCTAAAACAAACCGAATGAAAAGAGCTCACTGCCGTACCCAATGACAGATACGAGAAGTACCTGTGACATTTTCTCCTATAGATGCCTCATAGAGAACCTACACTGGCACCTCAAAGTTCTGCACGTACCTTCTACCTCAACAACATTTATCGAAGTCCTCATTAAATCTGCTACACAGGCTACATTAATTCCAACACCTAGCTTAGATATATAAGTCCATACACATCTGTGTTTCTTTTTTTTTTTTTTTTTGAAGCTAATAAAGACAACGATAAATATAAAGAGCTCACAACCACACCTGATGACACGTACAAGAAAAAACTGTGATATAAACCCCTCATATATGCTCCGATTTCTGAGTCCTTGCGTCTTATAATTTTTGAAAGAATGGAATTTTATTTCGCTTCTATCACTGAGGTCAATTATTAGTGTACTCTTTAAACCTTTAAATTTTGTGCAATGATCGTAAAAGGACGCTGATAACCATCCTGTGAATTTATATATTTAAATTATATGTATGTGTACAGATCATTGTACTTGAAATTTGCAAATAGTCTAAAAGTACTAAGAGGGTGTGTGTCAAGGAGTTTTTTGAAAAGTTTTTAATACAAAAATTAACTATTTGAACTAGTCAAAAACTAATTTAGATATTTGGTAAGATAATTTTTTAGAAGAATTTTTTGGATTAAAAAAAATTAATTTGAAAAACCTATTTGTATGAACTTTTTGGAAGAGGTTTTTTTTTTAAAAAAAAAAATGAGCTTTTTACCTCACAATTGTGTCATAAATAATTAAATTTATCAAACAATTATTCTACAAAAGCTAATTCAAATAGTCAATAACTAACAGTTAATACAAACAACTAACAACTAAAATTTATTTGACGATCGACACGGCCTACAGTTTCTTGTACAAGATAGGAATACATTACGTATGTAGATGAATGGTTACGTCTGATCATAAATCAGGTGGAGAGTTTGTAAACAACTTACTTCAATTTTGTCATTGACAATGATCCGATAACCCTTTTTTAAAGAGAGAGGGAGAGAGAGGGAAGGAATCGCAGCAAAATGTTGTAAATGGCTGTCAGATGACGAGAAGTGTATTTGTTGGTTCATCAGGATTGCCTTTTTTTTGTCTGTGTTTCAAAGACAACTGCACGCTTTGACACTGACTTCAACTCCCCTTCCTCTTAGACTTCATTCCAGTGGCTCTTATTCCCCCCTCCCATTCAATTACCATTTAATGCTACAGCAACACTCTTTCTCTCTGTCGATCTCTCTCCCCCCTATTGTAGTTGTTGTACGTGAGTGCTTCTCTCTGTAAGCTTTTCTTCATTGAATTGGTTGTGGCCAAGTGGGCACTCTTTCAGTTTCAGCTGTCTCAGTGAAAAGAAAAGAGCGATCGATGAGCAGTTGGCCGCATTGATTAGTGCTCTCATTAATTAGTCCTCATTTCAAAATGAAGGTGACAAATATTGTATTGCGGGCAACAGACAAGAGGGTAGTTAAAAAGACTTCACTACTTGTTTTTTTAAAAAAAATCTACTAAGTATCACCAAATATAACAAAAAATTAATTCTTAAACTATAATAGATGTATAATGATGATTAAAACCACTTTTTATTTGATGAAAACACCGTTTATAACTCGACATTTCCGTTTCCTTTTGCAAACATTCAATTCTCTGGGTTGTCATTCACCTCCGGCGAAAATTATGGGAAAACATCACGCGTTTTCTGGTGGCAAAATTAATGAAAAACCTTAAATAAAATGTAAGAAAGTAGGGGAAGGGTGAACCTTAATCAAGAAATAGGGACTAAAAAATTATAGATGTGAAAACTACAATAGATGATTCTTGGTTCTAGGGACTAGGTGATGTAGGAAAGGGTCATACTTGAGATTTTTTCCAATCACCATTACTAGTGTGGTATATACGTTGAAGTTGGAATGCCAAGAGCTCCCAGCCCGTGTGGCTTGTCCAACCACTCCTCCCGGGTTCGAATCCGGGGGGGAGCAAATTGTGCTTTGTGCACGGAATTTGCGGTGGGCTTGATTCCTGGGCTTTGTGCTCAGGCTTTAGCACTCCCTATCCCTTGACCTGTTAAGGCCTATTGGGTACCCCTAAGATAGGGGTTTGATGGGTTAGGCCCGCTTACCTTTAAAAAAAAAATGTTGAAGTTGGAATGACTGAATTGTGTCAAATTACAGAGGGAGCACTGGATTGGATAAAACTATATGTCAAGTTGTGAATCTAAGTTATCAATAGAGAGGAGATGAATAGGTGTTGTAGCTCCAAATAGAATGGACAACATAGAGGAGAGAGAAATGTTATGGGAAAATAATTATGTGGAAGGTAATTTAGAAAGTGCAAAATGAGTATCTTAATTACTAGCACCAAGCATTATTATAATCAAAAAAATTTGAAGTTTCCTATAACAATAAATGATGCTTTAACATTGGTCTTAGGGCAATATTTATCGTTTGCCTTTTCAAAATACACGTCAAGGAATCCATGGATTGATTAATCGCACTTATATCATAGGCCCTGTTTTAGCTGTTAGCTATTTGAATTAGTTATTTGTAAAAGAAGTGTTTCGTAAAATTAGCTGTTTTTTTAAAAAATATTCAGTAAAATTTTATTTGTGCCCTTATCTCTAAATTACTTTTTAATTAAAAATAATTTTTTCATTTACTAGTTATCTTATTTTCTTTCCAAACAGAAGTACATTGATGTCATATATACAAATTAACTCTATTGATAAAATCTGAATTTGTTACTAGTTGTACATAATTTGTATTCTTATTAATCTTTTTTTTTCCTTTCAACTTGTCTCTATCTACACAATAATTATGTCTTAAAATATTATTTTGTTATTTGCTACATATTTTATTATTCTGATTTGAAATTTATATATTTGCATGATTTAATCTTGGATAGATTAAATTTAAATAATACACCACATCAAATTTCACTACAAAAGGCTAATGGCATATGGTGTAATTTTTTCAAACTCTTAGATAGTTATGTCATTTTTACAAACAGTTATTCCCAAAAGGCTAATAGAAATAGCCTTTTGAGAAGAGTTGTTTGGATCCAAACAGCTCTTCAATCAAACATAACAGCTAAAATCCTCCAAAAACCTCTTTTTTTTCAAAAAGCTCTTGCAACCAAACATCCCCATAATTTCCAATCAGAAGGTGTCGGGTTAAAATCTCAAGATACTTTTTTAAATGAGGTGACAAAGGCCAACTAATAGTAATTTGCTCAACCTCATATGAACTTAAACCAAGAGACCACTTTAACCCCAAAAAAAAAAAAAGGAAACTTTAAAGTCAAATACCTAGGTCAAAAAAAGTCAAAGAAAAAACTGTTATAAAGTATGGTTTCATTAGATTTGTTAACATCTAAAAGGGTATGAAAGTTATTAAACAATGATGGTAAAATTACTGGTGGCAGTAAGCTGCAAGTTACTTTGGTAAGATTCCAAAAAAGATTGTCACCTAGAGGGAGAAAGGAAAGAATTTCTTCTCATAAAAATCCCATTTAAAAGTGGATTCCTAAAGTTAGAAATATCTCGAATCATGATTTTTCATGTCCTTATAAGCATGCTCTTTTGGGTTACCCAATGGTAATGAGTTCGAAGCTCAAAAAGGTGTTGATGAGACTGTGAAGGAAGATGTTAATGAGACACTTTCGAACAATAGTATGAGAATTACCTAACCTTTGAATAATGCTCAGAATCGCCCAATTTATGTTGGGAAGTTCACCTACAATGTACTAAGTTATGAACTTTTATGAAAGAAGATGAAAAGATTGATAGCTCCTCATGACCTTTTCATGGTTCTTTTGAAATGGATCTTCAAGTGCAAGAGAAAAGTGAGAGATGTAAACATTCCAACAAGGGTAAGAAAGAAGAATGACAGCAAAAATTCAAAGCTAAATCATGATTTGCCTATACTTATGCTGAAATTGCAAAAGAAGCTTTGGAGTTAGGAAAAAGACTTAGTATTTCTGTTATTGGAGATGAGACCTTGGCAATTACAAAAATTATAAGAAGTCTAAGAAAGGAGTTCGAAAACAAAAGGCGAACCTAAGATCCGTTTATCTTATTAGGCTTTCACCCAATCAATAAGTAGCTATTTAAAGCCCGCTCTTTTCGTTGGTAAATTCACATTTACCAACTTTTGGCAACTCCTTCCAACTCTTAACAAAAAAATTCTAACTTCTACCAATTTTTACATATTTTTACTAACTCTAATAAATTTCTATCTAACTTTACCAATCCTTTTAAAATTTTTCAAAATTTGTGAAATAGTCATATGAAAATTATTTTTTTTTTTCAAGCACAAAAAAACCCTCTGGTTAATTTTTTGGGTCGGCATGAAGGAAGGTATAGTTGAAATTGTGATTTTGTATTGTATAAATGCGAATCTCATAACATCGTGCCAATTTTTTGTAACAAAGATAACCATTTCACCCTTATTTCGATTACACACACGTGTGTGTGTCTTTTAAATATATAAAAATTATACATATAAAAATCTCCGAATCGTTACATTAAAAAATACTGCAAATATATGAAAGTTGTAAACGTATAAATATTTATAGCACTTATCAAATTACTAGCTTAGCCCAAAAAAAAAAAAAAACACTTATCCAATTTTTAAAACAAATAAAACCACAAATTTACAGAATTTTAGTTATTTTAAATTATAAGAATATTATACCAAAAACTAAACAAATAAACATCCCCATTCATGTCCATTTATCACCAACAACTTTCAACTCTTGTCAACTTTTTCCAATCTTTTTCAACCTTAATTAATTGTTACCAAGCATTACCCCCCCCCCCAAAAAAAAAAAAAAAACCCCTACCAACCAACTCTTACCATCTTCTTCATCTTTACCAACTTTATATATTGAACAACCCATATTTACGTACAAAGAGAACGGGCCCCTGATTGATGTCAACACTTCAAATTTACCGTTTGTATGAGTTTTTTATGTTTGAGATTTGGAGTCTTTAAAAATGTAGTAAACTTTTTTATGAGTTGTGTAGTGGTTATACTGCCTTCTTTATTATTGTAAGTGCTACGCCCAACTAAGTAATCGGAAAAGGGAAAAGAGAAGTCGAAGACTCGAAGAGAAACAGAGGTCAATCTCACCCAAATAATTCACAAGTACAAGAATTATGTTTGAAATAAACATGTCCAACTAAACACCCAAACCACCACATGCCTAAGCAGAAAGAAATAACACATAATAATATATGGGCACTTAGACGCCATAATTTGGAATTCCTAACCTTCCAAATTCCAGGAAGTTCTGCTCGCATTTCCAATTTGGCAAGTTACTATGAGAAGATTACCCATAAATGCTCTACAATACACAATTTTTTTAACGCCCTGGATCATATGTTTTACAAATGTAACATCTATTTTGCAATAGCACATAGTTATATACAAGGGAAGGAAAAAAGCAAGAACTTACAATACTTCATCCTCAAGCTGAGAGGAGACCAGACCATTTTCAACCGGCAAAGAAGGGGGGGTTCCGGGAGGAATGCAGGCTTCTCCGGTCTCCCCAGCACAAATACAGAGTGCCTCAGCATCTCTCAAAGTGGCATCGAGGTCTATGTGACCACTAAGCTCGTTGATAAACTTCAAGAGAGTGTCGAAATCCATTTGCTCCCCGATTATCTTGCTTCTGTGCCTCTTTAGGATTGCAACACATATGTACAAGTGCAGGTGCTCAGTTAGATGACGTGTCCACAAGACCTCCCACAATCGCATGGTTTCCTCAAAGCGAAGTTCCCTGTCAAAGCATGAAGGCTCTCAGATAACCAACAAGCTTTTATAGTTGAAGTCGGATAAACGGATGTGAGAACACCTCCCCCCCCCCCCCAAAAAAAAAAAAGAAAAAGGAGAAAGGTACAGCGATTGAAGGCAAAAACTTAGTTGGATGGGAAAAAAGCTCACCCCCCCCCCCCCCAAAAAAAAAAACAACAGCAGAAAAGCAATTAAAAAAAAGGAAATAAAACATCTGGGAGGAGCTCTAAGCAGCACTAGGCAATGGGCAACGAGGAAGAGTATGAGGGATCAGCTTGGTGATAATAAGAAGCCACACAAAACACATCCTCAATTATTATGGAATAACTGCCAACTCCAGCTTTAAGAGGTTGTGGAATTAAGGAACTTGCCTTTTGAATTGTATAAGAATCCATCGAAAACAGAAGAAATAATTCAAGCAGTCGTTCTGCTTAAAATAGTTATGCAATGGGCTGTCAGATAGTTCCACCAACTGCCAGCAGAAAACAAAGAACATTGTTAGACATCAAGTAAGACAGAACTATCACTCCCACGCTGCTCTGCACCCTTCTGTACCAAAACAAGTTCCAGATAAGATAGAAATAAAGCAAAAACGAGACCAGCATTAATCTGTTTCATTCTTAAATGAGATACTCCCTACAAACTACAGCAGCTCAATATCACTATCCTAGCAGGAAGAATAACAGACAAGAAATACTTTGCACAGATGAAAAATTACAAGAACATTGTCCCTCCCCCCCCCCCCCAAAAAAAAACAAAAAACAAAACCCCCCAAACAAAACCTCCAAAAAAAAAAAACAAACGAATCAACCACACACACAGAGATTGCAGCAGGGTACGGCAGTGGGTTAAGGGAGTTGAAGCAAAAAGAGTTGCTCTGGAGACCCAAATCCAGATCCAAAACCTATCTGCTGCCTATGCAGGGTGTACGAAGGGGTTTCTATTAGACCCATGATTGATAATCTTTGAATGCCAAGGACTCCACAAACAAAGGCCAATTTAGTGAGGCATTTTGCTTCCGTCCACTAAAATCTAACAACTTAAATTGTTACGAATGATTCAAACGTATAATGTATTCATTTTTTTTTTTTTTCACTTATTTTTACATCAAAAGAAAATTTGGAAAAGCTGGACAGAAACTTTTCTTTCAGCATGACAAAACAACCCGTTGAACCCCTCCACTGATGAAATGATGCACATTCCACAGGCATTGTGAGCTCTGAGCTCCAATTTGACATGTTACTGTACCAAAGTTTTTATTTCATGATGTAGCTTTAAAAACGCATTTGGTGAGAGCTCTATAAACCTAAAAACTAGACTTATAAATCTCTTAAGCATTATATAAAAGTAGAGGACTCAAATATATATACAAGACCAGCAGCAACACAGCAGCAGAAAGTTGGAAGCCACAAGTTCTTGTGATATTGTGCCTTCTAATGTTAATGACAGAATGATCTCCGGCTTATCAGCAGTAAGACTGCAACATCTACACTTCATTGGTCCCCATTTTGGTAATATCCATACTGTGCTTATTTACATACGAAGCCAAGAATGAAAGACTAAGCAACAGTTCGGGCCACTTCAGAGGATGGGGATTCAATCACTGCTACATCCTCAGTAGGAAATTATCCTCCAAGAACAGAGAAATTGTAGCTCCGTCCATTAAACAGGGAAAGATGGGTGCAAAACAAGATGCCGCAAGAAAACTTTTAACATTAATAGCCCAACATACCATTCAAAATTTCAATTAAGAACACTATGCGCCAGTGCTCTTCTCTATGCTTAATATGCAAAGATGCAGAAACAATGAAAGGAGAGCTATGAGAGGAGACCTTTGATAATGCAAAGAGTTGTGAATGCATGCCACTTTGATCACGATTGAAATTTGGACCCAGTCGTTCCATCAACGCGGCAAAACACCAAAATACTTGAGAGTCCTCCTCCATCACGAACAATATAGGGGACAAAAAATCACTCATACCCTAGGAGAATACAAGTTCTGTGAGAATCCAATGTACCAAATATCAAGATTGTAATCAATGCCCGTGAGAATTACCTGACAGTAACCCAGGTCAAAGTTGTAGAATGAATACGTCAGCAGTATGTCATGCAGAAGCTGGACATTGGGATTATCGTCTCCATCATAGAAGGAGAATGACCTATCTGTCCTTACCTTGCACAACAATCAAAGAAGAAAGTTAACAAATGATCAGAACAAATTTCCAGAATTCATAGAAAAAAAATTCTCATCCTTAAGGCACACTTCCTCCCTCCCCTTCTGTGAATAAGTACTGTTCATACCACATCCTTCTCAATTAGGCCCTTCCTCTCCCTAAACTTCGTAAATCTTTTTGCTTGCTCAGGAGATATACTCTGCCGGAACACGAAGATCAACCATCAGTGTCAAGCAAGACATTAAAATTATGATCCAGAAATCTGTAAAGCCTACATGAAGAAAAGAACTGAGACATATAAAGTGATTCTCTCCAATATTAGAGAAACTCCTTCAACAGAACGGTGGTAAATAGCAGTTGGAAATCAGAAAGGTACAGAAGAATAACAACTAGATGTACAAGGAAAAACTCTGAACTTATCAAGAAGTTCCAAGTGCCCACAGAAAAAGTCCAGCCAAAAGCCGGCACTACCCAAGCATTAGGATAAACTAGGATCCTTGAGTCTTCAAATGCTCCATCTGTTCATATAATATTAGACTCCACCCATCGGCTCATCTATCTATATACAGTAACCCTCTGTGCCAGCAAATATCTTGGAGTCTTACTTCAAAATGGCTTAAGTGAATTATTTAGACATTATGTACGAAAATGTAGACATTTATTTGGGGACAGAGGAAAATTCATAGCCAACTCCTAGAATAAACAGATAAGAACCCAACAACACAAGGCATAATCCTATCTCGCACACATACACGTTTCTTGAAAATGGAAGTTCATACACTACGCTTCAGGATCATTGGTTCGTCTTATGTATATTTGAGTTATGAAAATAAGAAGACAGGACCATATTAGGATGACCATAAGGGATACAATGAACATTCCTGCCAATATAGGTTGCACCAGGGTCCTCTTCAAGCCCCTTCCTTTTTGCATTGGTTGTGGTCATGGGTGAGCCCCTTTGACCAATTCAAGACCACGTGCAGTGCGTGGATTCCATTTGTTGTGATATTATCTTGGTTGATGAGACTAGAGATAGGTTAAACACCACGCTTGCATTATGTACAGCGTATTTTTTGTTTTTAAGATATTGCCATGCAGGTTCGATATCGGGTATTTTGGAATGCAAGTTGAAGGACGATGCAGCTGATACAGATGGTAATGTACGAATCAATCCTTAACTTTTATCAAAAAACAGAAGAGTTCAGATCAATCAGACCGATGCACAGGAACACTATACAGCATACGATGCTTGATAAAAAAAACTGAGTCGAGTCTGCATGGCAAGATGATTTTGGTTAAATTGAAGGAAAATCAAACTGCAGGGCATTTGGGCACTTTGACTAGCCTTATTTTATTGGACAATTTACTAAAAGATAAATCCAAAAGACCATGGCACAGAGAATAATTGGAAGGATGCCTGCCGTCCAACCAGATTAGTTGGATAAGGAAATGAAAAGGGCAAAGTGGAAGTGATCCACAATGGAGACAAGATATGCAAGGCAAGGTTTAGAAGGTTTGGACACTTTCAGAGGTCACATCCAAGTGCACTAGTAACACGTCAACTACCACTCTACCAGACAATGAAAGGGGAAGAGAATACCTAAGAAGTATTGGAGGCTGTCCCCCAAGATAACGTCAACCATCAATATAAGGTCATTTACACCTTATTCAGGAAATTACTCTTACCTCATTCAGGAAATTACTCCTGATAGAAGTCCATGGCAATGCAGGATTAGAGTTGCAGAATGCAAATCCTATTATATAAGGACCCATTTTAGCCCTTCCTAGGGTTTAGTAATCTGTTTTGTTGTTAGCACATACTTGTTTTGTAATACTAGTGCATGCAAAGTTTTACGGTGCATTTAGAGAACACTTACCCATCTAACTACCCAATATGGACTGAAGTAGGATCTTTCAACATAAAGAGCTAGGCCGCTCTTGGAAGCAGAGAGTTTCTGTTATCATGTCTTCCTATACACTACAAATTTTGTTGGTGCATTAGCAACTCTTCACTCTATGTTTTATTTCCTTCTAAGCTTCCCATTCATTGAAACATCTTGGCTTAATGTGCTTTGAATTTTGCAAGCACTATCTCGTGTCTTTTTCGTAATATTTTCCAAATTACTGTGTAATTTATTTTTAAAGCTCAAGCACATTTAGAAATACTTTGTTCTTTTTTAAGGATCTCTCCAGAAATGTCCTCTCTACTTATCAGGGTCCCTGAGAGTTAAGGTCGCCTACATTAGATTTCCTCAAACCCTGCCTTGCATGGAATGCACATCAAGCAGTATGTTTCACGATCATTCATGCAAGCCAGCAAACCAAATATTTTGCCTACTGCCAATATGTGTAGGATCGATCCATGTGAACAAGCAAATGATATTTTAATTGTAGCCAATGGATGCATTAGAATTAAGGCTCTACTCTCAGAGACACAGGCAAAAAGATTTCCAAGAAAACCACATATTAGTAAGCGGTCTCACCATACCACATGTTACTTAGACTCTTCACTTAATCATCCCATATCTGTTACCTGATATAGGACATTCAGCAGTCGGACTGGTTGTAATATTTCAAACTACACTGAAAAAATTGGAAGTTTTATTGAAAAAGCTAGGTCCAACACTTGGAATGGGTTTGTATTTGACACTTGTACCAAAAGCCACATAACATAGCCCACAACTATGCCACATACAACTTCCGTTTCAATCAAAGACCAAAAGACTTCATTGACCCAAATCACATCAGAAAAAAGACTTTAAAAGGTAAGCCCATAAATCTCAGCCATGCCACTTCTGGTAAACTGAAGAATTTATTCCCCAGAGAACAATTCCTAGCAGACAACAATTACATAACTGCTATCGGTTGTACACTTGTCCATGTTAAGAACAATAAGAAAAAGAATAGGCATCCGGGTAAGAAACCAATAAGACTTCAGCGATAAAAAGCTTTTATTACTGCACTCAGAAGGCATCACGTGAAGTGAGGACAATGCTTTCATACAAAAATTGCAGCAAACTTCATCAAGGCATTTTCTGCCTTGTGATTCTAAATTTCCCAACGATTCCTTTTCTATGACTTTCATCCATTTTCTGGATGCCTTGAAAACTGAAAAGCCACTTCAGGGCAGTATCTTCAGCTTGGATTATACTAGACTAAAGCAAACTGCTTCACAAAACCGTCCTCAACTCCCCCACCCCCCCCCCCCCCCCCTTCCTTTTGAGTAGTAGTACAGCTGAAATAGCCTCCATTGATTTGGAGTAAGGCAAAACACACCTCCCCCCCCCCCCCCTTTTTCCCTGCTTAGACAGGAGCTAGCACTCTGGAGTATGGATATGGATATGGATTTGGATTTGGATTTCAATTCCTTCCCCAGAGCTGTGGAATAGGGTGGATACCCAGAGCATCCAGCCACAGATCTTAAGTCAAGATATCACAGTTCCATAAAAGAGAAGAATGCTCCTATTGTAATATTAGCGTAGTGGAATGCCTCCATACCCCATTTTTAATAAGGTAAATAGATAGAATATCTTGATAAAAATAAGAACAAAAGCATGGATGCAAGCATCCTACAAAAGGGTTATGTACATGCAAGATAGAAACTAACCATGAAAGCAATGACCCAAAAAAAAAAAAAAAAAAAAAAAGGGAAGAGAGAGTCTTGATGAGATTGTCTTTGTTTCATCGAACAGGAGTCTCCTCTTTGAAGACTCTTTTGTTTCTCCCACGCCAAACAATCCAAAAAATCACATGGGATTAATAGAACATTCTTCTCGTTAGTTTTCCTACCAAAAGCACCCTCTCAAGCCGTAAGATGGTTCCTCACAGGTTAGAAACAACCCAAGAAATCCCCAAGCAACTAAAGGCTAACTCCCAAAAAGCCCTTGCAAAATGCCTCACTAGCCTTTGTTCAGTGTTGCAATCAAACAAACATTATCCAACAAGTAGGAACATGTATAAAAGCAAATAATACATCAATGATCAACTAAGAGAGAACCCAACCTGCCATTGAAGCTTTATAATTTCATAATCTTGCTTCTTCATTGATCGAAGGTATTCACGTTCAGCATATGTTGAATCATAGTCATAGTATCCCAATAGGAACGGCCAGACCTGTCATAAAAATCTTAAGTATTACAACATAAAGACAGATGAACAGCCGAACCCTTCCTAATCACATACAAACCTCTTTGCGCAGTTCATGGGCAACACCACCATAAAATATTCTCTTTCTTAGAGTTTTTGAATCAACAACCCGACCCTCAGAATCCAAGAAAGTGACCCACTGCATGACAAAATGCAAATAGAGTAAGCTGAATGCATCAAGAGCTACCATAAGTGTCAGAAGGGATAATTCTAGCTCAAAAGATAGAATTAGAACTGCAAAACTAGAGGTTAATACTAGTTCCGCAAGGCCTCAAACAATAAACTCAGAAACAGATCTCACAGATGAAGCTAAATTCTTCTCTAACTCCCAATTCCTAAATGAATCAAAAGTATCTAATGGATGTGGATGAAATTAAACATGAGAACAGCATAGCTAATAGCCACAGCTTCCCTTCCATCCATGGCAAAATTGCATTGACCAAAATTTAGAAAAATGTGCTGAATGCATCGAATGTTAACAGAAGTGCGAGAAAGGACAAATTCTAGCTCAAAAAATAAATTTCCAACTGCAAGACCAAAAGGTTGTCATGCTCAAAGTTCAAGCTCAAGTGATTAACTCAGAAAAATAGCATAAAGATGGAACTAAATCATGCCCTGAACCCCAATTCCCAATTGAATCTCGAGTATCTTATGGATGAGGATGAAACTAAGCATGAGCACAGCATAGCTAAGCATCACAGATTTCCTTCTATTCACGGCTAATTGCATTGACCGAAACTGAGAAAGATGTGCAGAAATGGCGAATGAAATATGTGCTATTCCAACTTTGACAGATTCTAAATTGCATATACCGGAAAACAGAGAAAAATTAAAAGCATACCTCTTCTCGTGTCAGAGGTGACTGTCTTGGCTTTCCCCAAACAAGTGTCAATTTATCGAACTGTTCAAATCATTAAAAAAAATTATATTAGCAGCCACAGTTAAAGAAAAATGAGAATGTTAAATTAGCAACAACTCAGTAAGAGCTCAAGGATAAATTAGGCATCAGGTGCAGCCCAAGAACAAAAATTACAAGGCAACTTCTGATAGAGATCAAAGCAATATGAATGTCAAACAAAATACCCTTCCCTCAATGAAATTATAAACTATCTCAAATATAATATATCTACAAGGGGAAAAAAAAAAATTATGCAGTTAAGCCACTACTGAATTTCTAATAACAAGGTGAGCTTTCCAAGGTGTCCCATGCATCAGATTACCAGACATCTAACATAAAACTATCGGTCTGCTACAGACTATAGACCATGAGCACAATGGCTACCTGATGCATAAAATAGCATGCAACCCACTAAATATGAATCCAAATTCATACCCAGGAGTCATACAGAGGAAGGAGGGGGGAGGGTCCAGTATAACAGCCTTAACCCTAGAAAGGAACTAAGTAAAGGACATTTTAGAGAGACATTCTACTTGAGTCCAATACAATTTAAACTGAAGAAATGGCCAAAAATTGGCTGTCAGTGCCAGCTGTAAGCTGACATAAATAGTATGCAGTCAACATGATACATGGAAAATGCACATTCACTCAAGAAAAGCACAATTTAAATTTTTTTTCTCCCCTTCATCAGAAATGAAGAATATGCTCCATAAGACATAGAAAATGCATATGATGCGCATACAAAATAATATGGACAGAGAATATCATATTTCTAAGGAATCCACGATCTCAAACAAGAAAGACAAAGTTTCTGATTCGACTCTTTTCTTCAAGAAGATTTTTCCTTGAATGCTAGCAACTACAATGAAAGTCAATTCCTTTTAACCCCTCGGCAGATTCTTTACATACTGAAATGAAGTGAAGTTAAACCCTATAGCTCAGTCAACCAGCTGGAGTAGCATCTAACATCAGAAACAAAAACAATCCAATCACGAGTCCAAATTTGATCATTACTTTTGGGATTTGCTTCACTAATGGAAAATGTGCAGAGATTTTCCAAGTAATGAAGTGCGAAAAGTGAGTTTTGAGTTGAAAATAAAATGGGTAGCACCAAATAAAAGCACGCACATAACACAGATTTGCAAGATTCCCCCGACAAAAAGGGGAAAGTCGAAGGCATAAAAGAGGTTTACTAAGAAACAGCCATGATCACAAGGGTTGCACAAGATAGCACAAGTATGACAATGTTGCTCTAGGTCAGGGAGGGTACAAGGAAGGCTTTAATATCGTTCAATACTTAGAAATTGAGCAGTTTATTAAATGGATCAACCTGAACTGACCTATTTTCCAGCCCTAGTAGAAGGCTACCAAGGTAACCATAAAGAGTCTAACAAAATCACTATCTGATATGATTGCGCAGAAGCCATAACCACTAGATAGTAGACAGCAAAGCATAAGTGTTACATTAAAGAGATCACATGCATAGCTACTTGTCATCTAACGTACTACTCTTATCAGAAAGATAAATAATTTGCCAGAAGCAAAGAGTATCAAAAAGTTCATAGAGAAAGACAAAACAAATTATGATAAAAATAATGACAGGCCATAACCAATAAAGACCAACAATTAAGATCAGGATATGAGAACCAAAGTATTTGCCAACTGAAGGAACTGGTAACAGCAGAATGAGAATTTCTATTAATGCTGCAGGCAAAACTAAATTTTACCTCTAAAGGATCTGCTGGCACAGGAACTCTAGGTACAGGAACTTCATCTTTAATTGTTTGCAGCTCATGGGATGGCAGCTTGGGGGGGATCTCAGGTGCAGAATGGGTTTGACTCTGCTTCCTTCCTTCATTGAAGAAAGTGTGGTCCCCACTAGGTTCACGGAACAGTTGTGAAGTTGTTTCCCGTGCAAATTTGGTGACAAGAGAGAATTTCTCCAAGACCTGAATTGAGAGATCCCTAGCAGGATCATTGAACTTATGCCTTGGCCTTCCAACATTTTGTGAACTAGCAATGCCGTCATAGCCACTTCCATCAGTTTCCTCTTGATTGACACTTGAACCACTCGTAGATGTAGCAGCAATAGAAATCACTCCAGGAAGCTCCAAAGAAGACAGTGTTTTCTGCAGAAGACAACAGAAACAATAACCATTAAGGCACAAGCCAGAATAGCAGTTCCTGAAACGGCAAAGCAATAGATCAGATTGCAACACGGTATCAACTTTCACAAGGAGGGTATGGTCCATTACAGAAATGGTTCAGCAAAATGTGAAGACTTGACCAGAAATTGCTAAATTCCAGCCACCAAGATGGACATCAACCAATACATTACAGTATTTTCATTATTGTCATCAGCAGGTGAACATAATAGTCATAACCAAACTGTACAAGACGATAGGCAAAAGACAATCTGCATGATCTTCACTAAATCATAACCAGGAAAACAAATGGAAAAATGAGTAATGAAAAGGAAGACCTACATAACAGCCTTAAGACATGCAAAAAATAATAGCATGTTTTGAAATAATAATTCACATCCATGAAAAACATAAAAGTATAATCAACACCCCATCCATAAATGTGAAAGAGGTTTGGAAAGGGACTAATAGGCCATTTTGAAGGTCTAGAAAGAGTTGATTTGAATCACTTTACTGAGAAGGTACTCCGAGGAGGAGGGTGAGGGCCCACTTATGTCTTAGTGTCTTACCAGGAGGGAAACTTTTAACTTTTTGAGAACTTTGTATAAATGAAGTCAAGTGCTGCATAGTGATTGATTTTGGACCTTTTTAGATTTGATAGATCGATTACACATGAGAGAATCAGGGCTTGATTATCGTTGTATTTACCCCTTTGTAAATCCCCTTGGTATCCTTAATATATATCTTTTGATTACTAACTTAACAAATTTTAAAAATACATTAAAAAAAACCCTTCCAACAGGATCCTTCAATGTCATATTAGGATTGGAATAAGCAATGAGCTGAACAGTTATGTTGGATTCTTCTGTGGTGTTTACTTGATGATAACCAACTTCACCCCAACCACAGAGAAAAAGCATCTAATCAACTTTTCTTCTGCTCAACACTCAGCCGAGCCCGGGTCGAATAGCGGACAAATTTCAACCCATAGTAGCAAGTATATGTAGCACAGGAAAAATGTGTTCCTTATCATAGAAACATGACTAACTTACCCTGAAGAGTACTTTCCACTTTCCACATTCAACTAGGAATCAAATTATTAGACATTTTGATGAGTGGGTTGACATAATCCTCATCCAAAGAAGTAACAAATCCATACCTGAGAGTCCCACCTAGGAAAGAAATGAGGGGCCAATGTAGCAACCTTAACTCTGACTAGTAGAACTAGAGAGAGGCTGGCTCTAATAGGCCCTACTATTGAAAATCTGTTGAGTACCAACTACTCCGTATAAAGGAAGCAAAGAACATTTTCGAGAGCATTTTGCCTTAATCCAATACAAGGTCAAACAACCGCCCAAAATTGGCTTTTTGGTGAATGTCTAACCATTAGTTAGAGATGTGATGATTACAAGGCAGAAGAAAATGATGACCAATATGCTTTACTCGATACTAAAGGGTCGAATTGGGGTCGGGCAATGTGTCATCAGTAAAGGTAATGACAGAGCTAAAGAAGAAACGTGGGACAGGATGGCTTCACAAAACACATGTAGAACACAACAGCAGCAAAGCATATATAGAGTAAAACTCAGGAAATCTGGGTAGTCTTGAAAGGCAAGATTAAGGGGGAAACAGGGAACAATGATAGAGAATCGGGGACATTAAGCAGTATAAAGTTAAAATCAAACCAGTCTCACAAAGCCGGCACTGAAGAAAGAAGCTAGCGAAGTCATATCTAACCCAATGAAAGAGTACATGAACTACGGGATATTGGGTATCAAGGATGGAAAGAAGAAGGTGCTCAACTCAGCAGGGATTGACAGACCTAGGAAAGGTGAATTTTTTTCCCAGCTAACACTAAATGCATGTCAGCCAGTCGTGACAAATGATGAACACCTATCAGACCGACGTTGAGATTATTTTCACATCTTGTTTTAACATTAACATAAGTCATTCTCCAAGATCAAATACATCCGCTCGATTATGTCTTATATTTTGTGTTAGCACCTTAGTGGCTTTTCTCCCACTGGTCAAGTGGGAAAGTTCAACTACCTGGTTGATGACCATCTATAATGCAAAATTACAACAGCATATTACGAAAATGGGACATTGACTTCCACTTTCTCTCCGTTATTTGATGTCAAAACATTGGCAGTGCTTTGCATAGAAAGGTACCTTACAAGCACATCCAGTGGCAGAGCCACATTAAGATATGAAGTCCTGACACCCCACTTAAAAATTTAAATAAAATATCCTCATAATTACATTGTATGACCAAGACCAACATATATATTATGCTGCTCATGACTAAATGAACCCTCGTAGGTTGTAACTTCATGCAGTTGAAGTTACTTAATGCAGTAATGCTTATATCAGTCACAATTATCTTCAATCTTATTGTTGTTTCCAAAACTTGATGATTTGGTTTTTTTTTTTTTTTTTTTCAACTTAAAACTGATGTGCGGATAGAAATTTTAGTAATTCAAGATTCAACTATATTGTGTCTTTCTTTCATTTGAAATCTATTGTATTATTTCCCCCTAATATCGCTACATCCTGAACCTTTTTGTTTGAATCTTATTCTTCTCTCTATCTATCAGTTTCTATTAATCTTTACTGATACAAAGTGCTCAACCAAACAACTAAGAGAATTAGTAATAAAAAAATTTCCATTGTTTTTGTAAATGAAATATTCTGTGAATCAAGTCCATCTGAGTAAGTCTATGTCTTGCCTGTGGGGGAAGTGGACAACGCCCATGTACCTGCAGGTATTTTGGGGTGTGGTTTGGACTCTCTCCCTTCCTCTTATCTTGGACTTCCCCTTGGTGCTAAATTCAAAGAGAAATCCATTTGGGAACCAATCATTGAGAAATTCCATAAAGACTTTCTGGCAGGAAAGCCAAGTTTCTCACTAAAGCACGTAGATTGACACTCATCAAAAGCGTCCTCTCTAGCATACCCACCTACTTTCTTTCTCCTTTTCCCATTTCTTGCTTGGCGGAAAATAAGCTAGAAGCCATTCAGAGAAGCTTCCTCTGGCGGTATCTTGGGGATGATTTCAAGTATCACTTGGTTAGATGGAACATCGTGAAGCAACCTTTACTTAGAGGCAGCTTAGGCATTAGAGACCTGACCATGTTTAATGAGGCCCTCCTTGCAAGTGGCTATGGAGGTTTGTGAATGAGAAAGAGAGGCTTTGGAGAACTGTGATCAAGGCCAAGTATGGAGTGAAGGGTATTAATTGGGTTCCAAGCAATTATATTGGCACTTATGGTGTTAGTCTATGGAAGTTTATTATTAGAGGTTGAGAAAGATTCTTCTCTCACATTTCCTTTGGGCTGGGTGATGGCTCTTCCATCCTTTGTTGGCATCATAATTGGTGCAATGGAGTTCTTTTGAGGGATCATTTTCCTTCACTCTATGCCCTTGCGGAGAATAGGGAGGCATAAGTCTCCAATAATTTGGAGCACATCTCTTCTTCAGTTGTTTGGTCACCCGTTTTTGTCCGTTATGCATTCCCAGATGATGATACTGTGGTTCAACTCTTTAGCATGCTTGACGGGTTGCGTCTCATGGACTCCCCTTATGACATGGTTAGACGGAACCTCAATGCCTCCGGAAAATTCACCCTGAAATCTTACTTCCTCCACCTATCCATCCCGGTGAACAATTCACCGTCTTCTCCGTCTGCTTGTGGCTTTCCTTGGAGTATTGTTCGGAAGTCTTCTGCCCCTTCGAAAGTGTCTTTTTTTTGCATGGGAAGTTTCTGAAGGAAAGATCTTAATTTATGATAACTTGCAAAAAAGGGGTAAAATCTCTGTCAATAGGTGCTTCATGTGCAAATCTGAGTTGAAAACTACAGACCATTTGCTTCTTCATTGCCCTTTTGCTAGAAACGTTTGGGATTTAGCATGGTGTTGTTTGGGTCTTCATTGGGTGGTGGATAGCACAGGGAAGTATCAACTTTTGGCTTGGGAGGGTTTTTTTGGAAGGAAGGCTAAGAATAGAGTTTTTTGTGTTATCCCGCATGACATCTTTTGGATTCTATGGACGGAAAGAAATAGAAGAGTTTTTGATGGGGTCGAAACATTGATGGAGCAGTTGAAGGACAAGTGGCTTAAGATTTTATTTGTTTGGAAGGAGGAGGTCTTGTGTTCCTATTCCATTGATACTATCGATTTTGCGGATATTCTTGGTGCTGTAATTAGCTTCTTTGGATGCTTTGTCAGCATCCTCTCTTGTACCTCTCTTGCACCTAGCATCCTCTCTTGTACCTATGCTCTTTCGTTAATGACATACTTATAAAAAAAAAAATGAATATTCTGTGAATCTTCTTAAGTAATGGGTAAAAGGTATATTACTATATATGATAATTATTTTTCAAAAGTTAGTATTTCTACCCTTCAAAACTTTATTATCAACCCATCATCAGTTAAACAAAGCACATACATTGTATTTTCTTATATTATGCAGTTACATTCAAAACCCCTGAAAGTTTTTGCGCAAAACGAGTGATGACCAATAATATGTATTCGAATATCCCACGTAAAAAAAAATTTCCGCACATTATCCTCTTCACAAGGAAACAGTATGAAATACCTGAAGAGGATCTTGAAAATCATTCACAATGAACACATTTGCATCATCTGCTGACCTGAAAATAAATTTTTTATATAAGAAGCAACAAGAATCCAATCACGGAAAACTAAATAACAATGGATTTCACTTTTTGCTTGGTCTCCACTCAGTTCTTTTTTTCCCTAAAAAAGGGAGCTGTTCACCAGCAGGATCGCATAAAGAGGCTCAACCTCGCACCCTCCAACCAATGAAATGTCATATTAACAATCATGAATCACACCCAAAGCATCAGAGTTTAGATATGCTAAAGACCATGAGAAAGAAAAAAGGAAGATTGACAGACATGAAAAATGCAAACTAATTCTATGACGAGTGAACTCAACCGAAAATGCCTTACAAGTTCTCTGTATGATATCCTGTCTCTATGCGAACCCTATTATTATGATGCGCAAGGCTTAATTTAGCTAGAAATGTACCCCCAGAAAAATATATCGAACCTTGATGTCCCTGACTATTTTAATATTTTGATACAGAAAAATATGGATATTAATGCAAATGGATTAAGGGATGGATGCTAAGAAAGCATCCCGCAAAAGATTATATCCATCCTAAATACAAGCTATCAACAAGGCCTGAAAAATAAAGAGTCCCTAACTATTTTAATATTAGAATGATGGGACTTTTCACATTCTGAGAACTACATTTGCTCTTTAAGCCATCAGCCAGTAGTATAATTTGGAAAAGCCTTGTTACTCAATGAATTTCTTTCTTCTTTTTTCTTTTTTTGTTTTGGGTGCAGGACAGTTCTATGTGCCATTGTAGTTGCAAAATGACCAAATTTCCTTTCTCAGACATCTATCATTGAGATAGTTTCGGAAAATACACATAACTTCCGGTCTTTATTCTCACTTAATCGGGATTAAACACCAGCATCAAATCTTCTTGTATCTTATTCTTATCATCACGAATTATGTGGATCAACTAAAACTGAAGGAAAACCAGAAACACTAACCTTACAAGATAAACATGTTGCTTAATAGTAGCCAGGAACTCCTTAACTCCACCATTATAGAAGTATAGAGGAGGAAATGCAAGACCTGCCAAAGAACACTTGTTATAGCAGAAGGAGGAAAAAAATGCATCAAAGTATCTAACATATTGTCATAAGTAGTAGAGGAAAAGCCAATTCATATCTAAAAAGCCATCTTCAATAATATACCCTTTAGTTGCCAGTAATCCTTATTTGTTAGAGCTGTATACAAAGAGGCTATGAACTATTTCATGAATAATGACGAACACATCGCACAAAAGTACAAATATTTTTACATATTAATTGGACAAATCAGGCGAAATATTTTTTTTGAGCCTCTATCCAAGGGGAAAAACCGATAACTAATATATTAAATTTTTGTATGCACATATGTTACAATAGGACATGCACAGTATAATAATTTATGAAGCGATTATATGTTTGAACTTTCAGATCAAGTAATTGAATATATTTGGTTAAGTTGAAGTTAAATCCACTATATTTGAACATACAAAAATTATTACTATGCTGATAAATCGAGAGAAAGAACCTATAATTGCAATCTGGATAAGTATATAGAATTACAATTTGCATAAATCTGGAGAATTCTGAAACCTTTGCAAATATTTAAATCCTAAA
This sequence comes from Carnegiea gigantea, assembly GCA_029747015.1. Taxonomy (NCBI): domain Eukaryota; kingdom Viridiplantae; phylum Streptophyta; class Magnoliopsida; order Caryophyllales; family Cactaceae; genus Carnegiea; species Carnegiea gigantea. The sequence goes on along the minus strand of JAKOGI010000013.1, from coordinate 363,246 downwards.
TATGTCGGAACAGATGTGACAAGAGCAGGCTTGAAATACTTGACCACGAATGAAACATACTTCAACATTGGTGCCCACATACATTTAAAAGCATTTGGAAGGTGATAGCAATTGTCGTCCTATTTATTTATCATATGGATAACATACTTTAGCATGGAATACATTAGAAATATCTAGAACATCATAAATGAAGAAATGATCAAACTGAATATTGAAACATGAGTCATGACTATCCACAAGTGTTCTCCTCACAGGCTCCATATGTCAGTTTCTGCATAGAACAAGCTTACCTGATCCCAACACTATAATGACATACTGCCAGCCAAATGGTGGAGTGTGCCTACGAATGGACCTCACATCAGTAAAAGGCAGTGGCCTTATTGTGTAGAGATTTCTATCTGCATGAGATGACAAATAAATAAGTAAATGAAGCAAAATCTGCGGCACACAGAGCTTAAGGGATGCTAAATCTAGCAATAAATCATAGAATCTGGTTATGATATTTTCTCATCTCTAATGGTAAACAGCTAAACTTTTACCGTATGTTCACATTCTCGGAGAATAACAAAAGAAATACTAATTCACCAAAGCTCTTTTTCTCCCTTTTTTTTGGGTCGTTCATCCCACAAATTTATTGATGCGAAGTAGAGATCAACCCATAAATCACTGACGTAAAGCAAAGACCATCCTGCAAGTTCAACAATGAGATTTTCCTTTTCTTAATTAAGAAGCCCATATTTCGCTTGAAATACCTATTAATAAATGGTATTTTCCGGATTGTAAGAGCATGACGGACGGTATCCTCTTTGTGCCAGTGTCGGTTGCAATAGACACTACACTTGCCAGAATAATACATTTTTGCTTGACATGAATCATGTCTCATACATCTAGCATTCTAGATTGACAAGGTCTCTAAGCACATTCCGGCTGACTAGTAAGTTATAAAAGGGGAACCATGCATTACCTATCATGTAATTTCATCCAGCAATTACTTAGTATAAGTAATTTCGTACTCTATGAGAGTACATAGTGAACTTGTAGCAGCATTTAGAAACGAGTATGTGAGCAACAACAATATGCCTCTTTAAAGTCCCTACTCCCAACAACATAGATGAGCTCCTAACAATAAGCACTCACCTCTCTCAGAAAGCCTAGCATTTGAGTTTTGCCCTTTGTATGGAATCCATGTCTACGGTAAACCAGTGCAAACAAAGATAAACATATCCATCAGCAATCAATAACTGCAAATTGGAAACCACAATTTAACAAAGCTGATTACAATTCTTACCATGAAAAGAGCATCCCCTTGCTTGATCAACTTCAATCTCCCACTAATCCTTTCAGATAGGTACTGCGTGGGATGAATTGACACATTATCCCTCACATAGACAACTTTCCCGCCATCTGGCTCACTCCCTTTCCCGCTGTCAGTTTGCATTATGCTCTGCGAACCCTAATTGGAAGAATAAGTCAAATCAGTATCAAATTCAGCACAAATCATCGAATTAATTCAATTTCAACCATGATTTTGACAAACTCCAGCTGATAAATTCAGCCAAATCGGAAACAAAATACAATCAACCAAATCAACAGCTAGCAGTTTAACCTAATAACATTTAGAACACCGAATGATCGCAGAGTATATCTGTGATGAAATGAATGCTAAAAATGATTGGAAAAGGCAAATTAGCAAATGAGATTGGTACTTGTTGCTGAGATGCAGCGTAATCAGCATCATCAGATAAATCGTGCACCTCGGTTTCCAGCATTGTCACGACGAAGAGAGAGAGAGAGAGAGAGAGAGAGAGAGAGAGAGAGAGTCGTTTGCACTTTTCAGTGGTTTACTGTTTCTTTCACCTGTCTGCTGGTTTTATTTTCCTTTTTTTTTTCCGATCTTTGTTTGTTGGGATTTTTTTTTTTTTCTCTTTTTTTTTTCTTAGTTGAGAAGAAATCAGGAAATGCGACGCAAAGCAAGAAAGTTGACAGGAGGGGAGGCGCGTTTGTTTCCATTGGGATAAAAGGGGCGGAAGGGAGGGGAAAAGAGAAGGAGGTCATGGAGTGAAAGGAAGTAAAGAAAGATAATTTATACTTATTGTGTTTGGATATATTGTGAGAGAGAATGGATGAAAAAGTAAGAAATATTTTCTTCGGTTTTTCTCTCTTATTTTAAGGGTGAATAAAAATAAGAGAAATGAAAAAATGTCCAAACATTTCTTCACTTTTCCCCCTTATTTTAAGAGTGAATAAAAATAAAAGGAATGGAAAAATGAGGGTGAAATATTTCCCTCAGTTTCCCTTCCTTTCCCCTCATTTACACTGTGTTTGGATTGAGGTTAGAGGAGAGAAAGAGAGGGAAAGGAGGGGGAAGGGAGGTTAATTAACCCATCTTCCCCTTGTTTAGGAAAAATATAATGGGGAGAAAGAGGAGGAACACTTCACCTCCATTAACCCCCCATAATTTAATTTTTGTTCCCTCTAAATTGGGTCTCCTCTCCCCCCTTTTCTAATCCAAACATAACACGCAAAGCTAACATCCCTTCTCCTCTACTTCAAATCCAAACAAGGTAAATATATTTTCCCTCTCCACCCTTCCCTTCCCCTCCATTTCCCTCCCCTTCATTAACCTCCCCTCCCCTCCCCCTCTAATATCCAAACACACTGTTAATATTCTCAAACAAGAAAAATAAGTGTTTATTAACCTCCATTCCCCTCCCCTCCCCTTCCCTCAATCCAAACAGAAAGGAGTATGAGTTTGCACCGTTAGAAAAAATACATCCGGAAAAAAAAAAGTATTCACCATTATTTGTGCAGTTTTTGGACTTCAATATCTTAATCATTAGATGTTTGGACACGAAAAAATTGATCTAGAGAAATATTTTGAGTTATTTATTTTTAATAATATAGTTGTGATTTTAGACTGTATTTTTTAGGTAATTTGAACTTCTAAATGAATATATGCGCTCAAATTTCATATATTTGTGTTGTTGTAAGGAGGATTTCATTTGAAATTACTTGAAAAATACAATGTAAAATCATAGATGTAGAATTAAAAATAAATATCTCAAAAAATCAGACTGTCTAGGGTTATTTCTTCATATTATATTATTGACATCCAAACCTCAAATAGTTATTGACGTCCAAAAACCCTTGTTTATGAGAGATTACTAGTCATGTCAGTGAACTTTTTGTTCAATTGGTATCAAAGCCACATGCTAAGGTGGAGGTCATGTGATCAAATTCCGTGACTTACAGGTTTCTTTATGTGAGTATGAGCAAATTAAATAACCAATTACACTCTTGAGCCTACATTCCCCCCTTCCCCCTAGTTGCTAACCCCCTATTGGGCACCCTTAAGATGGGGGTCGAATGAGGGTGGCTCGCACTGACACATTCACCAAAAAAAAAAAAAAAAAACCCTCCAAAAATGTTAGTCTTTTATTTTTGAGGGTAAGTTGGATCATCTTATTGGCCCCTAATCTCACGAAACCCAACAAAATTGGAGCAGTCTAGGGAGGGAGAACTCATATCAAATCCTAGTTGGACCAACTATGTAAATTCTTCCCAATCGAATTCTTGTTGCAATGGGAATTGATTTCACAACCCTCAAATTGGGAGAGCTCCTTGGTCCTATTGCCATCTGAGCCAAATTCATTTGACACTAGTCATGGATTATTATGGTCAACTACATTTTGCCATCTATACTAATACATAATACTAATCTTTTCACAACTACCTTTTCCTAAATTCTCATTAATTTGAACTTTTAAGCCGTTCGATTTACATAACAATAAATAACAGTCGTTGATTTTAACACCTCAACCAGAAATTAATTAATCACTTCATTCCATCTGCCTACCCACGTACTACCCACCTATCCTGAAACTTTCACACACCTCTCTCCTTCCCTCTCTCTCTCTTCCCCCACCACCTACCCCTCTATCTCTCCTTACCGTTTCTAGAAACTAATGGCTCAAAAATTGCCCAAAACTTGCTTGTCTTCTCTGTCTCTGTCTCAACACATCCTCCATTTGTGTCCTTCCCATAGCTACCCTTTATGGCCCCTCTATCTCTCTCATCATGCAGACCACAAATTGAAGAAAAAAGGAGCAGAATCATCAACATCGGGTGAAGAATTGCTCAGCAAGCTTCACCTTCATCTCTCTCTTACAGCGTGTCATCTCCCTCCCCAAAACAGCCCCTCTGTTCTTCCTCTCTGCCCATCTGTTCTCTCCAGTCTACAATCCTCAACTCAGCTTCCTCAACAAATCTGTTTTCATCCTTCCCACCAGCCAACTCACCCCCTCCCCATGGATCTGCAGCCTTATTCTTCTCTATCTCGCTCCCCTTCCACCTCTCCATACCCAGATCTGCCCACCGGCACAAGAGGAGGAGAAGAAGACGGAACAACCACACGCCACCCTGTCCCCTTCCTACTGTTCTGCAACCATTCGTTTCCTTCTATCTCCCGCTCCACCACTCCAGTCGCAAGTTGAGCATAAGCAAACCTGAACACCGATAAAATTGGGTGGAGACGGTGGCATGCATACAACATATACAGAGTAGAGCAGAGGTAGGCATTTCCCTTACAATTTCTTGAGTTCTTTGAGGCAGATTTCGTATATTGGTTGCAAATTCTTCTGATTTTCTTCTTCTTCGTATCCGTGGTCTTCCAATTTTATTTGAAGTTCCTTTTGTTTTTAGCATGTGGGTCTTCTAGGCAGCTTCATAGATGATACGCGTTGTTCTTTGAAGTTCCTTTTTTTAAGCCTGAGGGTCTTCGACGGGGAGGTTGATAGAGATCGCGTGTTCGAGTCCCCTCACCATGAAACTATTTTTCAATTGATTCTTTTCAAAATGGCAAGGTCAGTCCATCGGTTTGGTTGTTCCAGATCAGTTGCAGAAACTCTGTTTCAATTTACTTTTAATTTTCTCAAAAAAAATAAAAGTCAGCTCCAGATCAGTTGCACAATCTTTGTTTCAATTTACTTTTAATTTTTTCAAAAAAAAGGCTTGGTCAATTGCAGATCAGTTTCACAATCCCTGTTTGAATTTATTTCAATTTTTTCCCCCAAAAAAACAAACCAGTCAGTTATAATATAGTTCCCACTTCCACAAGACCCCTAATTAGTTACAAGCTTATCGCCCACTTCTCGCCCACGCAATAACAACTTAGAAATTGCACGTTACTCACATACTCCTCAACCGGCTTCTGTCAGTCTCACATCTATCTCATAACCTCCTCTTCTATCTCCTATATCATATGGAACTAATCAATTGAAATCTTGAATACATATTTCATAAGCGTCCTGATCTTGGTAGGTAAACATACTCAAGCTGAAAAAGCTTACGACTTTTTATTTATGCATTGTTCATCAGTTATACATATATATGGTCAATTTATTCATAGTATGAGTTTTTGATTTTTTGATTTATACATATATACATTAGGTATTGATTTTGCTAGAATTGGTGGTGTATTGGCAGTAGGCTAATTATTTAAAACTTTGTGGATCTTCTTTGGTTAATTTGTCAACTTTAGTCATTGTATAATGTTTTCTATTTTCCTGTTGCAGGAGACATTGGAGCTACTCTTCTGAAACCTGTATTTCAACCTCAATCTCCTCCAACGTTTGGTATTGGTCTTCTAGAATTCGTTGTATATTCGCAATAGGCTAATTATTGATGTAATTACCTATTGGGAGGGGTGTTTTGTAGATGCTTTTTGCTTCTAATGTTGATTATTTGTTTTGATCAATTCTAGGAATTCTTGATTCTGGGGTTGTTCTTGATTTTTCGACTTCCCTAGAATTGGAATTGGTTCTTGCTTTGCAAACTTGAGTCAACCAGTTTGCAGGAGCACACTGGATTAGAATAACCTTATTTCAAGTGTTGTACGCTTAAATTTGGCCTGGGCATTAGGTATTGTTTCATTTCTAAAATATGGTCCACAACAACAAGGGGCTGGTATAGCAACGTTATAGTAAATTAATACGATCGTCTGAGAGCAGTACGAAGGTTATTGAAGGCGTTGTTGATGAGGGGTTCTTATAGCCTAATTTGCCCAGTGATGTGCTTGATTTCTTTGTTCAGTAACTGTGGGGAATTATACAATTCATGCTTGTCCCTAAAGGTGCTTGGGGACTTATACAACTCATACTGAGGTTTGTTGATGAAGCATATTTCCTTTGATTATTTATTCTTGACTCCCTTTGATTATTTATTCTTGACTCCTAAGTGTTGAAAATTCCATGTATACATGTTTCCAATACATTGATTTATACAATTCATGCTTGGGGAAATGGTGTTGTTTTAGTTTCTGCTTACCTCCATATTCATATAGGTGGTTTCTATTAGTTATTTTTACTGATTTTGGCTCATGTTGGATGATTGCAAGTGTTAGGACCTAGCATAACTATTCTCTTAGCGCTCACTTTTAGACTTCGCTATTATGGTCACACGTAGTCTTTAATGAATCGCACGTAGGCTTGAATGATTTTTTTTATTGATTCTAGAAATTTCTTGAGTCTGGGGTTTTTCATGATTCATCGAATTCCCCATATATGGGATTGGTACTTGCTCTGCTTACTTGTATGTGTGCGGGTGAAGGGGAATATTTATTGATTTTGAATTTTTGACGATTGTTTGGATTTGTAAACTAGAGCCAAAATTTTCATTTATAGTAGATAACGAAGCTCTAGGTAAGAATAACTACAGGCTCCCTCCCCAGCCTTGAAGCGACCCATTCTTCATTATGATTTTTGTCAATAAGAGATAAAGAAACTTCCCCATGAATTGATTTCAGCAATTGGTACTTACCAATGATTTGATCCACAAATGACCAACACTTGAACTGGGAAACGCTTAATCGACCAAAATAATTGGTGAACGAATTATTATCATGTAATGCTTGCACGTATAAGTAAATCTTGTTTATATTACGTCATTTTTGGAATTACTATCTGACTGCCCTCACCATAATGACCTCTTTTTTAATAAAAAAGGGTTTAAATAATACTGAAAATTTATATAAATGATAACAATTATTAAGGTGAGGGCGGTTAAATAATACTTCCAAAAACAGTGGGATATAAATAAGATTTACCTAAATTTGAAGGGGATGTATGATACTAATCTATTGGTTAACCGATATTTTCAAGTAAACTTTTGCAGTATAAACTTTGTCAAACCAAAAAACTGATATCAAACGAAAGACTAATTGATTAAAAACTAATTTTTGTTTCAGTATGCATTTTATTAAACTTCTTTCATATTTTTGTTTAACTAATTAAACCAATGATTTATAGCTTAATATCTATATCTATACTATGTTATTATGGACAATAATGTAAACAACTTTTTTTTGTTTACTACTTGAACAACATATGTTTAATTTTTTGCAACTTAATGGGAAAAATGATTAAGAGCTTAATATACATCTCTATAATATGTTACATTTCCAAATATCCAAAACCTAATCAAAGCTTAATAACTTATGGAATGATTAAGTGATATTTTTTATTATTATTTATCATTTTTATGAATATCCTCAAACTATACTTGAAGAATGACTAGCATGAATAAATTGTTTTTAATCATCACGATTTTCAATCATTTTCTTTTCAAGAGAAAATTCTATGCATGGTGGGGTTTAATTTTTTTTAAATAGCTTAATGATTATCGCTAAATACTTTCAAATATCTGAAACCTATCACGAAACTGTCCTTAGTTAAAATTGCATTATAATTAGATAAAATTGCCCAAAACAATAGAAAAATCACCTAAAATTTTCTACTATTCAAAAAGGATCTTATGAAAATGATATTTATTAATTTTTTAAGCAACTTCTTTCATATTTTGGTTTAACTAAGTAAACCAATTATTTGTAGCTTAATATCTATATCTATACTATGCTATTATGGACAATAATGTAAACAACTTTTTTTTGTTTACTACTTGAACAACATATGTTTAATTTTTTGTAACTTATGGAAAAAAAATGATTAAGAGCTTAATATACATCCACATAATATGTTATAGTTCCAAATATCCAGCACTTAATCAAAACTTAATAACTTATGGAATGATTAAGTGATATTTTTTATTATTATTTATCATCTTTATGAATATCGTCAAACTGTACTTGAAGAATGACTTTTTCCAAAATATCTAGATAAAAAGCACTATGGTAAAGATATACTTAATCAAAACTTCAAGTATAAGGGTTTAATAACTTATGGATAGATTTTTGATCATGAGCTCTGTTGTGGCTACTTAGAGCACGCAAATGTTGTTTGTTACAGAAGTGTTATATGCTGATTTGGACTCTTCTTATACCTTATGCGTTATCGTGATTAAATCTTTCACGTTAATATTACCAACAAAAAACAAAAATTACTCAAAACTCACAAAGCAGATCTCAGTGTCGGTTAATAAGATTATTGAAAAAACAAAATCAGAACTAATTTTAATTAGGTTCAAATTCGAACGAGATCATTATCAACTTGAACAAATTCTGATCTATATAAAAAATGTCTTATAAACAAAGGCAACTTTATCGTTTTGATTTGGGCTAAATTTGACTCACGTCAATTAGGATTTGAGTCATATTAAATAATGTTATCTTAGATTTTCAATCGAGCATAATTATAAGTTTGAACAAGAAAAGTAAATTACTCAAACATAGGTCAATTTTAGACCATTATTCCTTTTTTGGGGGGGGGGATTGAACACCACTATTCTTATTACATCTCTTCATTAAAATGGTATATAATCTCCAAAAATTTTGCTTCTTTTTTAAGTTTTGCACCATAAATAGTTCAATACCACTTCATAGTTGATGCATTGTCACATACCCAAACTCTTCCACTATAAGATGTTCGTTTTTTATTCTTAATTTATAGTCTACTCCCAATAAACAATAAGCGAGCCATCTAATTTTCTTGCCTATTCTTCATTTGCAGTCTTTTCTTGCAGGCGTGCCCTCAATATTGATATTTGTTGAGGTTAGTTTATCATATTACTATACTCATTACGTTCGCATATTCTTCTTTGTTTCTATTCCATTACTTTAAAATTTCCTCGTGGGAATAATAGGCACATATTGTTCGTCAATATTTTGGGTACTATTGTGCACATATTTGTCACCAATATATGAAGTATAGTATGCGTTATAAAAAAGATATCGATATTAACGTTAGAACTTTCACCTGTCTATACAGATAACCCTTTGTTTGCATCTCCACATGAATTAAAACCAACATTTGATATATATACTATACTCACCTTTGGTTAAGATGAAAAACCTAAAAATCAACATTAAGAGAATAATAATTCCACGTACAAACATTACCACAATATTTACGATGTAAATAATATATGTACACAATTAGTAATTACAATACTTAATGTAAATAATGTACATATATAATTATTATACTACGTATTTGGTTACTAGATATTGTTTACTTACATTATTTATACTTACCGATCAAGCAAATTAAAAACACCTTTTACATTATCAAACTTTGTGATCTTCCTACAATTCCTTCAATGAATAATAAGTCCTTTGTGAAATAAGATGCAATATTCTTAACATTTAGCATAGTTCATTTCTTAAATATTATATACACAAACCATAATGTACAACACAATCGAACCTAAAAGAACATGAAAGTAAGGAAACTTCTATACAAAATCATACTATAGGAGTCATATTTTGACAAATAGTCAGATAATTTACATACCAATCAAATTAAAGACACCCTCTACTTTGTCAAACTTTGTGACACTCCTAAAATTGCTTCAATGAATAATAAGTCCTTTGTCATGCAAGAGGTAGTATAATTTTTCTTTGATTTTATCCCCAAATACACGATTTTCATCAAATTCTCAATATTTTGTATGGTTCATTTCCTACATATTAAACACACAAAAAATAATATGCAACACAATGGAACCTAAAAGAGCATGAAATGGAGGAAACTTCTATATAAAATTATACTGTGTGAGTCACACTTTGACAACCAGTTAGATAGATTTACATACCAAGGAGTTTAAAAACATCCTTTACATTATCAAACTTTATGACACTCCTAAAATTCCTTCACAAATCTATACAAAATCATACTGTATAGGGGAAAAATATGTTACTAAATAGTCTATGGATGCAACTACATCTGCTTCACTGAACAACAAAATGATGAACTTTTACCTAATAACACACATAATTTTTCTGAAGTAGTGATGGAAACTCCAAGTGGAAGTGGTGAGATCACTGTAAGTAGGCTTCAAGCTATACTTGCACGACAAAACACAAGATAGAGGTTACTTACTCGGCGTAATCCAGATCACACACAATCACAATTCATTGTGGAACGCAAACGCTATCAGTCACAATCTAGAGAAATCCAACTAGCAATTGCACGTAGCACTCCACCTGTAAGAACGTTCTTAAACCGTTGGAATTTCACGGAAACTTTGATTTCTTGTGGCCACTGTCGAGCGTCCATGTGGTTGGATGAGCGAGTTGTAAGAGGTAGTGTGTCACAACCTCGATTCATGATATATTGTTAAAGTGGACGTGTTATGTTGCCGCCATTGCCCCCATCTCCTCCAGTGCTAAACACATTGCTGAATCAACCTAATTTTCTTGATAATATAAGGATGTATAACTCCATGTTATCATTCACATCAATGGGTGGAGCTATCGACCACTCTGTAATGGATGGACATGGTCCTTACTCCTTCAAAATAAGTGGAAATAATTACCGCCGAATTGGTTCATTACTCCCTGCAGAAGGACAGCGGCCCAAATTTGGTTAGCTATATATCTATGATACACATGATGAAGTGCGAAATAGATGTCGGGCTTTAAATGGTCAACAAAGTGTGTGTGGAGTTGATGAGGAAACGTTACAGGCTTTACAGCATATGCTTGATGCTGTGAACCCTTATGTCAAGGTTTTTCGCAATGCATGTGATATCTTCGAGGTGGATGCTGTGATTAATTTAAGCATTCGCATTATTAAAGCACGTCCTGGAAGACAATACACACTACCCACTGCGGATGAAGTTGCAGCTCTCATAGTCGGTGGTGACGTTGGAGGTGAAGAGCATCGAAATATTATTGTTCGAAAAATCGGCGGAAATTTACAGCGAGTATATGAAACACAACCATCATATATGCCCCTTCAATACCCACGCCTATTTCCTTATGAGACGGATGGTTGGTCAGCTTACATGCCATGTGTGGGGGGATCAAGCAGTAATCGAGTAATGGTGACAATGAGAGAATTTTATGCATTCGTCATACAATATAGGCTTGACGAAGGAAACATTCTACTTCAATGCGGCCGATTATTCCTTCAATTTATTGTGGATTGCTATGCTGCAATTGAGGCTTGGAGGTTACTATATATCAAAAATCACCAAAGCACACTGCGAGCAGAATTATACAACGACTTGCAAGATGCTATTATTGCTGGTGAAAATGATGCTCATGCAGTGGAAAAAAAGTTAATACTACCTGCATCATTCATAGGTGGGCCACGCTATATGAGACAATATTTTTTGGACGCAATGGCCATCTGCAATCAAATGGGTTATCCATATTTTTTTATCACATTCACCTGCAATCTTAATTGGCTAGAAATCCAAGAAACTCTAGCACAACAACCATGCCAATATGTGAATTACCGGCCAGACATTGTTGCTCGAGTATTTCGCTTAAGGCTGAAAGAGCTAAAACGAGACTTCAAGGAGAGAAATCTTTTCGGCAAAGTTATTGCAGGTAATGTTGTCAGCTAACCATGTCATGTATTTAGCATATTATTAAATCTCTATCTTACTTTGTTTATTGGCATTGATTTTAATCCTCATAACCTATACTCATCCGTTACATGGGTAGATATCCATGTTATTGAATTCCAGAAATGGGGATTACCACATGCCCATATATTATTAACCCTTACAAGTGAGGACAAGCCTATGTGCACTAAAGACATCGACCGTATTATATGCGCAAAGCTCCCTGATGAAGATACTGACCCCCTCGCATTCAAAACTGTTACAGGACATATGACACATGGTCCACGTGGCACTGACATCCCGTATGCTCCATGCATTGAGGGTAACACGTGCACAAAGCATTACCCTAAGAGTTTTTGTGATAAGACCATTATTAAAGAAAATGATTTTGTAAAATACAGGCGCCGGGATGATGGTCGAAGTGTAACTATTCGTGGTAAGAAAATGGACAATAGATGGGTAATCCCATATAACCGTGATCTGTGTGTCAAATATGATGCGCATATTAATGCTGAGCGGTGTGCACAAAAGAAGGTCATTAAGTACCTTCACAAATACATGCATAAGGGAGCTGATAGGGCTACCATAGTGATCGAAGACAACGTCCAGCATCCTCAACAGGGGATTGGTCCTCCTAACTATGAAGACGTCAATGAGATTAAACAATACTTGGATTGTCATTATGTGTCACCAGTGGATGCTGTTTGGAAAATATTTGAATTTCAGATCATGCAACATTATCCGTCAGTTGAACTATTGCAATACCACTTGCCAGGACAACAATATGTTATATTCAATGATCGTGATCGACTTCATAGGGTTGTGAAAGAAGGAGCACAGAGGGTGACTATGCTCATAGGTTGGTTCATAGCAAATATTGAAGATCCTGAAGCACGACTTTACACTTATGCGACATTCCCATCTTATTATGTATGGAATAAAGGAATGAGAAAATGGACTAAAAGAAAACAAAGGGTATGCATCGGGCGACTACCTTATGCTCACCTAAACATGGGCGAGAGATATTATCTGCGAATGTTGTTGCACATTGTTCAGGGAGCTACATCGTATGAGGAGTTAAGAACTATCAATGGTATATTATATTCAATTTTTAAGAAAGCTTGCTTAGAAGGAGGGTTGGTTGATGATGCTAATGAGTGGCATGAGGCACTAGCAGAAGCATCACTATGGGCCACAGGGGCTGAACTTCGAAGTATGTTCTGTTCAATGCTTATGTTCTTATAAGTGTTTGACCCCCATCAATTGTGGGAGCAACATTGGGAAGACCTTACTGGTGATTTACAAAGACGAATAGAGAGAGATCTCAATGACCATAGTTTACAGATTACTATTGAACAACGACAGGACCTTGGACTGTATGAAATTGAGATGATTTTGAATAAGAATGGCAGATCATTAAGGGACTACCCTCCTATGCCGTTGCGGTCACCTAATCTGGTGCATCAACTTGGTAACAAACTTATTAGAGAATAACTTGATTATGATCAAGAACAAGAAAAACATAACCTACAAATGTTGCTACCAACATTGAATTCAGATCAAATGTGAATTTTCCAATCAGTTATTCACGCAGGTGAACATGGAGGAGGAGGTTGCTTCTTTATTTATGGCAGTGGGGGAACTGGAAAAACATATCTTTGAAAAACTATTGTAACACATTTTAGGTTAAAAGGCTTGATAGTGATATCCGTGGCATCATCTAGAATAGATGCATTATTATTACCTTTTGGGAAAACAGCTCATTCGATGTTTAAAATACCAATTGATGCAGATGAGACATCCACATGCTCCATTTCTAAACAGTCTGAATTAGCGTAGCTAATTAGGGAAATATCACTTATCATATGAGATGAGGCTCCCATGACCTATCACTACGCGGTAGAAGCAGTTGAATGGTCTTTACGAGATCTATATAATCAGAACCAAATATTTGGAGGGAAAATGGTCATTTTTGAAGGTGATTTGAGGCAAATACTTCCTTATGTTACAAAGGGTAATAGAGCAGATATCATTGCATCTTCAATATCAAGGGCAAGTTTTTGGTCTTACTGCAATATTCAACATCTTAGAACCAACATGCGCCTTATGCATTCAAATTTAAGTGACAATGAACATGAGCGGTTGCGAAGTTTTGCAGAATGGACTTTAAATGTTGGTAATGGTCGTGTGCAAGGGTACTCATTTTTAGGCGGTAGTGAACTAGATTGGATAGAGATTCCTGAAGAATTTCTCATAAGAATGACAACAAAAGCCTCACGAACTTGATCGAATTTGTGTATCCAGGTTTAGTGGAAAGATACAGAAACGAGTCATACTTTCAGGACCATTGTATATTGGCCTCCTAAACACTGATGTGGATAAAATAAATTCCAAAATTCTATCAATGATTCCCGGTTGTAGCCGTACATACCTGAGTTCTGATACATTCCTACCAACCAATATTGATTCCGTTATTGATGACATTAATCCACCAGAGATGCTACATGGTATGAACTTTTCAGGATTCCCGAATTATGAAATTTAGTTGAAAGTTGGTGTCCCTGTTGTTCTACTAAGAAATCTTGACCCATCAATTGGGTTATACAATGACACTCACTTGATTATTAAAAGACTTGGTACTAAGGTTGTCCCAGCCAAAATCTTGACTAGAAGAAATATTGGGTAAGTAGTGACTATCCCACGGGTTGACTTAAGTCCTTCAGCTAAGGAATAGCCATTTGCCTTAAAGAGGAGACAGTTCCCTCTGCAATTGGGTTTTGCAATGATAATTAATAAAAGTCAAGGTCAAACATTACAATATGTAGGAGTTTATCTTCCAAAACCTGTGTTCTTCCACAATCAACTATATGTAGCTATCTCTCGCGTCACCTATCCTTCAGGGCTGAAGTTCTTAATTTGTAACAAAAGGGATGTGCCTCACAATATGGCCAAAAATATTGTCTACTATGAAATTTTTAATGGCATTCCTGGTGCTTGGTTAGTCCCTTCTAATCATATAACAATGGTGTTGTTTGCATTAGTATTATTTCATTTGCTATCATGATGTGTTCACTACATTGGATTATACTAATCTATTTTCTTCTTTTATTAATGGTTACAGATATGTCAGGTTTAGTGCATACTTCTATGCCTATATGTGCCATCAACCCTTGCAATAAATCGGTCACCCTAATTGTTCAACTCGTGCGATCAATGACAGTTTGAGTATATGAGCAACGTACACTGTGAAAAGTTATATTCATGGACTATCAGGTATTGGTTTATTGAAGTTGCTAAAAATTTCCCACCATGTACAAGTATATTGCTTATCAATGGAGTTGATTGTTTTATAGTGTGATGAGATATTCGCCAGCATAGAAGACGATGCTCAAATTAACCAATGGCGAACTATACTCGATGCTGGCAAAGTTTACCACATCTCTGAGCTCTTGGTTGATGGTGCGACAGATGGAGAAAGGAATGTGGTCAAGAACAATTTGAAGTTGGTTTTTACGCCGAGATCGAGACTCCTTGGCGTGGTTGAGGATTATCCTGATATTCCTTACCAGCACCTACCACCTTGTGTGTCATTCATTGATGTCTCTTAGCATCTAAGAACACGTAACAATGTTGTAGGTATGTATAATTAACACGGTGAACTTCAGTACCTATATTTCTATATGTATTTCCTTTCAATTATCTATAACATTTTCATATCATTTTGTTGTACAGACGTCATCGGCATGGTTCTGGCAATATCACCATTAGAAACGACAAGGAACAGGGCCACTGCAAAGCGAAAATTATTACTTTCTGATGTGCAGTATGTATTTCCATTGGTATAGATTTTTCCTTATCTATTAATGCATGTTACTCTCCCTAATAATATTAGTGCATCTAATTCATATATGTAGCATGTGCCCGTTGAAGCTAACATTATGGGGAGATTTCACGGAAGTTGAGGGCACCCACCTTCAGCAACATTTGGATACTGAAAATATACTTCTTACCTCCAGAGTGCACATTAGAGATTATCACGGTACCATTATATCCAATTCATATACTTTCACCCATCATATTGGTTAACATCACTACGATGGTATACTTTATTAATATGTTTTCTTACATAAAATATACTTTTAGGAATATCGGTTTCTACTTTACCAATTAGTAGATTGCTGATTAACCCGGACATTCAAGCAACAGAAGAGTTTGAAGAATTGTATATACAGCCAATAACATTAGTTTTAATTTCCATTTCCCTCATAAGTTATATATTTGATCTCACACATGATACCCTCCCTACATGTATTAGGTTCTCTGGCACTAAGGGTGTGATGACCTATTTTGATTTCATGCGTAAGAGAACATTACGTATGTACAATCTAGAGAAGCTGTTCGCAGCTCGAAGGATTAGGTTATATGACTATGCATCGACGCGAAATGTAAGCTATGAATTTTCCTTGCAAATGTAACTTTATACTTACATATATTCTTTTAACAAAACATAATCTTTACAGTTCACAATATGCAGGTCAAATATTGCCGACTTTTTGTATGCGTCATTGAAATTCACCCGTTGATTTATGATGCCTGTACTAATTGAAAAAAAAGTGATCACTCTTACGTATTCGCTCTGAATGTACCTTACTATACATGTCAACCTCAAAATTTGACACAAAGGAGGTTTACGTACTTGATTGCCTATAGTTATGTACTTTCTTCTACTTTTCCAAATACATGTTTGCATTATTATAACCGTCCCGTGCTATTTAAAATTATAGGTATATCTTTAGAGTTCTCTTACAAGATAATACAGGTTGTAGAGAGTTTACTGTTCTTCATGAGGATGCTCGAATTATTTTGCATACGACGACTGCCCAGTTGAATGTGTATGTATCGCAGGTATTACAGTTTTTCTTACATATCACAGTTAATACAGCTTATCCTTTTACTATTGATTATCCGGTGTTAATATTTTCTACAGTCATATGGTCATCTATCACTTTATGCGATTATAGATGATTACATAGGTCAATCATGGGTATTTGTCATGAAGCCCTCATGTCACTATGAAGTAGAAGTTCCTATAGCTTTGATTGCACCAGTTCATTGGGAGGAAGAAGTTTATTACTTACGAAAGACCAATGTTAGGTACACCAGGTAGATCACGTGTAAATATAAACTTCAACCCCATCATTGTCATTCAAATTATTTCTA
Source organism: Carnegiea gigantea (assembly GCA_029747015.1). Lineage (NCBI taxonomy): Eukaryota > Viridiplantae > Streptophyta > Magnoliopsida > Caryophyllales > Cactaceae > Carnegiea > Carnegiea gigantea. The sequence continues at coordinate 346,221 of JAKOGI010000013.1, read as the reverse complement.
AAACTTTATTTCCTCTGTAGGTATAAAAGAAGGAGATGGATTCTTCATCATTGGCGTGATAGATTGGCTGCTCATGATGTTATTTAGCGTGTCTTTTGTCATAATCACTATCTACTATTTCTATCATTCTATTATAGACCTTTTTCTAAGTCATGTGGTTTTTAGTTGTTCATCCCAATATATGAAGTTGCTATCCACATATATTTTTCATTGATTATTCTATCATCTTTCCTAAATTATAATATTAACTATGTCTACAATGGCTATCGGTTTATTACTTGCATAGTATATGTTATGAAATGTCTACTTTAATATGCACCGTGCATAGCACGGGTCCAGATTAGGACTGGATAGTTATGTAGATCTTGAATAAGAATACAATTTCCGTTTGTTGATCAACTTAAAAACTTAAGTTTTTAAATTGATCTGTTAAAAATTTTATTGCATTTAAATTTTGACGGAAAATTAATCCGTCAAAAATTAAATTTTGACGGAAATCAAGGATTTTGACGGTGTGTCAGGTCGTGTGAATCTTGATATAATTTTTACAGACTTTTGACGAAAAGTTGTGTCGTCAAAAATTTTGACAGAAATTTTGAGAGAAAATTAAGGATTTTGATAGTGTATCAAGCTGTACAGATATCAATGTAATTTTTTACGGACCATTTGACGGAAATTTTGATGGAAAATCAAGGATTTTGCAATGTATCAGGCCGTACGGATCTCAATGTAATTTTTGACAGGAGATTTTGACAGAAAGTTGATCCGTCAAAAATTACTGCTGAGTTTTTGACGGGTCTGTAAAAAAAATTAACAAAAAATTATTTTTTACCATTGATTTTGATGGAACCCCTGAAGATTTTGACAGACTCGTCAAAATCTTTCTTTCCTTAATTAAACCCCCCTCCCCGAACAGCGCTCCTCTCTTTCCATCCCCCGCTGCCTCCACGTACGGCTTCGCCCTCCCCTCTAAATTTCTCCTTCCTTTCTTCTTTTTGAGCCATCCATGGCTACTCTTTCTCTCACTTCAACACATGCAAAAGTTCTCTTTATTGTGCCTCGAACCCATAATTTCACCACCGTGGCACAACCACCAAAGAGATTTGAATCCGCCATTGAAGGATGAAGGAAGTCATTGAAGCATCTCTGCCTCCAGATCAACGTATCTTCGTCATGAGCACCGATATGGGTTAGATTTTAGACTTCTCATTTGGTAATCTTGCTCTTCCTCAATATTTTAGATTTGAAAATTTTGATTATATCCTTCTCTCTTTCTCCAGCATTATGTCTCTATTTTTCAGATCTGAAATTTTAGGATTTTGAAATAAAACGTCCATATTCGATATTTAAAAAAATTTGATCTTTAATTTGGGATTTGAAATTTAACAATTTCAAATCCCAAATTCAAGAATTGAATCTTGAAAATTTTGAAACTAAAATTTGTCATTAGAAAAGTACAATTTTCTAGTTTAAAAATTCAAGAACTGAGATTAAAATTGTTGGATTTCAAATTATGAATCCAACTATAAATATTTTGAACATCAAAAAGATTCTATTAATTTTTAATTCGAATTTCAGGTTGTTGAATTGAGATCTCAGCAAAGGCGATTTTTTTCTTCATTTTCATGGAAGATTATACGAATATTACACGAGAATGGAGAAGACCGAGAGAAATCAATGCAAATTCTCTCCCTTTTTTTCCCCTTTGATGAAAGCATTTATCTATGGTTGATTTCTATATTTTGTTGTAATTTTTAGATAATTTTTTGTAGACATCTAGGTTGTTTTTTTTTTAATTTTTAGCGGTTTAGTTTAAGCCAAAAAAAAAAAAAAAAAAAATAGAGAGAAGGGGTGAGGTAAGAGAATAGAGTTACAATTTGTCAGTATGACTATATGAGCCCATGAGGGAAAAATGTGGGGAAGGACATTTTGTTTAGTATTTCTATTAATTTGTTCAGGACTTTGTATTGGTGTTAGATTGTATCAATTAATTGAGTCATTTGTAATGTTTTCATATTTTTGTGATCAAAAAAATGAAATGTATATATACTTTGTGAAAAATTTGCACATTGACCCATTGTGGTTTGGTGTATTAATTTCTGGAACCGATGACATTGGTAAATAATTTTTGGAACCAACAAAGTTTGGAGTAATTAATTTGGTGAACCTTTTCTGGTGCAAAAGTTAGATATCCGATCAAATTAACTGCAATTGACTAAAATACCCTTGTGGATACGTTTTTTGAGGAATTGAATTTGTGGGGCTTTCTGAGAACTTCAGTGTTCAGCCAAACTTTGATATAAGGTGCTTCCCCTCATTTACCCCAATGATCCTCTGCCCATTTCTCTCTCCTCTCTCTTCCTCACTCTCTCTCTTCCATGGTCCACCATTGAAGGGGCAGCTAGTGAAAGGTACGTATGTGGCCCCTTTTGTTTGCTAGTTAATGTATTGTAAATTAGTTGTTTCAAAAATTAATTTGTTGTTTATGATTGATTATTTATTTGAAATTCGTAATTGCTTGTCCCCCATTGTAGTTGTGATTCAATATTTTTGAAAATTTGTAGAGGATGAATTTGAGTTGAAAAAAATGCATAGTACATCTAGTTGTGGAGGTGGTTACATTCAGTATGATGTGGAAGTAAGGTGTCCAAGTTGCGGAAGAGTTGCAGACATAAAGTTATGAAAGTCTCGTGATAACCCGGGAAGACTATTTTACAAATGTAACGAATGTGGGAAATTTGTGAAGTGGGCAAACGCAACAGAAGATAGACGAAGAGTGTTAGATGAAGATGCGTCAAACAAGCATGCCATGGGGAATGAACTAAGAGAGATTATAATATTACTGAAGGACATTAATGGAAGGATTCTAGTTGGAATTGTAATTATGGTAGCAATCCTTGTAGTGATTGCAATGAAGTGAGCTGTTATATAATTTAGTTCTAGAAAACATATTATTTGCGTAATGGACAAGTTCGATTAGAAGGTATTTTGTATGGTATGTATGGATTTAATGTCTTCTGTTTAATGTCTTTGTTACTAAAGCAAATTTAAATTGTAGTTACTGGTTGGTAGTACACCTTTTTTAATGTTCCTCCAACATATGCACCATCAAAAGAGCTCTATTTCCCCCAGAAAAGGCACGAGCAATGCACTTGATGCCTTCTGCAAAACCCATAAACAGTAGGGAGGAGCTCTCTGACTGTTACTACCACACCATCTAATATGCCAAAGATACATACCAGTAAGTGGAATTGACAGGAAGCATGTTGTTTCTAATCACTAGCAGAATAGAACGATGGTCTATATAAGTTTCAGCTGAGAATGAGCATTTTCTGTCAATGTAATTGGCAGACCATTGACCTTGTGACACTAGATGTGGCTATTGTTAGTCCACCCAATTACCCTTGCCAAATACTTGACGCAGAATACAATATGTAAATACAATATAATTTCCTAAATATATTTCCTCAATATATTGCACTTGCAGAAGCCCTCTGAATATGAAGTGCAGGTACAGGGAGTAAATTTCACCAAATTTACAGAGTACCGGCCTGTAGGCATTACATGCTGACCAGACACATAATCTAAATGATTGAGGACAGTGACACATGAAAGTGACACGTGAAAGCATCCAATATAGGTGCTATACAAGAAGCAAAATATTAAAGCAGTTTGCATCAATCCCAGACAACAAAAGTTTACAGATACAAGAAGATAGCAACATCTGAGATGAAGACAGTCTGAGAACAAGATAGCAAGATCTGACTGGGCAGCAACTGCAGCAAAACACATCTGAGATGAAGACAGCTTGAGAAGAAGATAGGAAGATCTGACTTCATCAACCGAACATGCAAATGAGAACTTCAGCAAAATAATCTGGGGTCTGACCAGCAACTGCAGCAAAATAATATGGGGTCTCATTGGGCAGAAACAGGGAGCAAAATAATTTGAGGAGAACAAAGTTTGTGAGTACTTAAAAAAATTACATAATATGATAGCTTGTAACTGTGGAGAAGGGATACCTCAAGCCTGCTTAGTCTGGGATCTTGTTCGTCTAGTTGAAGGGATACACAGAGGCAACAACAAAGCACAACAAGATTCAACACAACACAGAGGCAACAACAAAGCACAACAAGATTCAACACAACACAGAGGCAACAACAAAGCACAGCAAGATTCAAGCAAGTTCACCAGCAACAAAACCCAGAATTTCAAGCAAATTCACCAGCAACAAAGCCCATAATTCCATTCACCAGCAGATTCACCACAACCATTCAACATAGGCAACACAACTGAGAATGTCATTCACCGGCATATTCACCAACAAGATTTAAGGCAGAGGCAACAAAACCCAGAATTTCTGGCACCATCATATTCACCACCAAGATTCATGACAAAGGCAACAAAACCCAGAATTTCATTTAGCAGCAAGAATTCGGTACATGCATGTGCAAATTTTTCGAACTCGGGTAACACTTCAAACCCCGAAAAAAACCCCCCAATCTTAAACCCTAATTTCAGTACTGTAACAACCACTACCACCTATTTCGCATATAATTTTCATTAATTTAGTAGTTAATACCATATTTTACCCCAAAACCCAACACCTACCCCTGAATATGAAGCCAGATCTGTAAAAAAGAAACAATTTTAAAGTGTTCCTTACCGTCTTTTTCAATGGGCTTTTCTGCTTTCCCATGCTAAAGCTTGCGTGGGGACCAAACACCTCTCCTTTCAACACCTACCCCTTCTTTGTCTCCCCACTTGCTACTCAGTAGATGTGGGCCTCATCTTCAGCGCACATGGCCGACGAAAGCAGCAAATTTCCCTATTCCACCTGCAACCAAACCCCACAAGTACACAATTAATGGAGCTTGGTGAGTAAATTCTCAACTACTGTAGAGGTGAGGGCCACTGAGACATACGAATTCAGCAGGGAAGAAAGGGAACACAGAGAGGGGATTTGGGAGAGCTTAGCGAAGACAGAGAAAGGGTCGAACAGGGACCCGAAATCGCGAAGACAGAGACGAGATTGACTGCTGCTTTTTCCCCCTTTTGGCTTGTTGGGGTATTTCCGTCAATTTATGTCCAATTTTAGCTAAATTCACCGGATCTCTAAGTTTTGTCTCGGAAATGGTTAACCAAATTAATTACCCCAAACGTTGTTGGTTCTAAAAATTATTTACCAACGTCATCGGTTTCGAAAATTAATACACCAAACCACAATGGGTAAATGTGCAAATTTTTCTATACTTTGTTGAGATGAAGAAAACGAATTGCATGAAGTTCAAGCTTATGTTCAAAATATTTACTTCAGATTTGAAATTTGAAAATTTTTTTAATACGTGAACAAAACAAAATTGCTCCACCTAGCATCTTCTAAAAATAAATATTTTCTTTTTTTTGAAATTTGAGATAAATATGTGACGGATATTTTGACGGATCCCGTCAAAAATTGTGACGGAAAATACTACTTCCTTGGTACGGAGTCCGGCAGAAATTTCCGTCAAAACTTTGGCACCAGCCTGATATCTCAAATCTTTGGGATTGTGACGGGCTATCTTTTCCGTCAAAATTTACGTCCAAAAGCATTTCGACGGACTGTTAGTCTGTCAAATTTTCATCAGGATTGTATTGACTTAGTCCGTCAATACGGTCTGTCAGTTGTAATTTTGATGGACTGTCAGTCCATCAAATTTTTCCCTCAGTATTTTTGACGGGTCGATCGACATGGTCATTTCGACCAGTGATTTTTTGACAGATGTAATTTCCGTCATAATTTCCGTCAAAAAGCCAGTTTTCTGTCAAAATATACACTTTTTTTTATCAAAAATTCTGTCAAAAAAATAAGACTCATTCTTGTAGTCAAAGAGCTTCTTCTTAGCTAAGATCTCTTGTTTAAATTTTCTACATTGAAAAAAATATGTAATCAAAGAGCTTCTGCTTTTTATAGGCTAACAATAACTCAATTCCAATGCAATAGAGAATTATAGACCAAAAAAAGAAAATTACTCAACTTAAATTTATGTCATAAATGGTTTAAAACCATTCAATTGTTAGTGGCCTTTTTTTCCTTGGACAGTTAATTTATCAGTTATGCCGACATATGCAGAAGTTGCCTAATAAGCCAACTTTCATGAAAAAAAATTGTGCAGGTAATTTTATTTTCTAGCAAAAATGAAAATAAAGTAATTTCTTATCATCTGCTAGTACTTATAATTCTATAATATTCCACCCAATATTCCATTCATCTAATGCATGATATGTAAATCCTTCAATGAATCACCAAATGAATAATCTCTTTTCAAGAAAAAGTTGGGTGCTCAAATCCCACCAAAATACGCGAGAGGCGCGTATAAAAGCTTCCCCAGCCTACCTCACATTTCCATTTGCTTGATCCCAGGACGTAGTAATCTTAATTTGGGGATGCCTTCTGATTGTCTTGTGCTGCCATTTCTTCTTGATCTCCAGGAGTCTACAACAACAACAACAACTCCCAGTGTGGGTCCCGCTTTCACAGGGTCTGGGGAGATCCAGCCAGTCTCTAATTTGCAATTTCTTTGTATTTCAGGTTTACTCGTCTTTCTTTTCAGCTGACTTCAAGCCACCCTCGGTAAACTCATGCTTAGTGAACTTAGCCCTCTACAACACCTCTAGCATGAATTTTGAACCAAAAATTAGTTTTATAAGGTTTGTTAGATACCTGCTGTCATTATTATAAGCAATAACCTATACAATGACTATATTGATACTAACAAATTAAGGGCAAGTAACTACCTCACGAGTAACTATTGTCATTTGACAATGGGTTATTATATTAACCTAAGATTATACATATTTATATTAGCCGTGTAACAAGGAGTGACACATTAGTTGTTATGACATGTTACCGCTACCGTCAATGGAGATAGACTATTATATTTCACAAAAAGGGTGTTCGAGATGAGCAAACAACCGACATAACTTTAAGCAACTTCAAGCCAAAAAAGGCTTACTGGTTTACCCATAAATTTTTGTTAGAACTCTATCTACCAAAAATTAGTGGGGAATTTAGACAAAGTAAGTTCAATTATTATTTGACAGCAGTACGAACCTTCAACGTAGGACCCGATTTTGTAGGAAAAATTATAATTCAAAGTTATGATGATATCTTAATAGTTAATACTAGTACAAGGGCAAGTTTTAAAATAATGTCCTAATTAAATATCTATGCTTAACAAGAGTATTCAATATTTAAGACCTGTACTTAAAAATGATAAAAAAATCTAAGTAAAATAGCTTGTAAGTTGTTGAATTCGTCATTTATACTTCATCATAGCGCACTTGTCGTTGGAGCCTAGAATTGGATTCATTTCACCCTGCACTATTCTACAATTGATATTAGCAACATTTGATCCACCTCCCCCCCATTGGGGTATAAGGTTTAAATCCCATCACTACGTCACCGATAATAGCAACCCAAAAACCCAAAAAAAAAGAAAAGAAAAGAAAAGAAGAAGTCACTAGCCAACTAACAATCTAGCTTTTCAAATAAAATGAACCACATATGGTGTTTTGATAATGGTCTAGTCAAAGTGCAACACTAAGGCACTGTTAGCTTTCCTCCGTTTGCTCCTCCCCATTGTTTGCCTTCTCATTAGTTGCTTATGCAGAATCATCCATGGCGGGTTCGCCATCTGTGTTTGGTTCATCTCTTGCACTCGGTTCCTCTTCTACATTTGCTTTGTCTAGTCGATGTGGACCAAGTGGCAACAACTCAATAATCATCTCAGCTAACTCTTTGATTTTACTTTCCAGAACCATCGGCGTTCTTTGGTACAAGTGCACCTCCATCATGAACCGACGCATATATTCACATAATGCAAGATTTGTTGGGCATCCCGAATGCAGGATACGTTGTTAAGAAGTATGCGGGATATTTGTGGTTTTCGGAGAGACAATAGACTAAATGAATCGAGGGAAGTATCAATAATAACAACATATGAATCAATGGATGATGAAGCAACAAAAGAAAAATATCAAGCTCCATCAAGTTATAGAACAATGTAGGACCATCCACTAATACATTCTTTCATCATAGTAATCTGCACAAGACAACAACAGAAATAATGCAAGTAGTCAAAGATGAAAAGAGTAGCCACATACTAAACCAATTACCTGGAGTCACACATAACTATTATAAGACTTACCCCTTCTTCCCTTTCTCTGCTTTTTTTTGGGGGGGACTAATCACACTTAGGCCATTCGCAGCTGTAGACACGCGAGGCAAAGGGTGGGGCCCGCGTGTCTGCTGCATGTCATTTTTTTCTCCCCAGCCGGCTTGAAACGCGTGTGACACGCGGGGGAGAATGTCTGTCTGTTTCTCCCCGCGGGTCACTGTTTGGCTTTTTAAAATTTTTTTTGGAGTAAGTATATAATTTTTAAATAATTTAAAAAATAGGTTGTGTGTTATAAGGTGGGTCCATGGCAAATATTTCTATTGAATGATTAAAATTGAGTTCCATAGGTTGGAGAAGTAATTGAATGCAAGTTCCAAAATTGTGAAACTTTTACTGACGTGGCAGACCAGAGTTTCAAAATCCGAAACTCTGGTTGGGAATGCTCTTATGCAGCACGACCCCTAGATTTAAAAAAGTTTGTTTTATTTACGAAGTTTGCCTTTGTGAAATATGACAGCTGCCCATATACAACAATATTGGGCCATATTCTTTGACACAACAACGTAACTTAAATGATAGAGCAAATTTAAGTAGGTTAACTATAAATTTTTTTGAATACCACAACCTTGAGACAATACCTTAATCTCACAACATCATAACACAGTTGAATTGATAAATAGAATTCTTAACGTGGTAATAGATGATGAAATGTTATTTAAGTTCAATAATTTAGAATTATCTATAACCCTTCTTTTTTTCTACACTAATATTTCAAAGGTTTGTCTAGATCTAGAAAAATCTTATGAAAAGAAAATTCAAAGGAAAAAGAAAATTGAGAAATGACAAGTAAAAAAAGTTGGAAGAAAGTTATTTTTTTTTTCCTCTTTTGTTTAGACTAGGGAAAAATTACAAGAAAAAAATTATTTTTTCCAACAAATTTTTTTCCCTTCGTGTAAAAATAGGAAATTTGATCAAGAAAGGAAAAAAAAGAAGTTTCCAACGAAACACCCAAAACTGCCCCGCACCCCTACTTTCACGCACTCCGCCGCTCCCCCCCCCCCGGGTGCTCCTACTGTCGACGCCGGCTACCGTCGGCCCAACTGCTGACCGGAACAGCAACCTTCGACCCGCCTTCGACCCCGCAGCCACCGTTTCCTGCTGCGCACGGCCACCTGTCCTTGCCGTTGTTCCTCTGTTTCGCGCGGGTGCAGGGCGGGGGGTGCCGCCGCCTTCCGGTGCTGTCTCCGCCCGTACTGCCGGAATCCGACTCTCCACAGCCACCAAAATTCCCTCACTCACCACCATTCCACTCACTTTCATCCTCTAACTCCCGCCAAAGGTAACCCCATTCTATCTTCCTTGCAATTAGATCTAAATTCTATAATTTTGTATTTCAATTGAATTAATGGGCAATTTATGTTGAATGGTAGTTGATTCGTGCAAATTAATTGGGTTTAATTAGCTAATTGTGTAACCACAATGAAATTTATGTGAGATGTATGTCGATGTTGGTTGGGCAAGTCATGCTTGATTATGAGGAAGAGTTACTGGGCAAGTTAGGTTGTGTGATTGTCATTCGAAGGAAGATTGTGTTTGTTGAACAATATGTGCTATAACTATGGTTTAAAGGAAGGAACGCCCTGATCAATTGTGGGATGCAAATATGTTTCCTGGACAGGAAATTCATACTTAGAGACTGCACTTGGTTTTGGATTCTTAATTCCCAAAGAAGTCTAAATTTGGAGGAATGTGCAAATGTGGATGAAGAGTTAGCTAATTGTGGGTTGAGTTGTAAAGGAGGAGACACTTAGTTTAGTACTTATAATATCAAGCTAAGTTGTTCATGGAACATTCGAGATTGTAAAGGACTAAATCAAGTAATCAATAGCTTGTTGATATACCAAGTTGACCTTGCATGAGTCTAAAGTAAAATATTTCAGGATTGATTATGTATCAAGAGCAACTTGAATAATCAGTGGAGAATGGAATGCTTAAGAGGAAAGTATTTAATATAACTTTTTGGGGACTAATCAAGCCAAGTAAGTAAACTAAGGGCTACAAAAGAATAGTTGTTAATATCAACATGCCAAAATGAGTAAATTGGGGCTAAGCTCATGTAAAGGTAATATTGGGCAATGAATCGTAAAGTAGAAATTTGCTGAGCTCTAGTTGTAAATTAGTATTTTAAGATTAACCATCTTGAGCTAAAGAAAGCTTGCTAGGCATTGAAGGAGTGGCATTGAGTGAGAACTAGCATGAGAACCAAGTCTTCCAAGGAGTCACCAAATATATGGAGTTTTACTTATTGTGGAGCAGAGTGTGACCAATAGCATACCTAATTAGCAAAGGAGAGCTCATTGCTTAAAAAGGAAATGGGATCAAGCAAAGGAAAATTGATTAGGGGGAGGTAATTCAAAGAAGAATATAGCGAGTGAGCACTAGAGAATAAGAAAGTATGATGTTGTATAATCGCTGAAAAATTAAAACATAGGTTCTGTTTGGCAAACAAACAGGACCTATGTACAGTAATCCCTTTGTATAAGAATAAATGTGATATTCAGGATTGTACTAATTATAGGGGTATAAAGTTGTTCAGTAATACTATGAAGTTATGGGAAAGGGTGATTGAGAGAAGGTTGCGGAAGGATGTGTCGATCTCAGAAAATCAATTTGATTTTATGTCAGGCAGGTCGACCATAGAGGCGATCTACCTCCTTAGAAAACTCATGTTTTTGTATAGAGATAGAAAGGTGAATCTCCACATGGTGTTCATTGATCTGGAAAAAGTATATGATAGAATTCTGCGTGAAGTATTATGGAGATGCTTGGAGGAGAAAGGAGTGCTTCCCTTGTATATTCGAGTAATTAAGGATATGTATGAGGGAGGTAGGACGAGTGTTAGGACGCCAGGAGGGGTCACAAATGACTTCTCCATTGGTATGGGCCTGCATCAGGGTTCCGCCTTAAGTCCTTTTCTTTTCTCTCTAATTATGGATGAACTTACAAGAGAGATTCAGGATGAGCTACCTTGGAGTATGCTTTTTGCAGATGACATTATTCTTATTTATGGGACCAGACAAGGAGTTAATGACGAGTTGGAGCGATGGAGGCATACTCTGGAATCTAGAGGTTTTAGAGTAAGCAGATCGAAGACGGAGTGTTTTTATTGTTGTTTCAGTGGAAGGAGAGATGTGGGGGGAGAAATCACCCTGGATGGGGGGCCGATACCTAAGGTCGATAAGTTTAAGTATCTAGGTTCTATCATTCAGTAGAATGGGGATATTGACGGAGATATTACCCACCGAATAAAAGTAGGCTGGCAAAAATGGAAGTATTCCTCAGTTGTGTTGTGTAATAAGAGGGTGCCCCCTTAACTTGAAAGGCAAAGTCTATCGCATGGTAGTCAGATTGGCCGTTCTTTATGGATCGGAGTGTTGGCCTCTAAAAAAGATGCAAGTTCAAAGGCTGACGGTAGCAGAGATGAGGATGTTAAGGTGGATGTGTGGTTATACGAGGATGGACAGAATTAGGAATGGAGTTATCAGGGACTTAGTTAAAGTAGCCCCCATCGGAGGTAAGATGAGAGAAACAAGACTCCGATAGTTTGGTCATGTGAAAAGGAGGAGTGTGGACGATACAGTGAGGAGATATGAGGGGATCAACATCCCCAAAGGCAAAAGAGGCAGGGGACAACCTAAGAAGAGCATGGACGAGGTGATTAGAGAGGACTTAAAAGTTGTCGGTTTGACGGAGGATCTGATTCAGGATAGGAAGTTGTGGCGGGATAGGATTAAGATCTTAGAGCGCTGAGAGTCGACCCCGTAGTATCTTGTGGCTGTTGTGGCATAGTGCGGGTAGAGGTATTTTTAGTTTGTTGTGTTCGTATGCAGGTTGTCATGTTTTTAGATAAGAGATCTCGGTTGCTTACCGCTGGTTGTTCAGGTATATTACCTTCGTTGGATATATTATCCTTGTATTTCTTAGCTTCCGCTACTGATGTTTTATATTTCCCAGTCATTCCTTCCTTTGAAATCCCTCTTCTATAAAATATTTTCCCATTTAGTGTTTTTACAAAATTTTTCTCCCATGTAATATTTGAACAAAATTTTTTTGTGGGTCTCTTGGAATCAGCCTCTCTACGGGTAGGAATGCTGGTAGAGGTAAGGTTGCTTACAGCTGAATTTTCGCAGACCCCGCCAAAGCGGGACCCACACTGGGAGTTGTTGTTGTTGTTGTTGTCCTGTTTGGCAAACAGCTGTTAACTATTAGCTGTTAGCTGTTAGCTGTTTGAATCAGCTGTTTGTATTAGCTGTTTGAACTAGCTGTTTGTAGAAAAATTATTTGGTGAAATTAGCTATTTCTAAAAAAGTCGTGAGACAAAAAGTTCATTCTCCAAAAAACTCTTCCAAAACGCTGATCAAATTAGCCTTTTCAAATTAGTTTTTTGGATCCAAAAAGCTCTTTCAAAAAGCTATTCTACCAAACACTTAAATTAGTTTTTTGACTAAGTCAAACAGCTAATTTTGGTCCAAAAAGCTCTTTTTAGCCCAAAAAACTCTCTAAAAAGTTGTTTACCAAACACCTCCATAATTGGATTTGATTTAAGGTGAATGTCTAAACTAACTATTCCTAAATTAAAAGTCAACTGTATAGAATTTTGGAGGGAATATGAAATGCAAAAGTTTGCTAAAGATGCATAAAAATATGTTTAACTAAATTTAAAGGCTTGTGAGAATTAAATAATCCATTGATTCCAGAGTACCCATTAAGGCTACCCATAAAAAGGAGCCAAGGATCAAACTTTAAGTAACAACGATTCGCTTACTAAGGTACGTTATTACTTGTACTTTTATCAAGTAAAAGTTTTAATGTATCAATAAATCATGCTTAAAGGTTTTTATCATGTTTTGGCTCTACGCAGGACCCACATACCATTATGATGATCATGCATTATTAAGGTCTTATAGTTTGTTGATCCGGGGACTCTTGGATAACATGCCCTGTTAGTAGTGCATAGCATCGATACTTATTATTAATTGCCGTACAATGCCAACTGTCGAGTGGTTCATTTGAGCCTAGGAGTCAAGGGGAGATCTTCAAACTCATGAATTGCAATTGCTTACTGACTCATCGTTCGGGTTCTAACTTCTAAGTTTGGCTAATAAAAGTGATTTACTTTCACTGGTTATTAAGTTTAAGTTACTGTTTGTGATTTCGAAAATTGATTTAAGATATGTGCGTGCCCACCCACTCGTAAACCTTGATTTGACTGTATAAAGGTACTGTACTTGGCTTCTGGCTCATTTTTCTATTGTTTTATGGTTTCAAAATTGTTAAATGTGAAAGCAATTGGCACATTGCAACCAAACTTGCCTAAAATTAAAAGGCTGAAGGAAATGCAATCTTAGTTTAAAAGAGTGCTCCTCAGGCTCACTTAGGCATGAGGCGAGCACCGTTGTGCCTGGCAAGTGCGAGGCGAATTCTTTAAGCGAGACAAAGTGTGCACCTCATGTGCACGGTGCACCTTAAGCCAGGTGCAAGGCGAGCCGCTTTTGCATCTCAGGGAAATCGGCCACAGGGGAGGGAGAGAAGAGAGCACCTATCATGAAAGCATACAATTTTCATGAAATTGACACTTACCTTAGCCATGTAACTCTATTTTGAGATGAAGCCCCCCCAGCCTGTTGCATTAAATTGCTTCGAATTCAGCCCTAATTCTCATAACCCTAATTTTCGCAGAACCTAATTTTGGAAACTCTAATTTCTCTTTGATTTGAGGCTTGTATCGTGACTTAATAGAGACAGAGCAGACCTTCCATTCCTGAGCTTCTCCAGGTGTCGATCCTCACCGGTCACGGCTGATATGCTCCAGCGAGTACTGCGCCTGGCCGTTGAGCAGTTCTTAGCCTTCGAAAATGTTGGTGGGCTACTCATTACTCTTTTCTCTGTCTCCTTTCTGTGGTTTTGTGATAACTAGCCTTTAAGCCCATGCTGCGCACGATTTGTTTTAAAATTTTAGCTAAATATTTTTAGAAATATTATAATTAATCTTATAATTTAAATTTTTAGCAATAATAATGTTAATATATCTGTAATTTATTTTCTTTTTTTCTTCATTGAAGTAGTTAAAAAGACATTATTCATTATTGTGCCTTTAAATCACATATTGTTTAAATTTTTATTTTTAAATTATATATATATATATATATATATATATATATATATATATATATATCTATATATATATATATATATAGATATATATATATATATGTATGTATGTATATAAGGGTTTGTTTGGCTTTAGGAAAGTTAGACGAAAAGGGAAAAAAAAAAGGAAAATGATTTTCTTTCCTTTTTTTGGATCAAAGAAAAAAAGAAAGGAAAAAGAAAGAAAAAAAAATGATGGAAAAAATGATGGAAAATTGGCTTGATTTAGGGCCAAATATTTTCCTTCCAAAACTGAAAGGAAAGTGATTGGAAAATTTGAATAGGTTTAACACTTTACATCCTGACTCTCATTGCTGCTCTTCCCTCTCTCTCTTCCCCTTGATCTAGAAAGCTGTGAACATAGCTACCACCACCTGGATCCATTACCAAGACTAGCAGGAGCCCTTCATCTTCAACGTCAAAAATCTGCCACCAATGCCATGTTAAAACCCAAAAATTGTCAATCTCTGCCATCACCGCCGCCGCTTCCACCACCATCACCTGAGTTTCACCACTGCATCTTGAGTTCAACTCGCCAAATCAAATTCTTGGTCAGAGAAGTCGTTTCTGGGAACCGGATCATCACCCGGGTCAGATTGGGAAGGGAATCGGGTTCCAGTGGATGGCTGGTGTTAATGGCAGTGGTTGTTGGTGGCATTTGGTAAATTGCAACTTTCTATCTCTGGTTTTCCTTTTGGTTCAAGTTTTTGCTCTGCTTCTTCCATGGCTGCCAATTTAGTTTTCTTTTTCCTTTTCTGTTTTTATTTTTATTTTTATCCTTTCTTTTTTCCCAACTCTAGACAAGAGGCAAAAAATCAATTTTTCCCTACTTTTTTCCCTTCTCAGTTTTTCCTCCCTAATTTTCTTTCCATCATATATTTCTTAGGTCCAAACTGGGCCTAAAGGTATGCTGCTTTTTCTCTTGTTTTTTGGGTGTCTTTTATTTGGTTAGTGAGTATGGCTCCCCCCCCCCCTCCCCCCTTGAACACCATGTGTATATTATTTGCAAACTTGTCAATCAAGACTAGATAAATTTTCAAAATCTTTCTTATGTTTTTTAGTGAATTATCATATTGTTTATCGTATTCTATGTAGTTTTGCAACCATTTTAGGCTTTGTAACAGTTTTAGCGGTATCTAATCATTGATATAATGCAAGTATATAACTTATTTGGGCATAATATATTTTTCGAACAAATTTTAATTATTTTTTAGAAAAATGCGCCTCTTGTCCATGAGGCACGTGCCTTCGCCTCACGCCTCACGCCTCACGCCTTGCGCCCTGGGACCCTTTGCGATTGAGTGCACCTTGCGCTTTTTAAAACTAAGAATGCAGTGCTGGTCAGGTGATATGACTGTAGATCTGAAATCTGTGCCCATTGATCTTACCTTGGTTGAATGGCTCATGGCTCCTTCCGAACTAATCCTCTGAATTAAATGGGTTTTAGTTACTTGTACTTTAATTGAAAAAAAAGGCCAAGTATTTTGTTCTTAGAGATCTTGATGAGAATTGGGAAGAAACTCCTAAACTCCCCTATATATTTAATGCACCCTTTCAATCGTTTTTACTCCGTTTAAACTTGTTTTTGTTACAAATTTCTTTGCACTAAGGGATTTATTGATTGGTAGTTGTTAGTAAGGTTTTCATATATACAAGGAATGAGCTTTACGAGGGGGAAAAAAAAGTGCGCACTTGCTTCGTTTCAATTGATTATGCGTTGTTTTCTTTTTGAAAACGGCAGTAACGTTCCCCAATTTATATGTCTTCTGCTGCTAATGAATACTTAGCCAGTTATTTAGTTGTTATAAATGTGATGTATGAAATGGGTGCATTACATGTTGTTTGATGATGCATGATGAACTTGGATATGTTATTTATATTGTAATCTCTTCTGCTACTCCTTGAATTTAAGCTGGCTCATTTTCATCTTCAGTCATAGGTATGCCCTTGATGAGTCTGATTTAATGCCTCAAAGAGCTGCTCAATAGACAAGAACAGATCTGATCTTGTCCTTCTGGGCCATTATATTTCATGTCTTGGTGAAAATTTGGAGGCTTCTGAGGTGTCTTTCCAGATCTGGTCAATTGGTTGAATTTTTGAAGTGGGGTGATTTTGGATGGTTTTTCCTGCTGTTGCTGGGGTTCTTCTTAAGGTATCTACTATCAAGGGTCTTCCTCTCTGTTTATGGGGGAGTTGGGGTTAAAATGTCTTTGAATTTGTAGTGCTCTGGTTTGTATTGAAATGTTACTAGAGCTTAAATAGGGTTGTGCAATGCAGAGGTAACAAACTTAGTTTTTTTTTCTTTTCTTGATCAATTTTCCTATTTTCAAACAAAGTAAAAAAATTTGTTGGAAAATAAGTTTTTCCCTTGTATTTTTTCCCTAGTCTAAACAAAAAACAAAAAAAAAAAGAACTTTCTCCAACTTTTTTTACTTCTTGCTTCTTTTTCTTTGAATTTTCTTTCCAGATGATTTTTCAAGGTCTAAACGAAGCCTTAGGAATGTTAGTGTAGAGAAAAAGAAGGGTTGGAGATAATTCTAAATTGTTGAACTTAATAACATTTCATTATCTATTACCATGTTAAGAATTCTATTTATCAATTCATATGTGTTATGGTGTTAAGAGATTTTGGAAGGTATTGCCTCTAAAGTTTGTAGTATTTTGGAAATTTTATTGTTAACCTGCTTGAATTTGCTCTTTCATTTAATTTATGTCGCTGTGTCAGAGAATATGTCCCAATATTTTTGTATGTGGACAGTTGTCCTCTTCCACAAAAGCAAACTTCTTCAATTGGAAGGGTCATGCTGCATGAGTGTGATTAGTTTGCCCCCCACCCCCCAAAAAGGCGAAAGGAACAAAAGTGGGAAGCCTTATATGTGAGTCTAGGTAATTGGTTTAGTATGTGGTTACTCTGTTCATCTTTGACTACTTGTATTATTCCTGTTACTGTCCTGTGGCAATTACTAGGATGAAAAACTTGTTGGGAGTTTTATATCTTTCTTTTGTTGCTATTCATATATTGTTATGATTAATACTTTCCCTTGATTCCTGTAGTCTAATGTCTCTCCGAAAACCACAATTACCCCGCATACTTCTTAACAACGTATCCTGCATGCGGAATGCCCAACAAATCTTGCGTCATGTAAATGTATCGGTTCATGATGGAGGTGCACTTGTGCTGACGGGCGCCAATGGTTCTGGAAAATCCACTTTTCTCCGCATGTTGGCTGGCTTTTCCAAGCCTTCTGCAGGTGAGATCCTTTGGAATGGTCATGACATAACACAATCAGGAGTTTTCCATCAATACAAGCTTCAGCTGGGATGGGTTTCTCTTAAAGATGCCGTCAAGGAGAAGTTCACAGTGCTGGAAAATGTTCAATGGTTTGAAGTTCTTGAAGGAAAAGAAGGAAGATCATTGCCAGCCTTGGAGTTGATGGGTCTGGGAAAATTAGCAAATGAAAAGGCCAGGATGTTATCAATGGGTCAGCGGAAAAGGTTGCAGCTTGCGAGGCTGCTGGCAATCGATAGGCCAATTTGGCTCTTAGATGAGCCCTCTGTTGCTCTGGATGATGATGGGGTAAGACTACTCGAGTATATAATAGCTGAGCATCGGAAGAAGGGTGGGATTGTGTTTGTAGCAACTCATCTACCTATCGAGATTGATGATGCAATGTACCTGAGGTTACCACCAAGATTTCCCAGAAGGATGACTTTGGTGGATATGCTTGACCGAAGTGAAATTGTGGGTTGACTGTAGGAGGATAACAGCTACTTGATTGATCAGTACTTGATTTGATGTGCGTTAGAGGTTAAGCTTTTCATTTTTTGAGGTTAGGTGATATGTAACTATTGTCAGTACATCTGTATCTTTTATTCCTCATGATATTTACTTGAACTAGACGAGATATGTTCCGCTGAAGCTTGCATTGTCATTGTTCTTCTTTATATGTGCAGTTGAGAAGTATCTTGTATGAAAAGCACTGTAGGCCATGCATAGTTCTCATCTGTTGATTATTTTGTTCTTGAGGGAAGGGCATGTTAATCAGTCTTGACTTTGTTATTTATAAAGAATTTCATTTGATGTCATTGATTGACCGTTTTTTGTTAATTGGTTACAGATTTTGCTGTGACTTAAATTTTTGATCTACTGTGCTGTAATGTTACAGCTGTTTAATATGGCTGTCAGCTTTAAGTATTCCTGATGGTCAGTGGAGATGTCTTTTCTTTGAGATTTCATGATTTCCACCTTGGTGACTTTTATCTGACTTATGGCGGGGACATATGCCGGTTTCTAATCTCTGTCTGTTCTTAATGTGACAAGCAAGATTTGCTGGGTTGTAATGAGCCATTTCCTGATGTTAACAATTATTGATGCTGGCCCTGCATGAATGCACGATACCTTGTTGAAATGTGCAGGTTTCATCGTCACTCCCTGGGGGTGCAGGGTGAAGCCTACAAGTGCTGCATGACCCTGGCATTTTTGGGTTCCCACTTTTCAGACACATTGGGGCTTAGGGACACTTTGAGGGGAACCAGTTCTTCTTAGCCAACTTCAGGCTTTATGCTTAAGATAGAGCTAAATTACATCGTCTTCAATGACGAATCTTTCATCTGGCAGGCTTAAATTTGTCGCAGAGGTAAAACACAGATTTTATCAGTTGTAGATTGTATACCTAGATAGAATCCTGTCTTTTAATTTGGGGGGGGGGGGGGGGGACATTAGCAAGAATTACAGGGGCTCAACTCTCTAGTGGGCACAGAACAGAAGGGTGCAAAATGTACTTCAGCAAACTGGTTTTTATTAGAGGGCAGAACATTATTGTGACATCATTATAAATACGAAATACATATGTGTAACATATATGAATGTATAGACAACTTTAAAAAACATGAACAGAAGGAATGCTCAGCGATTGTGTTCTATCCAGCACTAACTGCAAAAAACGCTCATCATACCTCTTGCCACAATGGGGTTTGGTCAGGTCAAGCTATAAAGTCTTAGCTTTCATAGACGGCATCACAATGACTGTTCAAGACAGACTCATTAAAAAGAGCCGATAAAAAGCAGTACCAGTGGCAGCAGCAATAGTAGGAGGTAGACAACACATGACAAATCCTACCTGCAATTACATTGAAAAAAGACGTGCACTGGTTTGCTTGTCTAATTCCAATCCATGGAAAGTGATCTTTGCCTGCACGACCTGATTTGGCAATAGCTGCTGTAACCAAAATTGCTAGAATCACTGCATGAGTGCCATACCCCAGAGAATACCATAGAATATGTTTGAGATTGCTAAGATGACCAACATCCTTCCTGCATTGTATTGTATTTGTGGTGGTACCACTTCCATTATTTTCAAAACATTGATCCTTTCTCCGGCCTAACAAAGACTAGAGGACTGTTACCTGCACCAAATCCAACACAACACCGATTTTCATACGCCGAGTTGCTCTTTTGAAGTGGGTTCCCACTTGGGTTCACCCACCCCACCATAGCACTGGACCCGATCGTTAAACCGTTCTTTGACAACCCCATCCCAATCCAGTTATTTCTGTGCGGGGCTCTGAGAGAGAGAGAGAGAGAGAGAGAGAGACAGTGATGTGCTTAACACATGAAGCATATCATATATTATTCTCTTATCATCATTCATTGTTTAGTAATCACTAAGATTAGATGTATTGCATGTACCAAACAAAACCCCTACAAGTTGGTCGCACCGTTAATGCAAAAGGGGCCCAGCTAAAAGCGATTAAACGAATAAACAACTTCAAATATCTTGCTTATTTTATGGCATATCAACGTAAACTCATGGGTTGATCTTAATTTATCATACATTGCTGCTTTATTTTTTCTTTTATTTTAGTAATCGGTGATCGATCAAAATTATCATCATTTATTTGGGACTAGAAAATACTAAGAATTGTTGAGAATTAAAATAAAAAGAAAAGCATGGAAAATTAGCCTAATGATTGCTAATGCCAAAACACAAGAAAATTTGTCGTCGTAATGTAGTGCTAACAAAATCAAATTATTGCTACACTAATGACAACAACAAAACTAAGCTGTCTATAAACAACCATCAAATCCCAACGGCTACCCCCAAAGTGGTCATCCATCTTTGGGTCAGCGATGAAAGCAGTTACAAATGACATCTTATATGTTCCTCAACAGTACAATTCTCTTGGATCTTAAATTAAAGTTCTCACAATCGTATAAAATATTTCAATTGTTAGGGGTTTTTTTTGGGGGGGTATCGGAACCTTTATTTTATCATAATTGAGTTATTATTGGCCTCATAAGGGGTAGAGCTCTCCCATAATAGATCTTCCCCATTTACAAAACTCAAATCCAAGACCTTATTTAAGAAGAACAAGTGTCAAATCACTTGTACCAATCTGTATTGTGTGTTTTTTTTTTTTTTTTAATTGTCAGTGTATAGTTTTCATCATCAGAAGTTAAAGTTGCAATGTATATGTTGAATTTGCAAAGTTTGTATATTATTACTGGGAGTAGATATTTTCAGTAGTATTTGAGTCAGGTTGGGCTAAGCTCTCATATTTTTTAATCCACTTAAATTTATTTTATTTATGAAAAATTTTATAATCAATTTTAGGAAAACTTTTTCCTAAAGGGGTAATGTAAGATGTAAGATACATCATCTCATATAACTCTTTTGGAAACTAAAAAATATTAGAGTTCTGAGTAAAACTACACAAATGTAACATTTAATTTACTACCCGATTTTGTTATTGAAATATGTGTTGCCATTTTTCATTTAGGCTATGTACTAACTGAAATTATCATATTTATGGATGTCAATTGACTCAACTGATAAAGTTTCTAAAAATTATTATCGAAGACTGAAGTTCTACCTAAATCGACATTTGTGCATTAGTTGCAACAAAACAATATTGGCATTATCATATCTATTTAAAAGTCATATTGTGAACAAATAAAATAGTTGGACTCACAGTCATGACAAAGGGCTGTTCTTTTCGTGGATAAATTCCAAAATATCAACCTCAATCCATTTCAACCCACTTTAACCCACTTCCACCTACTTCAACCTACTTCCACTATTTTAACCAAGTTTAATTTATCATATAAAAAAATTTAACCCACTTTAATCAACTTTAACCTATTTCAATATATCTCAACCCACCTCCATCAACTTTATTCACTTCACTCTTTTACCCATTTTAATTTATCCATGAAAAGAACAGGCCCAAAATGATTTGGAAATTAGAAATTTAAGCCAACAATTTATGTGCATGTGCTCTTGGAGTCCAAGTTAGTGCGTGTCACCATGGAGAATTCACATGATTTGTCAACAACATACGTGACCCACGGGATAAGTGTTATGACACAATCTGAATGTCATGATGACAACATAAAAGGTAAGTGTTTATGCACTTTGTAGGGTTAATGAAATGATAAATAATATGAAAGTGAATACCATAATGCTTATGACGCGCAGCATTCATCTTGATAAATTGTACAAATTTATGATATTAATATATAATTAACTTTTTTTGTTACAATACTTAGCTTATTTGTATCAATTCAAATACATATGGTTAAAGCTAAAATGAATATGTTAGTTCCATTTTGATATTATCCTCGACATTTTAAAACAATTTTTATGAGATAGGATAGATATAAATTTAAATTATACAATTATCATATTTAATTTTATTTTGCATGTGAAGTTATATATATAATTACGTGCCTTGTTGTATATGGAGATATCGTATGTTTAAATGCATTTGACTATATTTGGATTTCATATTAATTTGAGAAGGTAACATAAATTTGACTAAACTATAAATTTGACTAAATTATTTCTTTAATAGTGCTGACTCTGTTATTACCAAGAGCACACTCATGTGACAGTTTTATATGCTTACATGATATGAATGATTTCTGGCTCATATAGTCAACTTCCAAGCAATTTCTCATATGAGAAATACTAATAAATGAGACTCGATCGAACATCGAGAAGGTAGAGTAAAATTTATTGAAATCTCCCTTTAATAACACACATATAACTACTGTCTAAAAATACACTCACGAGACAGTCTTACATACTGAATATAATATATTATGAGTGATTCTAATATCACAAAGCCACCTTCCAAGTAATTTCTCATAAATGTGAAGATAAACGGTCAAATACCAACAAATTTGCATGAGGTACACAACTTGACAACAACAAACGAGCAACAAAGAGGAGGGTCACAATTTCAAAAGAAATCAATCCTATGAAGATAATGGCAAATGAAGGACTGAAAAACAGAGGCAAAGGCAATGCATAAAGTATGGGTTTCATAGCCACGACAGTGTAAGCCACAGACCCCACCACACCACTCAAACATTACCTTTTTCCCTCTTCTTTCCGCTCCTTCAATTAAAAAAGGCACCACCTTTTTCAGTTCCAAGAGTCAGCCGTTTTGGGTGGTATTTTTACCCACAAATCACAGAGAAATGCAAGAAAATAGAGAAAATAGAGAGAGGATTGTAAGAGAAGAAGCCATGATTTCATCATCTAAGAAGAATCAACCACTACTTATGTCTGAACATCTCAGGATTGAAGATGGGAATTCAAGGGGCATGTCAAAGAAAGGGATTTATGCTGCTATCTCTTACATGTCTTGCGCAGGTTTACTCATTCACTCATCATTTTTTTCGTCTTTCAAAATGATCATATTTTCTTGCACAGCTATGGGTTTTTGTGTCTGTTTTTTGATTGATTATGGGTTTGGTGCATTTTTATGGGGTGTAAATGTGAGTAATTGCTTTCATGGTACAATTTTTCCTTTGTTTGTTGTCTGTAGATGGTAAATTTTTTGTACTTGAAGTCTTGAACTTTACTTGATGTGAGAGTTCAAAGAAATTTTGGCCAATAATTGTGGTTATGTGGTAAAGTGGTTGGTGAAAAGGGCCAAAAATGGATGCAAATACGGTAACCTTTGGGGTTACAAAAGGAGAGTGCTATTATGTTTGCTCAATGTTTCATGGACATAAACTGTTTAAGTTTGGGGATTGATGGTAAAATCATGCTACACTTTTACCCCTTCCTTTGAGGAGATGAAATTATAGTACAGACGACAATGGCTGTGTTCACTTTGTCTTATATGCTGAAAATTTGTGGAGGGACACTTAAATTTTGAGAAAAGCTATGGAATTTCAATGTAGCTTATTGTTTGTAGTGCAGCTCTGAAATTTGCGAGGAACCTTGATTTTTTCCCCCAAGAGCTTTGCAACTTTTTATAGTAGAGCTCCTAGCTAGTCGTTTAATGGAGTGAAGACCTAAAGTTTACTGCAAAGCTTTCACAAAAGATGAAATGAACACAACCAATTAATGGCACATATCTCATCTTCACTAGGGATGGGCGCAGGGCGGATTCGGGGCGGGTTGAGCCATACCCACACCCATACCAATTTCCGAAAATCCTACCCATACTCATACCCATTGGATTTTGTATAGCTATACCCATAGCTATACCCGTCGGGTTTGGGGTTTATGGGTCGGATTTTGTATAGCTATACCCATACCCATACCCGTCGGGTTTTGGGTTTATGGGTTTTATTCTAGTACATATAGAGTATGTAAAGTATCACCCATATTCAACTCATATTTGCGTACAAGTTATATTTGATTAGTAATTCAAGCAATGCTAATAAAATTCATGTTCAATTACACTTACAGAATTGAAATAGTAAAAAAAAAAAAATCGTTTCTACATAAATAAATACTATACAATTAGAGTTTCATGTCTAACATTATATTTTTGGTTTTAGCATATTTTTGTCGCATCTTACTAACAAATCGGGTACTTAATCGGGTTTGGGTTTTAGGATTTCTTACCCATACCCATACCCGTTTTGAACACAATACCCTTAACCATACCATAAAAAACCCATTTTCACCACCTATTCGGGTGCTAAATGGGAGCGGGTTTTAGTCGGGTTTTTCGGGTTCAGGTAATATTCTATCCCTAATCTTCACCTGGTTTCGAAGGTTTTTTTCGTTTCTTTTTTTGGGGGGGGGGGGGGAGTCTTCATAAAATGGACAACATGATTAAATCAAGCAAAGGGTGTTACCTGAAAAAGATGCATTTTGGGACACCGGTATTTCTAGGCTTTTTATGGACCTCAAAGACAAGTTATGGGCACAGCTGATTGTTTTATGTTGGTCTTTTAGCTGAATTCTCCTACCTTTCCTTGCCCCTGGCCTATCTTGCGGATGTGGACCAAGAGAATCCTGTAAACTGTTGTATAATTTGAGTGAAATGATATATATGTCCATAAAATCTTGTTGAACACTGTTCATCATTCTTTTGCTATGTTCATATTAATTTAAAGATCCATTTCTTTTACTGAGAGATGGGTGCTTGGGAGGACAAGATGCACATGGTTTTCTACTCAGCAAGTAATGAAATTCTCGCAAGAATCACCAAAAAGGATACGACTTTTGGAAAAGAAAGTTCTAAACATAATTTGAGTACATAAGATACGAGCAAGCTACAGTACATTAGTTGCTAGAGTAGTTGATCCAGAAGTTTGGCTATTTGTTCGACAGAATCTCAAATATGATTTCCTATGACTCTGTAATAACTGAGTATTGATTGAAAAACATATGACGAACAGCAAACCTCCAGACTCCCCTTCTTTCTTGTTGTTGTTTTCCTGAAGTTTTGCATGTCTGTAATTTTAACTATAAGTTTCATTTTTTGTCAATTTGCTTTGCAGTGCTCTTGATTATGTTTAACAAAGCAGCTCTGTCTTCTTATAAGTTCCCTTATGTTAATGTCATCACGCTTTTTCAAGTAAGTGATTATAAGTTACAACTAATATATATTGCATTCTTAAGGTTTTACCCTCTTATACTTCTCGTATGATAATCTATCTCCCCCTTTCTTCTCTCTTGGTTTGTTGACCTTTTGGTATTCCCCACTGCTCATGCTAATGCTACAACAAAAGTTCCCAGACATAAAACGCTATAAACAGGTGTACTAGTGTGGGTTGTACTTCTATTATTATATTCACGAGCTGTAGGCAAACGTTCGGAGAAGCTATAAAATATGTTGCAAACATATAATTTGACAAGCAGGTTGAAATATGTTCTATATTGCTATCTACGGAGCATAGAAAACTAGAAAAAAAAATGGTTGGAAAATGTCAACTTTGACTGTTAATGTTTTGTTCCTTCTTTCCAAGTATTAAAAATTCAACTGCTGGGTATGATTCTGGTTTGATACCAAGTATAATTTGTGCATTGTCTAAAACCATTTTGACACACAGGGAAAAGGAAAAAAAAGGGCAAATGTATTCAGTTAATGGTTGAGAGCAAATGCCACACAACTATTGATATGTCACCCTTGTTTCTTGGGTCATGTTGTCATAACTGCAAGAGATTCTGTCGGTTTCCATGTTTTATGTTTACCATGTGCTTAATTTGGCTATCAAAACGCTGCTTAATCCTGGAAAATATTGTGCTTCCTAGTTGATATGCTCATGTTTATTCCTCTACGTACTGAGAGGCTGGAAGATCATTTCCTTCAGAGACGGTGAATCCCTCAGAGCTGGAAACAATCCCCTCACTCTTGTGCCATTCAAGACATTGGTTCAGACCCTTCCTCTCTCATTGTCATATTTGCTATTTATGGTATGTCTTTGACCAAGCCGTATAACATTGTTAATTATAATTAATAATAGTAATTAAAAAAGGACCCTTTCAACTAGCTAACATTATGTTTTCTTTCTTGACATCTTCTATAAAAGCTGGTTTCCATGGAATCAGTGCGTGGGATAAGTGTTCCCATGTACACCACCCTTAGACGAACTACAGTAGCTTTTACAATGGTGGTTGAATATCTCATGGCTGGTCAAAAGTACTCTTACTGTGTTGTTGGCAGGTAACTAATTAGGTCTACTCAAAATTACGCCTTATAATAATTTCTTTGTTACAGCATGGAATCTGAATCTGTTTTTACCTTTCAGCTTCTCTTCTTAAGTCACTAACATGATCTCTAATGAAACTCCCAAGGGTTGCATCAGTGTGGCGATCATCGTACTTGGTGCATTTGCAGCTGGAGCCAGGGATTTGTCATTTGACTTCTACAGCTATGCTGTTGTGCTGATATCAAACATTTGCACTGCAGTATACCTTGCCTCCATAGCTCGTCTTGGTACTATTTCATGTGTTCATGCAACTAATATACATTACATGTACTGCTTATCGTATTTTTGCATATTTAATGAGAATCAAGCACCTCACCTTGACCTAAAGTTTGGAAGTTTGATTACATGGACGCTGCCTATACCATGCTTCCAATGCATGCACAGCAATAGAATGCATGAACAATTCAATTGTTGTATGTGAACAGTATAATTTGCTGGGCTTGGTGGGGCAGTCGTATCCAAGCCCAAAAGACTTTTTATTTTTTGTAATCATAGTTCATTTTTGTTTCTCAGGGAAATCTACTGGTCTTAATAGCTTTGGCCTCATGTGGTGCAATGGTAGGTATTAATGTGTTACTTACCAAGCTGAAGACATTTCCGCTTGTCATGTTATCCTCTGACAACTTGAGTCAATATCCTATACAGGAATGATATGTGGACCAATTTTGCTTCTCTGGACATTCTTCCAAGGTGATCTGCATATGCTGATGAACTTTCCTCATATATCATCCCTGGGTTTTCAGGTACTTTCTTCTTTATGATGACTAGAACGAAATTGATGAAGATCTTAGGTCATATTAAGAAATTTGGTCTGAAAGACTACGAAGCTCTAATTCTCATTCCGGGGATGGGATGGGATTCATTTTGCAGGCAGTCATGCTACTTTCCTGCATAATGGCATTCTTGTTGAATTACACCGTGTTTTGGAATACTGCTCTTAATTCAGCTCTGGCTCAGACTATTTGTGGCAATTTGAAGGTGCGTTTCTTACCATACAATGCCATGATGGCAATGTTCATTTGATCATTAATGAAAGCTTCAAATCTTTTTATGGATAGTCCAATGTTATCTTACAAGGTCTACTTAAAATTGGTGTTCTAAAAGTTTCAGAGCTTTGTTAAGCATTTGAGAGCTCAACTTAAAAATTCACGGGTCTAAAAGAATTCTAAGCAAATTGAACGACATGAACATGTCTGATGTATTTCATCCTCCAACTGAAAGGACATTTTATGAAGGTTCACTTCCTTAATATCGGTTTCTGACTTTGATTTGAAACTAAATTACAGGACATTTTCACTATTGGACTCGGCTGGCTTCTATTCGGAGGGCTTCCATTTGATTGGGTAAGCGGGCACTTTTCTTTCAACTCTGTCATCTCTTCATCATTGAAGTAAAATTGGCTACTCTTCTAACAATTACGCATTCCTTTTTGTTCCAGTTGAACATATCAGGTCAAGGCCTCGGTTTCCTGGGTTCATGTCTTTATGCTTATTGCAAACTCAAAGGGAAGTAATGATTCGCGGTACTGTGTAATAGTTCCCCACAGCGGGTTAGTTTCCTTCAGGGAGTTAGGATGTAGTAGAGGCTAGCTGTTGATTTTAAGCTTAGGAACCAGATGATAATTCTATCCTTATTCTCTGGGTACTCCCACCATAATTTATGAGAGGCACTTAACTGTTGCAAGGGTAACTTTGGCTTAATTCCGATTCACGGTCTTCAACATTGAGAATTTAATCGTTGCAATGTGCATTGGAAGTGACTTCTTTGCTTTCCAGGGGTAAGGACCTTCATATTCTCCTCAGGGACCATGTTTCGCTGGGTTCCACATTGGGATTGTTGTTGTTTCGTTATATAAAATGTAGCACGTCAATACAGTTCTGATTCTTCGTGATCGGGATCTTTGTGGGGTCCAGGGTCAGTAAGGAGCGTGCCCGGTGTTAGGATATGGGTCGGGCCTGGTTGTAGCCTGCTGGCTGCGAACCGCTAGTGTGAGCAGCTTTTGAGGTGGTCAAGGATGGCCAAGACAACGACTAATCTCTCCCTATACAAGTCTAAGATTTGGTCTTTTGCCATTTGATTAGTTTGAATAGGCTTAGAATTTGAGAGTATGTCCTTCCATTCATACCCTAACCTTTGAATTTGGTCCAGTTCAACCCATAAACCGGCCCAATTTGAAGGTTTTGTTTTTATTTATTTTTCTTAAAAGCTTGAGTTGTTGTGAAAATGGTCAAAAATGGCCTGTTCTTTTCATCTCATTTTATCTGAATTTATTCTGAACTAAACTTATCTAAACTTATTCTAAATTTTATTTACTGAACTTATTCTGAACTATTTTAAACTAAATTTATTTGAACTTATTTTGAAGTCATTCTGAAGTTATTTACTAAACTTATTATTCTGAGCTTTCTGAACTGAACTTATCTGAACTTATTCTGAATTTTCTAAACTAAATTTATTCTAAACTGAACTTATCTGAATTTATTCTTCAAAAAATAAATCGAAGAAAATAGGCCCTATTCAACTTATTTTTTGAAGAATAAATTCAGATAAGTTTAATTCAGAATAATTTTAAAATAAAGTTTAGTAAACAACTTCAAAATAAGTTCAGAATAAGTTTAGCAAATAAGTTCAGAATAAGTTAAGCAAATAACTTCATAAATTTGTGCTTAACAAGTTTAGAATTAGTTCAAAATAAGTTCAATAAATAAGTTCAGAAGAAGTTTAGAAAATAACTTCAGAACAAGTTCAAATAAGTTCAGTTGAGAATAAGTTCAGACAAAATAAGATGAAAAGAACAAGCCCTAAAAAAAGTTGCAGACGAGAACAAGAAAGAATGAAAACCATAGCTTTGGAACCTGATGCAGGGGTCGAACCTGGATTTTAAGAGCAAGACAACTCAATAATTGCCATGAATGTTACTTAGCAGTGGGTTTATTAAATAACTTTCAGCTGGTTAAGATTAATTAACAACAATAGAGAGCTTACATTGATGATCATTTCAATTATCGTCATTTCAAGCATGATACCATCATCAAGTAATGCCTGTGAACATACCAATGAGGTTTGGTCCTAGCAATTGATATGGAAGTTCAACTGCGTTGGATTTCAGTTGACAATTCCTTCCTCTCCGTATGCGCCTACGTAGTTTTACCACATGCCTAAAAAAAAAGGGAAAGAAAAATAGGAAAATCGTACCATCAATGTGGATATGTATATATCATCTCGTGGTACTTTTTAACATAATTCTATGAAATTAGAGTTTTACGTTAATGGACCAACTTAATTAGGTCAAATGCATTCAAGGAAGTTTCATCTCTAATATCAATAGACAATATGTTGAGTAATGGAGTAATATTTTACTGGTTCGTAATTACACGACATTCTACTTTTCCAATGTAGGAATACTTTTTGATATGACTGATAAATTCATCCATTAAAAGTTACAAATCAGCTATAATAAACATTACACTCAAATAAATTTATAACTAACATAATTAAAATCAACCTTCCTAGTCCACGGCTGATCGCAGTGACTAATTCCCTCGCCCCGCGAGCTCCACTTAAGGATAAAGGGCTGGCTAAGAATTACTCTCCATTCTCAAAGATTAACGATTGAACCTCTGATCAATTGGTTGAGGGACGAAGTGAGCTACCTCTATGCCACAACCCCTTGGTTTTTATAATATAATCTTTAATAAGGAGGATCGCAAATCTTACATGGTATTTTTTTTTTTTTTTTTTGGCGAAAAGATTTATCTGTTGTAGGAGTTCCAAAGTTGAGAAATTAATGCTGATTGCAGATTAACGTTGCAATTAATTAACAACTTAATTCCATACACTAGATCAACAATGTGAAAAGACACAGACAGAGAAGCACCTATAAATGAGAAAATTGCACCATCAATTAGAAAATTAAAAAAATACAGACTCTCATGCATAGAGAGAGCATTTATTAGTCTCTCCATACATACATACATACATACATACATACATACATACATACATACATACATACATACATACATATATATATATATATATATATATATATATATATATATATATATATATATATATATAAGTATGATCAGTTGGAGTCTTGAAGATGTGTCGGAAAATACAATTATATAGTCTATAACAATAAATCTAATCATTTCGCAATAATGACTTGACCACTTATTACCGTTTAATTGTTATGACATCTTAACTTATCGAGAATGCGTAGTAGATACTACGTACAACTAATTCAACAATTAAATTAGACATTTTTATTCATCAAAACTTATGATGTGGTTATATTTGCGAAGGCCAGAGTACCTGAGACATATAAAGTACCGCCGACTATGTTTTCTTAAATAATAGCTCACGGGAACATTTTTTTGGGGTTTTGGGGGGGGGGGGGGGGGGGGGCGGTGTCCAATTAGAACCTGAGAAGGTAAGAAACTCTGCCGCAAATAAAGAGGGGAAAATTAAAGTAATGAAATGCTGCCATATGACAAGAAGGTTTGAAACATGTAAATGCTCATATGCTGGTTGTTTGGTTCACTGTTCTCTACTCAAGGGATTACTCAAGCCATCAAATGTGAGTTTGAATAGACCTCTCTTTTTTCGCTAGTTTACAAAGATTCATCTACTTGAAATTAAGATTTTTTTATTCTTGAATTGAACCAAACAAGTGACATTAGGAATCCTAAATCATCCTTTGTTCACTTTTTAAACCAAGCATTCCCTTAAATGATAAGTACTGTAATCAGTTTAATGTACATACGTAAATGCTATCATAATTAATTAAATTACATAAGAGCATAGACGAGAGAGCGACAAAGAGAGAGGGAGTGTGATGGGAAAAGCTTAGGAGGAAATGGGCAAATGCGCAAGAAGGGTGTCTCCCATTGCAACACCAAGGGAGGGCCTCTTTTAGCGCCGGTGTCTCCGCAATGCTCGGTTAATGAGGTTTTGGTTTTTATTGTGTTGATTGATGATGTCTTCCAAGTGTTTGCGTAAATGCGTGTGAGAAAAACATGGCAAAAAGGGCAATGAGTTTGCACCCTTCCAAACCAAAACCCCATTCTTTCACTTCATTCACGGATTCATTCACCCCCAAATCCTTCACTGACATTCTGGGTTCCTGTTCCCAAGAATCAAGATTACCCACTGCCTCTCTCTTCCATTTGATCTGACCCCACGAACGTTCTTTTTCAAAGGTACTACATCGTTACCTTCCAAAAACTGATCTTTTTTAATCCTGTTCAACTTTCACTTTCTTTTTTGCATAATTCTGCTAGTTAGTGCTGTGCCTTTTCTGGAATACTTTATGAAATGAAACTTGGTAAACTTAGAATTGGACAAGAATCCATGAGAACCCAAGAAAGAATGACAAGGACGATCCCTAAGGGCATAATTTAGCATTGCATTTGCCCATCAAAACAGGAGAAGTTCTACATTCCATTGACCGGATAAAAGGCAGCCCTTTTGTTTTATGCATTTCTTACCTTCGTTTAAAACAAAAGGTAAGCGTACATATATTTGTATCTCGAATAGTTAACCCATCTAGTTTAGCTGTACGAACACAACCTTCATAGGAGTAAGCCTACATATATTTGTATCTTCTTGAATCCCATTCTAATTTATGAGATTCACATCCACTGATGGTTGTTCTAGCATTCATTTATCTAATAAAACCATAATGTAGCCTAGGAGCTTTCATTACAAAATGGGTCTTTATCAGTTTGGTGAAACTACATTCCTAATGTGGAGTTGTGATAGATGTTAAAATTGTATTTGATGTAAACTGGTAAGAATGGTTTGTTAGGCTAGATCTGATGTTCTAATGGGTTTTGGTTGTTGACCCGTGTTGATGTGTAGGACACCAACTTATAATGTTAATTAGATTGCACTAGTCACTATATTGATGCCACTTATTTATAGCTATGTTAAAGTTGTGAACTAGTTTGATTAGCCAATAAAACAAAGGCAATGATACAAAAAATTTGGATTTGAAACCCATATGCATTCCACTTCGTCGCTCTACTTCCAAACTATAATACACTTGAATTTCCCTAAGCTAAGTTCTGCTTTGACCGATAAATATTTGTTATCGTTTGTTAAGAGATATGTGCTAAATGCTTCCATGTTCATCTAATTATCTTCCTCGAGCGAGTTGTTAAATGCATGGAATAGGACTACAGGAGGAAGTTGGCCAGAAATATAGATTATGGAAGAACTTGAAGATGGGGTTTATTCTTTTAACAAGAAACAGGGGAGACTTAAACATTTGGTTCATCCACTTTTTGATAACATCTTCTTTCACTCATGCTTTATAATTTGATCTCTGCATGCTAGCACTGACCAATTAAGTTAGTATGAACAAGAAAACAGCTAGCATAATGCATTTCCCTGCTCAGGCCAACATACCTATTACTATCCCCTTTTTGTTTGTTTGATTGATCAAGAACAAGGTATGTAATAAAGTAACATATTAAAATAATGAGAGTGAAAAAGAGAGTGAGAGGTATTCTTTGGACCTTGGGTTTTTTCAGGGTAATTAGAAAGACATTTTCAGAAGGCATGCGAAAAGAGTGAATTGAAACTTATAGATTTTTATTTGAGGCATGACAAACCCTAAAGTAAGCTTTGCTTCCTCCTTGACATCATGCTACTCACCTTCTTCAACCCCTGCCTTCTTAAATAGATTGTTCCCCCCTCCTCCCCTTCCTCACTGCTCAACTCTCGCCTCTATTTTCCATACTTTACCAATGAATAAAACTACCTCCTGGGCCTTGGTCTGTTTGCTTACTTTGCCCATTTTATCTTTCCCTCTAATTATATTACAATTCTTTCTGCTCCATTGACTGTCTTCCATCCTTAGAAACTGATCTGTGTTTATCATACCAGCTTTGACATATTTTGCGTGAATTTTTGTCGAGCAGAATATATTTGGTGACCTGCATATCAAGTGATGTGTCTTTGATCAATACTTGCTCTTGGTAGATAAGAGTATTTAGCTAACATGTGATGAGCTCTGATTTTAAGTTCATGATGTGTAGGTTTGTCACATTTGAAAGATGATACTTGGTTATTTGTCTCCATTAATTTGGCTGATTTGGTTTCCCTTTTGGGTTCTTACCTACTCCACCAACCTTCGTACTGATTCATACCACGCAAGAAATAACTTTTAGCAAATAAAGCTCCATGTTATGATCATCCTGTTGCCCATATATAGATGACAGTGTTGTCTCTTTTGAGTATTGTATGAGGCCATATTCCGCCTAGTTCTTTCTTCACGAAAAACCGACTTTTTTGAAGCCAGACTTGTAGCTTAGCATAAACTCATTATCAAAATTTGGTTTGATTTTGAACATCAAAACTCATGATAGGGGCATTTTCATACTTTTCCGGAGTCAAGTCCTTCAACTCTGGGAGAATAAGTGCATGTTGGTGGGTTGGCAGGCAAATGGAAAGCGATATTGGTGCGGTTCAATCTGAAGACGGATCTTAGTCACAAAAAAATGGAAACCATAAGATACGATCTCAGATTGAGCCGCGCCAATATCATTTTCTACACCTTTTTTGAATTGCTCTGCCTTCCTACTCAGTACTCATCCTATTGAGTTTTCCCATTTTCTTGGTTCCCAACTAAATCTCTCGAAACCCTGGGTCGTGGACCTCGTGGTACTGATATTGAATGCCGTTGATACTTGTACTGCTTCCCAGTGCACTTCACAAATAATGACCCAGAATTATCCAACTTCCCCCCCCCCCCCCCAAAAAAAAAAAATTTAGCTTCTTCCATGTTTCATGGTTTCCCTTCTTTTTTCCAAGTACAGGAATGTGAGAACAAGACGTTGCTGCATATGTACTACATGAGGGGTAGTTTGAACCAAGTAGACATGCCTGGTCATCGGCGACAAATTCATTGTCCAAGGGCAGTTGGAAAGATCTACATGCATGCACAACCTTATCACGGACAAGAAGGGATGTCTTTTCTGCATGCATCACCCAAAATATTTGGAATATTCAAGATGGCAATTTATTCTTATCATCGAGAACTGGCTTATTCAAATATGAATGTATGGCTTGTTCAAATATGTGAATATTTAATTTATTTTCAGCTACTTCGTGAATTTGGAGAACTAAGATGATACATTGCATGTTACTGTTAGAAATGATGTTCCACCTTGACTTGTTGTAAGCTTCAAACTTCTCGTCTTCTACTCCAAACATCACTATGCATGATATTTCTAATGTGAGTCTTATCTGAAGTAGGATTTGAAACGATATGCATAACTTTACCTTAGATTATCGATATGTTTTAATTTGGGAGGATACTGATTGGTTTGTGTGGTTAGTCATTAATGTTGAAGTCTGGATCTCAATTTCGTCCACTAATTAAGTATTAGGGAATTTGCATTACAATTGAGAGTCCATTAAGAAATTTGAACTGATCTTATTGAGTGCTCCCTCTCCTTGAATTATC
Source organism: Carnegiea gigantea (assembly GCA_029747015.1). Lineage (NCBI taxonomy): Eukaryota > Viridiplantae > Streptophyta > Magnoliopsida > Caryophyllales > Cactaceae > Carnegiea > Carnegiea gigantea. Next base: position 311,411 of record JAKOGI010000013.1, on the reverse strand, counting down.
CGCTTTCTCATAATCCTAAGGCTTTAAGGCCATCTCTTTTGTCTTTAAATTTTATGGTATGCGCATCAAAAGAAAAATGTAAACTGTCTCAAACAAGATAGCTAAAAAATGAAGGTTGGAATGTCTATTGTCGGATACCATTCCCTACTTATAGATCTAATGAATCTCACAAGAAAGAAATCGTGAAAAAGTTTCGAATAGTAACTAGGTGCTTGTTCATGTAATTTCCCAAATGGCTTCAACATGAAATTATCTTATATGCTACTAACATGAAATTAAGACACTTTTCCTTAGGCATTTGTTATATTTGAATAGTCTTTTTCTTATATCTCATTTTAAAAAATTATATCATAGTCCTGAGACAATTGTACAGGATAGAATTCCCTCCTTTCCTTTGTTCTCGAACCCTTGAAATCCCACTATTTTCACCGATGTTCATATATGAGAAAAATGAGACATCACTATGTATCTCCGAAGTGTAGTATTGGGTAATAGTATAACGAATGCTTATTATTAGACCTAACAAAACTAACCCGAGACTCAAGATACAAGCTAAATAGCCAAGACCCATATCCGACCCCACACTTGAAATAGACTCACTTGAAAGTAGACTTGAAACTCAAATTTAACCAAATTGAACAAAACCCAATCCAAAATTTCCTACGAACTCTTGTGCATGTGTTTTTTTTAATGATCATAACAAGCTTATTAGATCAAGAATTAATTGATCTTGAAGTCGGCTTAAACCAAAAGTGACCCGATTTGAATTGAACAAAAATATTATTTGACCCAAAGCATGGAATACTTCAGGCTAAACTTGACTCGTATTCAAACTGAATGATCCGTTTATTTGGGCTACTTCCAAATGCCGTCTCAATCAGGCAAACCCATTGGCAAAGAGGTATTGGGCTGCAATCCAATTGAACGTACCTTGCTCTAAAACGAACGGCCCAAAGCCCAAAACAAAAATCTGTCTTCCCGACAAAAAGTGTATCCTCCACGCTAGTCCACTTTGAGGCCCTTCACTAAACTTACTTACGTGGACTTCATCCACTTGTACCTTTTTCCCCGCCTCTTGCTTTTCTTTCACTATTATTGTATATTTTCCCCAACCAAACACGCCTTTTATCTCATCGTTTCAACCCTAGACGACTCGGTGAGAGAGACAGAGAGAGAGATTGCTGATAGATAAAGCAAGAACATCACTTGGCAGCAACGAATGTTTTGAAGAGAGAGAAACGAAAACCCTAATCTCGCCCCTAATTCTTCCGTCAATTCTTCCCAATCCTTTCTTTAGTTTCGCGTAAGTCAAATTTAGATCTCCAGGATTTTGATTGGATTCAACAAGGTCTAATCGAATCATATGTACGTATTCCAAAGGTCTTTCCTTGTTGTAATTTTGGCCCCCTTTTGTGTTCTTTGGGTTCTGATTTAATCACGGATTGATTCTCGATGAGTCTCCGAAGATAGAAATTGGAGAGGACTTGAGTGGGAATCGATCGTATTACGAGTTAGGGTTAGGGTTTGCACAACATGTCTGCAATAGTGTGTGGTAAGAGATCGTCATTTTTTGAGGAAATACCATCATCGTCTTCGTCTTCTTCTTCTTCCTCTTCCAAGCGAATTCGCTGTTCTTCCTCATCCCCAGTTGGTTTCTCCAGTTCACTCTCTCAATCCACTTTCCCTTTGCTTGATCAACTTGTCGCCATTTTCCCTCATATGGACAAGAAGGTTTGCCCTTAGTTTTCAATTTTCCTTTTTGGGAGTTTCTAACATATGATTTTTATTTATTATTTATGATGATATACCAGTCAGTGATGATTTAGGCAATTGATTGAAGTTATTGATTTATAATTAGCTATGAATGTTTTGGTGAACCCTGTTAATGATGACCTGTATGAAAGGTTTTGTGATTGCTTGATGAAGTTAAATTTAGTGTAAGGATGATTAAAAATGTTGTCTTTAGTTTTGTGGACAAAATATAGGAACTTCTGCAGTCAGTGTTCAATACTGCGATGCACTGCATATGACAATGCTTGCATCAGAACTATAGTTGAAATGTAGTATTCTTGCTGCCTGTGGGCTGTTCGATATGCAATGTTCTTCATGACTGTGGTTGCATCAGAACTTGGTGCTACTCCCCCCCCCCCCCGGTGCTTATTTTGCGTGTTGTAATGGAAATTGTATTTGCTAAGGCATGGAATTACAATTTGAGAGAAGTAGTCAACGCAAACATCAGATGTGCGTGTGAGGGACTACCTCTTTGCAAATATACACTTCCTCATGAATATATTGGAGTGTGCTGCAGTTAGATTATGAGCAGGATTAGTGGATCACTATGGCTCAGAAATTATCAGCATGTTATTTAGACATTTTCTGGTGGAAGAGCTGTGGAAGTTCTGTCAGTGTGTATTTCACACATTTGCTGAGAATAGAGGTTTATGTTCTGTTATGTTGTTGTAGGGTAGTTCCATGAGTAAATTTTCCAGTAATGAATTTCAAGGAATGTGTTTTCTTTAATCTTTTTTGGTACCAAACAACACTTTTTTTCTAATACAATGAGCAATCTATCTTGTGGCTGTGTCTCCACAGTTTTCAAGTGGCTGGATTTGGTTCTGAAATTTGATGCTTAGTTAGACGATTCTTCATCCTGATTCTAGAGTAGTTGCTTCGGGGGAGTTTAGATTACCAGCAAACGTAGTGATGAGCAGCAAAGTCTCGTCAGTTAAAGTTCTGAAGCGTTTCCATATGGTATTGTATCTGCCATCTGATGTGAAATATTGTGTTTCTGATTTCTTTCCCTTTTTTGTGGCTGTTCTGGACTTCTTTTGAGGTCTGAGAATCTGTATTTTCAGTTGTTATTTGTGCACTTGATTATCTATGTTAAATATATTGGTTTGAAAATTTTAAATAATTAATTAGATTATGCTAACATTGCTGCAGCTTATTGAGCAAGCGCTTGAGAATAATGGGCATGATTTGGACCTAGCGATTAAAAGCTTGAATGACCTCCGTTTAGGATATGCTGGGAATAACCCAGGTGGTTCTGGCATCTTGTCAGATGCTCATCCACAACAAGGCAATCAGCCACAAGGTAATTGCAGTCATTTTAATGATTCTCTTTAGATGTTGCTGCCTGTTCCCTAGTGATATTTATGCCTTTAATCCTCCTGTGATTCCCACAAATGAATACCATGTCAACTAAAAGTCAATGTTACTATCTCTATGTGGTGAGTTTTATGGATACTGGTTTACCAGTCTGCTTCAATGGCAAAATTTTATAACAATTTTACGCTGCCCTTTGACTGCCTGAGATTGGCCTTACTTGATGTGGGAGGGCATCAAGTACTCCTTCTTATAAAAGTTGTTGCAGTTTAGGGAGGTAAAAAGGGTGGGAGCAATATTTATGACTGTCTTTTCTCTGTTTTAGAAATAAAGTGCCAGTTTGTTCACCTTTAGTGCTAATTTGACCACATTTGTAGCACCAACAAACTAACAAAGGGTAATTTTGACGTATCTTATCGAATGAAAGGAGCATGTTTTAGGAGCTGTGCAAGTGTGCTATGAGAAGATTATGCATACTTCATTATAATAGTTGAGGTTAGAACCATGGATTTATTTTCTTAGGAATATTGATTTTCTTCTAAAATTAATCGCTTATTCGTTGTGAGCATATTGGATGAGTGGTTAATGGGTTGGAGCACGTTGGAGCCTGTTCGAGCAGGTTGGAACATGTTCGGCTACCAGTTAGCAAATTAGAGTGGAGCAGTTTGAGGGTAGGTTTTTGTGAGTGGGTTTGGAGCATGTTGAAGCAGGTTTGATCAGTATTTAGCAGGCTGCAGCTTTAGTTTTAAAAAGCGCAGCGTACTAAGGCTATAGGGTCCCTAAGCGCAAAGTGCAAGGCATGAGTCGAAGGTGCACGCATCATGTATGTGACTGCACACTTCTATGGAAAATTTTTTGAAATTCTTTCACATTTCACAAAGCACATTTTGCATAAACAAGTTAGATAAATGCATTTAAAAAGTGATTACACACTACTATAACTACTAACACCGCAAGTAACATGAAGATATGTTATCTTATCATTATAGCTACTCAATGCGCATATTTACCATACAAGGATAGCTCGCTTTTTAGCTCCCAAGGAAGGAAAAGAAGGGGAAAAAAAGGTAAAAACAAGGCTGACAAAAAGAAGGAAAAGGGGGAAGGTATAGCCTTGAATTCTTGATATGTACCTCATCCCCTCTGAGGCACTAACCTAGTAGCCTCATGTCGAGGCGCTCGCCTCGGCCAAGCAAGGCTAAGAAAAAGAAGAAAAATGGGGAAGGTATAGCCTTACATCCTTCAGGCGTATCTCATCCCCTCCTGGGCACCGACTTAGTAGCCTCACACTGAGGTGCGTGCCTCATACAGGCTTTTGTAAACTAAGGTTGGAGAGGTTTGAGCAAGTTAGAATAGGTGTGACTAGCAATTAGCAGGTCGGAGTAGGTAGCAGGTTCAATATGCAACTTATGCTCGTAACGAACATGCGCTAAGGGTGTAGTCTTCGAGGGTAATCTGAAGAAACATGAATGACATATGAATGGTAACTTCTAGGGGACAAGGGATGCAGCACCTAGCACAAGCCACCCTTGTAACATGTAACGTGTTGATTTTATCAAATGGATGGAGGGTCTGCAGAGGGTGAGCAGATCAATGACATGCCATGGAGTTGGCGAGATTTCCGATTTGAGTTCCAACATGTGAAATTCATAATTTCTGTAAGATAGATGAAGGCTTCCTTGTAGCTAAAACTCTTCTTCTTTTCTGATTGGGTTTGCTTCTAACCTAATTTGCATTGTGAACTTTGCATCAAGCTGAGCAAAATTTGATTCATCCCATACCTGCTGCTTCTGTGTGCAACTGAATTGCTCACATTCACCTTGCCTCTTCAGTTAATGGTGATGTAGAAGGTGGATCTGCAAAAGATTCTTTAGCTTCAAGAACTTCACCTGTCGATGGTGCAGCGTGGGTTGAGCATTTTGTAAGGGAAATGAGTGCTGCTTCTAATGTGGATGATGCAAGAGTTCGTGCCTCTAGAGCTCTTGAGGCTTTTGAGAAATCAGTCTATGCCCATGCAAGTGCAGAAGCTGCAAAGAACTTTCAGCAGGTGATTATTTGCTATCCATTGACTTAAGATGGGGACCGCCGGACAGGATATTATCATGCGTTGACACCAAGTGCACATACGGCTGTCAATTCGTATTGTGTCGTTTTCCATTTAGCTGCTAGTTTACAGCCAAGATAGTAGCTGATTGTGGATATTCAATAAAACAGGAGTTGCTTTCTGTTGTGAAATTTTGCGATATACTTACCGTTATACCATGCAGGAGAATTTAGTACTGAAAGAACAAGTTCAAGCCCTGCTTCAAGAAAATGGAATTCTCAAACGTGCTGTCTCTATTCAGCATGAACGGCAGAAAGAGTATGAAGCCAAGTCAGAAGAAGTGCAGCAACTTAAGCAGCTTTTGTCACAATGCCAGGAACATATTAGAACACTTGAGGTCAGTCTCTAAAACTTCTAGAATCTTCTTGGTTTGTGCGCTCAATCTCATATGAAATACGCAATTTGACATAAATCCACGCCATGCTGTCTAGAGTGTACTTGGGGACTAGTAGATTGATAGAAAATTGGTTCTATATGGACTGGCTGTTCATGTATGATGTACTAAACCCCTCTTCCGGGCCCCGGGGGGCGGCGTAAGGAAGAAGAATAAACTATAATCATTTATGGCAAGTGGTAATAAACTATTGAGAATGGGAATCCAGTGGTTCTATTTTATGCGTACGTCTGATGGGAGATGGTGGAGGTCAGAGAAGTGGGAATATGAATAGAATGGTTTCAACACTTAACATTTGCCTCAGGCTTGGGAGATGTGGCAGTGTTGAAGAGTTGGGGGTGACAATGACCACCCTTCATGCCACCTTATGTAAACCACCTTGTTGTCGATCACTGCTTCGGCCATCACTCACCAGCCAGCTGCCGGTGACAGCTGAGTGGCTTACACACTGCTTACGACCATTAAAAATTCGTACATAAATCACCATTACCTGTCAATGACTGTCAGTGGTTTTCGGCCGGTAACTACTGGCCATAAGCTTTTTTTTCATTACCAAGTAGCCGACTTGCCCTCGTACTTATTAGTGGAATGTCCTCTTTATATTAGCCATAATGTACCAACACCCTCTTAAAATATAGCTCACTTGCTATTGATACAGTATTGAGCATGAATATCAAGGAAAGATTGGGGCATCTAAAGAATGTCTAGAGATCCATGAAGCATAATAGTTGATTGATGAGCCCGTGAAACAAAATTGGTGTGAGTTCATTACTCATGTTACGTTTTTGTAGGGTGCAGCGGAATGCAATGCAATCTAATCAACCAAACGTGGTTATCTTTCTTTTGTAAATTGCATTGAATACTTGCATCCTGCCAAACATGGTATCCCCCCACCCCCTACTCTAGTTGCCTTATAATCCCCTACTTACTATGGTGTTTGGCTTGTACGTTCTGTAAATCTTGAGCTTGTCTGCTTTTCATAGTAGTTTTCGGCCACAGATATATGTACAACATACTGCTGTTGCCGTTCTTCCGATGTATTTCTGACCATTGGTGGTTATTATACTTTGTTGAACAGGTTAACAACTATGCCTTGGCAATGCATTTGAAGCAGGCTCAACAAAATAACAATATTCCTGGCCGTTCCAACCCTGATGTCTTCTAGGGTGTTGATTTTGGATTTACATCTTAGCTCTGCTTTGGTTGTCTCTTTTGATCCCATTTCGAAATTTCACTTTGAAGCTGTTTTATTATGTTATGTAGTTGGATTTCTCTGGTAATCAGTGTTCTAAGTCGACTCTGTGACATTAGTGTATTTGAATTTCGAACTCGAGGAAATCTTGTACATATAATTAAGAGGAACTTGTTCGAAATTGGCTCATTCTGTAGGAGCTCTCATCTCATTTCTATCTATCACTGACAGGGCCAAGAAAAATAACAAGCAAGATTGAAATTTGGGCAGATTTACTTTTGTCCATGTTCTGAAAGGTGCCATGCTCTCTCTCTCATGTTACAAAAGTTTGGGCTGCATTAACCATGTGTTCCTACTTACTAGGCCCAAACAAAAGTGCCAACTTACGAACCGAAAATTAAATTTTGTAAAAATTTTGTAAAAATTAAACGTGAAAGCTATAGTTATAGCAGAAATTCCAATTGAAACTAAAAAATTCAAACCAAAAGATCTCCAATTAACCTGAATTTTCGGGTACTCAAAGTAATAAAATTTTCAAGTTATCAGTTCGGCATGGTCTGAAAGTTTTTGGCATTTTGGGTACTTGATGACCTAGGCAAATAGTTATTAGCTGTTGGCTGTTTATATTAGTTGTTAGCTGTTGTTTGAATTAGCTATTTGTATTAGCTGTTTGTAGAAAAACTATTGAGTAAAATTAGCTGTTTCTAACAAAGTTGTTAGACAAAAAGTTAATTCTCCAAAAAGCTAATCAAATTAGCCTTTTCAAATTAGCTTTTTTAACCCAAAAAGTTCTTCCAAAAAACTATTCTATCAAACATCTAAATTAACTTTTTGATTAGGTCAAATGGCTAATTTTGATCAAAAAGTTCTCCAAAAAGCTGTATACCAAACACCCCCTAATAAAATTTTGCTTTTACTTCTAGACAGGTACCGCCTAAACCGCTACTTCATGTACAAATTAACATTAATCAACAAGAATGATTTCCAATGTAGATTCTATTTTTTGAACGTCTAGAGGAATCATTTCTTTTAAAATCAAACATTCAATAATTAATATTGCACACCAAAACTAAAATAGCAGGCAAGTAGACAGTATACACTATACACCCAACCAGCCACGTATCCGTCAGTTCAACCTCAATATAGTGCACAGGTCATTCAATTCTACTAGTATAGGCCCGTGCTTTGCACGGAGCATATTCAAATAGATATTTTGTAAATACTAGTTTGGACCCGTGCTATGCACGGTGCATATTAAAGTAGACATTTCATAACATATACTACGCAAGTAATGAACCAATAGCCATTGTAGATATAGTTAATATTATAATTTAGAAAAGATAATACAATACTGAATGAAAAATATATGTGGATAGCAACTTCACATATTGGGATGAACAACTAAAAACCACATGACCTAGAAAAAGGTCTATAATAGAATGATATAAATAGTAGATAGTGATTATGACAAAAGACACGCTAAATAGCATGATGAGCAGTCAATCTATCGCACCAATGACGAATAATCCATCTCCTCCTTTTATACCTACAGGGAAATAAAGTTATAGAATTAATTTGAATGACAATGATGGGGTTGAAGTTTATATTTACACGTGATCTACCTGGTGTACCTAACATTGGTCTTTCGTAAGTAATAAACCTCTTTCGTAAGTAACACTGGGCAGTTATTCCATTTCATTAAAGCTTCATCCAAGGTTTTAACATGTGTTGAAAATATCAGTATCACACAATATTCTGAAGATGACTGGATTTAAAACCTAGGACTTTCTCTTCTACACTATCCAAAGGCAAACTTGTAGTACTGGGGGGATTCATTAGGTTACAGTGCATGATTATAAGAATGTGTTCAGAAGGTTGACCCCACAGACAATGGCGCATGTTTGGATGGTAAAATTTCATAACAACCAGAAGTACGTTTACTGATGCAATGGAGAATAGAAACGTATGCTTACAAATTTGTAACTTAAATAAACAATAGCCAATACAAAACTAATCACAAGTTCCTTGTCAGAGTTCTATCTATGTATCAAATTTATAACATAACCAAACAATAACCAATCTATATAATCACAAATTCGAAATTACCCAACTTACACAAATTGAATGCAACACTAATCCCACACATCCTAGATAAGCACATATCCCACACAATCACATAGGGTTGGTTCTCATCACAGGCACACCACGACAGAAAGACTTATAAAAAGGAGCAGTTCATCAAAAATTACAACACACGTTACCGAAATTGACATTTTCGATTCATTTCCGCACTACTAACACCCAATTAAGTTCCTCATCTCTTTTACACCAAACTCTGAACTGAAAATTTGGGACAAAAATTAATTGTACTTGAAATACATTACTCTTTGCTTGCTAATATTATCGATGGATTTTGTGGGGAGACAATTGGAATTGGGAAAACCCCAGAACCAACAATCCACAGAATGAAGTAAAACAGAAAATCAACATCAGAAGCATGAGGCATACAGAGAAACCCCCTCCCAATAGGATTTGTCAACTTATGCACATTATATTCTTCAAAATTAATAAATGCTATGTACCCCAAAAAAAAAAAATCATAAAATTTATTTTTCATTTAGTTGACACTAAGCCTATGTAGCCTAAGCTGGGATTTCGTTTCCTGTGATATGTTTTCTGATATGTGAGTTATTCATTATTCAGTGTTTTTGGTCTATTTTTTCATTTTTGAGAGTCATGGTCACCGCCATTTCCCCACTCGAACGTGGCACCATCACTATGTACAACATGGTTGGAACCCCATGCCACGTCTTGACTATGAGATTTATTGAAGCTGTTAACTTGTTTTAATCAGTCAATGAAATCAATCTTTAGGGGGATTATTTGACAACTTATGCACATTTTATTCTTGAAAATTAATAAATGCTATGTACCCCAAAAAAATTCACAAAAGCTATTTTCCCTTTAGTTGAATGTGGGTGACATATTAAGAAGTGTAAAACCAAAAAAACCACTGTTTAAAGCCACATGCATAAAAAAAACCATAGAAACCCAGTGAGGAAAAAATTGCGTTGATAAGGAACTCCAACTGTGCTAAGGCATTATCTGCATCTATCCCACCAAACATCAAGCATAAACAGCAAACGGAAAAGTCCTCGACTGCGTATCTTTCACAATGTCACAAAAAGTGTAAAACCAAAAAAACCACTGTTTAAAGCCACATGCATAAAAAAAAACCATAGAAACCCAGCGAAGAAAAAAATTGCGTTGATAAGGAACTCCAACTGTGCCAAGGCATTATCTGCATCTATCCCACCAAACATCAAGCATAAACAGCAAACGGAAAAGTCCTAGACTACGTATCTTTCGCAATGTCACAATTTTCGTGTGACATGCGCAAGTTCTCTTCAAAGTTTTATACGTGAATCAAATCTATAAGTTAGACAAACAATGACCAATACAAAATTGGTAACAAATTCATCTTCAGAGTCTTAGACATGAATCAAATTTATAATTTCAACCAACAATAACCCAACTCACATATATTGTATCCAACACCAATCGAACAACATGAACACTCACAATCATATCAAAAGTGGAGCATAGTAACGCAGAACATAGAGACAGGAAAGAGATAATTAAAAAATTGAACCTTTTCAAGGACGGACTAATAATTACTCCAAACACCAGGAAAATTTACTCCAAACACCAGGAAGATCCGAAGGCTTGGGAAATATGTATTGAAGAATTCAATTGATTAGGGAGTGTGTTGTGAGTGCATTTGGGGAGAACGTGGGCAGAGCAGAAAGATCCGAACACTTGGGAAATATGTATTCAAGAATTCAATTGATTCGTGAGTGTGTTGTGAGTGTGTATGGGGAGAACGTGGGCAGTGAGGAAGTTGTTACTGCGCTGGAGAAAAGTGGGCGAGAAGTTTGGGAGAGCTTAGAAGTCTTCTGGAGTGGAAAACATATTATAACTGACTAACTTTATTTAGAAAAATAAAAATTAAATCAAAACAGATATGGTGCAGACCCAAAAAATCGGATGCCCACATGCCGGAAAACAACTTCAAACAAAAATCAAAGAATAACCAAACGAAGAAGAAGAAGAAGGCAGTGCAGAAACGGATAGCGACATTGAGGGTTGCGTCCGGTGGCGGTTCCATTGGATTCAACCGTTCGATCTGAGGGTTCTTCCCGTCCATCAGCTCAGTTCTCTGTCCTCCTCCAATATCTTCAGTTACAATGGCAACAACCTGTTGAAATCAGCATGACAGTCATGAATAAGAGATCGATTCAATCGAAAACCCAAAAAAAAAAAAAAAAACACACCAATAAGAAGAGGTTGGGAAACATATCTGGAAATGGCGAAGGACAGTTCACATCTGAGGCTTCTATTGCTCCTCTCTCTCTCCTCCTCCCATATTTTCACCTTAAATTGCACGGACCTGTTGAAATCCCCATCAGAATCATCAATCAGATTCAAATCGGGGAAAAAAAAAATCTCAGATTGAAAGCATCATCGGCACGATAAATCGCGAACGAAAGTTCAGATCTGAGGCTTCTGTTGCTCATCAGAATCATCAATGAGATTCCAATCGGAAAAAAAAAAGAAAAAAACTCAGATTGAAATCATCATCGGCAGCGATAAATCGCGAACGAAAGTTCAGATCTGAGGCTTCTGCTGCTCCTCTCTCTCCAATCTCTTGACCTTAAATTGCACAGGCCTATTGGAATCCCCATTGCAATCATCAATTAGAACCAAATCAAAAACACCCCCAAAAAAAAAATCTTCAATAGACATCATGAATTTTTTGGACTGAACAACACAGGGGAACCGAGATAGAGGGAAAGAGTGAAAGGGGAAGCATGGGAAATCAAAAGGAGGTCTGGAATTCTCTGGGGGTAGTCGGACCAGCAGCATGGAGAGATAAGGGGGGAGAGAGAAGATGGAGGCCTGTCAATTTGCCTGGGTATTCGGACCACTTTTGTTGGGTGCTGGACAGTTTTGGAACTGGGATGATAGGACATGGTAAAGGAAGGAGGGAGAAGCACGGTACCGTAAAATTTTAGAATCATTTTAGTTGATCAACGATCCTGATTTAATGTGAAAATTGATCTACGGTGTCAGTTATCTCTAATTCCTAAATTCACTCTCCTTTCAGAAAATAGCAATTATTAAAACTTTGCTTTTATGTATTATATAGATTTTATCGAAATAATCTTTTCATCTCTCTTTGATAATTAGATGATTATAATCAATATTGACTATGTTATCAAATTCAAACAGAAAACAATAGCGACGACAACGATGACGACGACAACAACAACAACAATAATAATGGAAATAATCACGAAAATCATATTTGCTTTTCTATTATCTATAATAATACATGCTCAAATTTATATTTGTATCAAAAAAGACAACATAAAAATAACGATCATGGAAATCAAAAATGTTTATTAGCTCTATATAATTGTGTATTTTATATTATTTGTTAATAATAAAGTATCACATAAGATTTTATGGCTTGTTAAGTAATTATAATTTAGTTTACTTAAGTTAAAACTTCTAAAACATGAACTCATTCTATAATACTGAAATACTAAAAAACTTTATATCTAGTATAATGTCTTAATCTCTCTTTTATAATTAGATGATCCTAATTACTGTTGACTATGCTATCAAATTTAAAGAAAAAGATAAAATCGCCGACAACGATAATGAGGACAACAACAACAATAATAATCATGGAAATAATCATGAAAATCGTATTTATTTTTCTATTATCTCTAATAATACATGCTCATATTTATATTTGTATCGAAAAATACTAATTAATAATAATAACCATGAAAATCGCAAATGTTTATATTTCTTTATAATTGTATATTATATTATGTGTTCACAATAAAGCGCCACATAGGGTTGTATAGCTTGTTCAATAATTATAATTTGGTTTTCTTTAGTTAAAACTTCTAAAATATGAACATATTCTATAATAATGAAACAATAAAAACTTTTATATCTATTATAATCTCTTAATCTCTCTTTAATAATTAGATGATCATAATTAATATTGACTATGTTGGCAAATGTAAACAGAAAGATCGATATACAACGACGACAACGACAATAACGATGACAACAACAATAGTAATAATGGAAATAATCATGGAAAATCGTATTTATTACTCTACTATCTCTAATAATACATGCTGAAGTTTATTATTTCAAAGATGTTTTAATGAGTAGACTTTGATTATTAGATTTGAATACTTTAAAATAGAAAGAAAATTATTTCATTTTTTCTTGTGTGCTAAATAAATTAGATGTGGATCATTTTATTTGAAACATTTAAAAATTTATATATGGAATTACAATTAAATCAGGAGCTTCATGTCGGTAATAGTTCTCACCCACCAAAATTATTTTATTCTAAACCACTTAAAACATGAAAGTCTGCAAGCTGTTTAAATTTTTTTGACAGTGGTAAAAGGGATTTTGGAGGGAAATCATTTTTATTATTCCATTATCTCTAATAATGCATCCTGAAGTTTATTATTTCAAAAATGTTTTAATGAGGAGAATTTGATTATTAGATGTGAACGCTTTAAAATAGAAAGAAAATTATTTCATTTATTCTCGTGTGTTAAATAAATTAGATGTGGGTCATTTAATTTGAAACGTTTAAAAATTCGGATCTATAATTACAATTAAATTAGAAGTTTGAAAGAAAATTATTTTATTTATTGTCATGTGTGTTAAATAAATTAAATGTGGATCATCTTATTTGAAACGTTTGAAAATTTAGATCTAGAATTACAATTAAATTAGAAGCTTCATATAGACAATAATTTCCATCCACCAAAATTATTTATTCCGAACCACTTAAAATATGAAAATCACCGAGCTGATCAATTGTACTTGACTGTGATAAAATAAGTTTCTAGAGTCTTTATTACAGACTGTCTTAAAAAGACTCTTGCATTCACCTTTAATTTCTCTCTCATCTACCACCTTCTCTACCCTCTTTATCGCACTCCTCGCCATTCCTCTCTGCCCCTCTGTTTATTTGACTGTCACATTGAGGGATTGTTAGAGCCCTCACATACTTTCTTCATTTCAATCCTCACCTACTCTCTAGAGTCTTAACCCGTGCTTTGCACGGAATATGTTCAAATAAACATTTTACAGATATGTTATCGAAATAATAAACGAATAGTTATGGTAGACATGACTAATATTATAATTTAGAAGAGATAATGGAAAAACTCAATAAAAAAGTTAAGTATACAACAACTTCGTGCATAATTAATGAGATTAATATTTGAAAACTATATAATTGTGGAAAAAGTCTATATAAGTATGATGGAGACAATAGCTAGTGAATTTGTTATAAAGCATGCTAAATAGGGTGATGATAAGTCAATATATGACGTCAATGACAAAAAGTCCACCTCCTCCTTTTGTTTGTGAGAAAAAATTTATGAAGTCGTTAGTTCTCTAGTGAAGTTAGGTAGAAATTATTTTAAAGTCGATTTAGTTTTAGTTTCGCATGTAACACAAATAAAATTTGTCTTTCAACGAAAATAATTTGAATATTATATTTATGCTAATATATAATGTTTTTGGCTATTTAAAGCGGTTCATGAGGGGGTGCTAATATAATTATATATTCATAGTTTGTACATTTGGTTTTTAGGTCAACTTAATAGTTTCATGGGTTTTGATATAAACTTCTCATATTCTTATATTGTCTTGCAAGAGATGTGTTGAGTTCAGATTTGTGAGTTGAGATATTCCTTATTTGACGTATTATGGAGATTTGGGGCATTTTATTTTAAATGGTCAAAGATTAATTATAATTTTAGGTGTTTTATGAAGAAAATTTGATTATTGGATTTGTATGGTTTAAAAGAAAACAAAAATTATTTTATTTTTTCTTGGATGTTAAATAGATTAGATTTTTGTCAATTTGTTTGAAACGTTAAAACATTAATTATACTTTTAAGATTTACATGAATTAAATATAATTATAAGATATGTATGCTTTGAAAGAAAAAGAAAAATATTTTGTTTATTTCCTTCTGTTAAATAGATTATATTAAATGTGAAAGAAATTCAGTTTTACGGGCCTAATATGATGATCGTGTTTTATTTTTAATTTTTTTATATTTCACGTTCAACCCTTGCAGTATGCTATATTATGTTTACAATATGTAATTTTTCAACACAATCCTTATATACATACGATCATAATTAATATTGACTATGTTATCAAATTCAAAGACAAAGATAACAACGACGATAATAACAATGACGACAACAACAACAATAGTAATAATGGAAATAATTATGAAAATCATATTTATATTTCTATTATCTCTGGTAATACATGCTCTATGTATATTTGTATCAAAAAATGACAAAATAATAATAATAATCATGGAAATCAAAAATATTTATTATTTCTATATAAATGTGTATATTATATTATGCGTTAATAATAAAGTGTCACATAAGATTTTACGGCTTGTTCAGTAGTTATAATTCAGTTTCCTTAAGTTAAAACTTCTAGAATATGAACTTATTCTATAATAATGAAATAATAAAAAAATTTTATATCCATTATAATCTCCTAATCTCTCTTTGATAATTAGATGATCATAATTAATATTGACTATGTTATCAAATTCAAAGAGGAAGATAACATTGCCGATAATATCGACAATGACGACAACAACAACAATAGTAATAATGAAAATAATCATGGAAATTGTATTTATTATTCTATTATCTCTAATAATACATGCTCAAATTTATATCTGCATTGAAAAATACAAAATATTAATAATAACGATGGAAGTTAAAAACTTTTTGGTCCGTAGGAATCACAAAAGGCAATACAATATAATGAGGGAGGGGTGAATAGAACTTGAGACCTAATATGTCCAGTAAAGAGTGCAATACAATGAGGGAGGGGGGAATCGAACCTGAGACCTAATGTACCGAGTAAAAAGGGAGAGATTGGCGGTTATCAAGATAAATTCAAGGGCTGAGATTGTCTAAGATTTTGATCAACGGTTGTGAAGCTTGGATTAATGAGAAGTTTGGATGGAGGGAGGGAAGCATTTTTAGGCATCCATCCATTTTTACATTTATAATATAAAGATTTGCTTCTTTAAATTTTATATCAACTTGAATTTCAACCTAATTTCTCCCTCTCACTAAAGATTTATAGCAACTCGATTTTCACTTTGTTTTGAGGTGTTCAATTGTTAGCTCTTTCTAAGAACGGGTTACTGGGTACCCCGAAAAACCGAACCAAAAATTTCGGTACCCAAATTTTTCTAAATTGGTTTCGGTTAATGGCTTTACCGACTTGAAACAGCCCTACTCACAGCTAGGGTCTATGGATTCTTCCAAGTTCCAACTCAATGAATGAAGAAAAGCTTTAACCCTTGACTCATTACAAGGCCCAGCCTATAGGGGGAAGAAAATACCACAAGCACCCCTTCATTGTCAACAAAACTTCAACTCGTATGAAAATCACCTCAAATATGTCATAGGCTGCTTCTACATTTTCTACTTGACAATACAAAAATAACAAAACCTAGCACATACTATGACTCGTATCATCCCTAACAAAGGGGACAAGAAGGAAGCCTGGGAAACCTAAGCGAGCTTTCGTTTCTTGTTACCAGGGAGAGAGTTGTTATTGAATCCTCTAAGGTCACTGGTGGTTTCAGCAGTGTTCTGCTTCTCTTCCTGCCCCCAAATCCAAACTTGGAATCTCTGAAATCGCGGTTCTTTTTCTTTTTCTCCATTCCCTTTTTGCCCCTGCCGCTAAATTGCTTTGCTTTCCCACCAGACCTATCTCCTGGAGGCACACCGGGCTGGCTCTTACCTTTCCTTTGGAACGCTCTTCAATCCTCAAATGACAACCCCATTTCATCTTTATCATCTGCAAATCCACTTCGTTCTCTCTGCTTCCTCCATTTCTTCACGGATTCTATCTGTTCTTTCCTCTCCCTTGCTCTCTCCTTCTGTTTCTCAGCCTGTACCTGTTTGGCAATTCTCTTAGCCTCTCTGGCCTTTCTTCTCTCCTCAGCTTCTTCAATTTGTTTCTTCTCCAGCAGGAGTCGGCTTTTTACTTTTTGCATATGAGCATCAGACTTCACCATCTCAGCATAGTAATCAAATGGCCTCAGGAAAGGGAGACCCATTGATTGGAGCTTCTCAAAAGCTTGTCTGGTTCCCTCTAATGCCAGAGTGTAAAATGCCGCCTCACGTGCAAGGTCGTCATTTACATCCACTTCTTGCTCTTGACGGATGTCAACGGCAAGAGTCTGTATCCAATCCACATTTTCTGGCCAGCTTATATCACCAAGCTTGTCAAGAAGGCCATCCCTACTGTATACAGCATTCTTTGAAGGTTCAGTTAATTTGATGTCACTAGCTTCTTCATCTGATTCAGATTCCTGTTCGGATTCAGAACCACCAACACTAGTGTTCAACTCCTCATCTTCTCCCACGTCATCTCCATTAATGACATGACATCGTTTGGTAAGCACAACCATTTATCTTTTCTCCTGAGTGGAAAAATAGAATAAGAGATGAATATCATATTAATATGAATTCTTCCTCAATTGTACGCAACAGGCTCATGAACTAAGGCCTCCAGAAACAAGATAACAAGATACTCAAAATTAAAATTAATTAAAAATCATCCAGACAACCTACAAACTATGCTTTCTCCCTGCTACTAGTGGTTGTAAATTGCAAAAAAGATGGTGTAAAATGAAAAGTAGCCAAGCATACCACATACAAGGAGAAATCATGTAATATCAATAAAAGAATATAGCACACTAAATCAAACTTGCAGAACATTATGTAATGATTTGTAGGGAAAATATCCAACTTGAACAGCATCTGTGCCAAAATATCATTGGAGTCCCTCAATCCAAACTAGTCATAAACGCTTCTCATTGCATCTATTTCATCACATAATTCCAAAAATCACAAAGCTTATGCCGATTGATATGAACAGCATGGTACACTGTTTCAATTGTGCCATACGTCTAAGAAAGGATGACTTTGACATTATGTCTCATAACTCCTCATCCCATTTGAAACAACCTCCATCGACTTAAATGAGCATCAACACTTGGATACTTGTACCAAAGACACGTCTGACACCTGGAGAGATCCCATGTTAGATACTTGAATCCAATTCCTCCATGTAAATAGCCTACATGATATTATTCACATGAACTTTGTCTAGTAAGCTTAGGTATTTAGCTACCTGACTTGAGTTCATATTCACGTTGATAGAGATTAAGTTATAAGTAATCAAAGTTTTAAAGCTATGTTTGAGCAGAACACTTGAACTTCCATGTCTTAAATTTGGACCAAAGTTGACATTTTCACAATTAAGGTTTCTCTCAACTGGCTTTGGGCTTACACAAAAGTTGCTAATTTCTCCAACAATGAACCACCTCAAATAAATAGACAACAGGATATTCTCAGGCATATCATTAGATCTGGCCAAGAAGAGAGTCAAAAGTACACTATTCAGTATCCACAAAACATCATTTATATAGCTACTTACTCTCCCAAAATTCTGCTCTTCATCCCACTTGCAAACATGATACCTATACCAATATGCAATAGCCACACCTTATAAGGGAAATTATACCAATTATACAGAAGGGAAATTATACTACCTCTCCAGGCGGGTATCAGTAAGGTAATGTTTGGTTGGATGTAGACAAGCATGTAATGTAAACAAATTCGTAATTGTGTTTCCACTATCTTGTTTGGTTGTAAAAGAGTATTGCAAATAACAACTACTTTGTAATTCTGATTACCACAAACTATGTAATCATGATCGCATTACAAGGCCGATTGTATTACTTTACATTCAACCAAACATCACATAAGTGTCATGTGATTTCATGAGAAACTATTTGCATGGCCGATTTTACGCATACCTAACTATGGCAAACAATGAAGAGAGATGCTGACGAGTGACGAAAGAGAAAGAGGCCAGAGATAAGAACTTCTATAAGACTATCAGAACCCAAACAAGAAAGGAGAAATGAAACCAAACACCAAAGTAAAACACACCATTGGCCTAGGGGATATACCAAGAAGGTGGAGAGGACAGAGTTGCAAATCACAATTAGCCAACTTGGTCAACTGGAATAAGTTAAGTTTGCTCCCAACTGAACCCCAAAAAAAAAAAAAAATAAAAAAAAAAAATCAAAGGCCTCAAAATAATTCATTCTACCAGGTAAATTGAAGATATCACATTACACTGTCTAGAGAGATGTCACCCAGCGCAGGAATTGAACCTGCCCAACTTCCTAATTCTCCTTCCCAACTCCCCCCCCCCCCCCCCAACATTAAAAAAAAGGAAAAACAAAATGGTAGGTGAATTACACAAAACATTGAACATCTGTAACCATTACAGCTAGAATTGAAGAATAAAGCAAACAAATCAAGTAGAAAGTGGGGCAAAAAAATAAAAAGAAGATATCTTTCTTTAATTAATCAAGTAACAAGAGCCCATAGATGATTTTCAGTACAGAATTGAAATGGGAACTTCTCAGCTCCTTCAGAAAATAGGAAAACGAAAACAGGAAGAAGGGAGCTGCAAAGATAGAATGATAGGAAATCATAGACCATAAAAGACATCCACACAAATAGAGAGAGAGAGAGGGGGGGGGGGGCTTACTGGGCTTGCTGTTAAGGCTGCCTGCCAATACTGATCGTTAGGGTTTAACCAAGGCTTAGTGTTACCGCAAATTGTTGCTGTCTTACAGTTACAGGCACAACCCGGGACTACAACTACTGAGATGAGACGAAATTTGGGGGGTTTTGGGCAGGTCGAGTGGACCGTTGCAGATTGGTTGGTCAGGTAATGGGTTCAGCAAAACCCAATATTTTTTTTGAACTAAATAGGGCCGGCCCATCAACTTGAGTGGCCCGTACAAATGAGGGCATAACTTCCCCATTACAAAGGAAAATCAAACATCAGTGTACTTGAGGGTTCTAGGTTGAGTATGAGCAAACCTCTGAAGGAGGCTTATCAAATAATTGTAAAAGAGGAAAACTCTTGACCCTCTATGATTAGCATGGTTCGCATTGACCATGGAAGGGATTTTCGAATGCACTTCTTCTTGATCAAGGTAACAACAGCTAAGAAATCCATATTCACGATGATCATGTAAGATTCCCAAGAATACCTCTCCTCTGGCAAGTTCAAGGGTCCCTTTAGCAGTCCCATCAATGCTGAGAAAGTGCCATCCACCCGGGAGAGACAGCTCGCAAACGTACCTCTCCTCGCTTGTAAACCTAGGGCAAGCAAACAAGAACACGTCCTTATTTGTGGCATTCGTCAAGCCTTTCATATTATCAAAACTTGGCGACTTTATCAATTATATTAATTGGCACCCTTAACTTATCCGATAGCTCACTGGAGTCAGGTCTGAGGAAATTTTTCTTTTTCCTCATGGAAAATAAGTGTTATGGTCTTGTGAGACCATAATGTCACGTCAATATGAAATGCATCAAACAATTTCTAATTGCATATCATATCAACTATTTCAAAATAACTTATTATTAGATAGTTACATAAAAAATACAATTAAACTGTGTTATTATTAAGACAAACACATTTGTCGGACACCCTTACATAATCATCCCAAACCACAAGCAAGAGTTCAGCAGGAGGGTGTTGGGGTGGGGGGGGGGGGGGGGGGGGGGTGTTGTTAAGCATCTCTAAGCTCCTCTTAGGCCACCGTCACTCTATTCAGTGTAAAAATGCCACGGCTACCCAGAGCTCAGATTGTTTATTTGCTTAGTTGCCTGATATGAAGGCTTCTACCCAATCAGGAGCCACTACTACTTGCCACATTATATGATACATTTCGACATAGAAAATTACAAAGTCTATACCATACACTTGGAAGCACACGTTCTTAATTGGAGAATACGTCAATAAATAAAAATATTAAAAAATAAAATATATGATATATATATACACCCAAAAATAAATATATATACATAAATAGGATGTGAGAGCACGTACTCTTAGATGTACCTGATAACTTGTCTAGAAAATTATGCATCGTTTCTGGTGTCACGGGTGTACTAGACTGAAATTGTGTATGTTGGGCGCTATTAGTGGACACGTGCATTAACTTTATTCAAAGCAATACTTGTATAGATCATAGGATAAATAGGTTTTCATAGAAAATAAGAGGGCATATAAAATGCAACATGAGTTACATTCGCTAAACTTAACTATTCTAGTTTAGTTTAACTAAAGTTTGAATTTTGTCAAACCCAAGTTAGTTATTAAATTAGTTGGCATTTTAAGAGTTGACATTGTACTATCTCGCATTCAAAAGAAGCATAAAGTGAAAAGAGTTTTACATCATATGTTTTCTGACTTTTGATACTCCATTAACTGAAGTGAAACTATTATTCAAGCATTACAGGCAATGCTTCTCTAGCGCAAGTTTTCCCGAGTTGATTTCATAACTTCCTTTACATATTTATCAAACCTAAAACTTACTTGATTTGTTGCCAACAAGAACAGAACTGATAGTGCTAAAAAAAAAAATTGCATAATCAGTAGAAGTTGTCAAAATCACCCAACTTTATAAATCCCTCAAAATAGATTAACTACAAGGTACACACAAAGGGGTGTTTGGTAACAACAGCTGTTTGGAAAAAAATAATTATTTGGGAGAATTTTAACTGCTTTGATCAAATCAAACAGCTAAAAAGTATTTGGTAAAGAGTTGTTTGCAATAGTTGTTTGGCTTGAAAAAGCTCTTTTTAAAAAAGCTATTCCCATTAGCCTTTTGAGAAGAGTTTTTTTCTAGAAACGACATAATTATCCATAAGTTTGAAAAAATTACATACATCTCATTAACAACTAATTCATGAATAAGAGCATAAATGAAGTTTTACCAATATATTTTTTAAAAGCAGCTAATTTTTACCAAACTCTTTTTCTAATTCAAACAGCTAATTCAAATAGCTAATAACTAATACAAACAGTTAATAGCTAACCGCTGTTTATCAAATAGGGCCAAAGTCAAAATTTAAGAAGGATGTCTAAGACATAGCTTTGACGGAGTAGACAAGAAATTGTCTCTTTAAAAGCTCCACATTGCCAAATGAAGAACTCTAAAATGTTCAAACAAGGTTTGAAACATTCATAGGAAGGTCATGTACATAAACACATATCATCATACATAAAAGCACATACAAGCTTTGCTTCACCATCTTCTTCTCTTTCGACACCATCACTCTGGCAAATTGGTGGTGTAACCCCAAGAATACTTTCAAGGAAATGAGCAAAATATGTAACCGAGTGATAAACACATCTTCCCCCCCCCCCCCCCCCCCCGGGGGGGGGGGGGGGGGGGGGATCGGGGGTGTTGAAAGGGGGGAAAAAGAAAGAAGTATAATGAAGTCTTCAAGCCATGAGAGGAGGGGATTTACATTAGAGGGTAGTTAGGCTAACCCTAATACTAAGGTTGCTATCTATAAACATTGACATAAATTTTGAGAAGTCTCAGATATTGTATTAGAGATCTGGGTTTTAACTCTGCCTCTATTCGAATACAATATGCATGGGTTCGAACTCGCCCTGGATTCGAAACCTGCCTACATCGAGCTTGGACATCCTTCGGAACCCAAAAAAGGGGTAAAGAAAGAGGGTTTGAGAAGAGACCAAGTAATGATCTAGAAAGCATGAACAAGACTTGAACCACCAAAACCACCTCTCATCATCTTCTTGAACTCATCAAAGTTAACCATTCCATCACCATCAACATCCACTTTCCTAATCATCTCTCTACAATCTTCTTCTCTTCTGCTCCCTTCCTTGATCAACCCCATTGAAGACAACACCAACCCCAACTCTTCAACTGTGATCAACCCATCTTTATCCCCATCAAACACATCAAATGCCTCCTTCAAATCTCCCTCTTCACCTTCATCTTGATCTTCAACACCTTTGCCCCCTTCTTTCTCTCCTTTATACACCAACTCAAACAAGCCCTTAAACTCACCGAGATCAATCAACCCATCTCTATTTGAATCCAAACTCTCCACGATCTCCTCCACCTCTTTCGCAGGCACGAAGATACCCATGTTTCTAAGAGATTCTTGGAGCTCCTGCCTTGTTATGAACCCATCTCCGTTCCTGTCAAAAGTATCAAACACTTGCTTGAGCCCATCAGCCATTTTCATGGGGTTTTTTGGGGTAGAAATAGAAGGTGAATCATGAAACAGGGGAGAAACAGGGGGAGAGGAAAAGGGTTTTTTCAGTTGGACTAAAAGCTTCTTGGTTGAGTTGGGAAAATTGAAGTTGAAAAACCCAAACAGAAACAAAAAAGAAGAGATCAAAACTAATGCTGGTATGATCATTTTCTCTTCTTTTCAGATTCCCCTAGTTTTTCTTGATTGATAAAACAGAGGAAAACAGATGACAACACAGGAGTTTGATAAAGGTTAGTTTGGCTGCATGAGAAGCTCATTTATGCCCGTATAAGTATCCTACAACTTGGGTAAATTTTTTTCTTTTTAAAAAAAAGGGTAAAGGCCATTCAATTAGGTTTTCTTTTTTTTAAATGAAAAGGACTTTTATTTTTGTTTTTAAATAATTGGTTGATGCCAAAGGGCATTAAAGGCTCTAAACGCGTTTGGTTGGAGACAGAGAAATTGGGTCCCCCACAAAACGCGTGACTGTAACGGAAATATTTAAAGCAAATGATGGTGATTGGATATTTGGGAGTGTGCATCTTGATTCTTGCGGCCTTTTTCTCTTTTCTTTATGAATGGCATCAATTACTACCCAAAAAATATTCATATGCATGAGCAATGTCAGCGTCATTGTTGCTAGGTCGTTCAAATGTACCCTAACTTCAACATTGATGAACTCATATAAAATTTACAAAGCTTGATCCAAGAAAAATAATACACAAACTAGATATGAATTTCTGTATGCGATTTAAGTTTTGTGAAAGGTCCTTGTAAGCTGTGATCGGATTTCTAAATCATTGATGAGTATGATCTTGTTTTCAAAATAGATTTAGCTTGTTCATTCTCAAAAAGAGAGTATAAAATACCGGTTCAGGTTATATAAACACATAATGGAGCTTAGTTCTGTGAAAGCTTGAGTATGTAAAAGGTTTCATGTCTTTGTTCTTTATTTTGGAATGGGATTATATGTACGAGGAATGTATTGATCGCAAAACTATGATGCCCGACCCATAATTCTTGTGAAACGCCCAATGCATAAACTCCTCTTTAATAACGTGAACAAGCAATTTTCGATTATATATGTTAATATGTAAAATATAATGAAGTCCAATAATTGATATAAATGAAGTTTAACTTCAACCTAAAAAATTTACTAACAAAATTAACCAACACTTACCTATTATGGGATAGTCTTTTTTTGGGGGGTTCTTAAATGCCATTTTTCAGAACTTTTGAAGTGAAAAGTAATACTTAATCAATAAGTTATCTATGTCAAGCTTATCCTATTATATTACAGGAGAATTATGTCCATTAAACTGTTTAATAGAAATTTTGTAGTGTTTGCACCAAATACCTTGATTTACATCCCGTTTGCATTCATCTTCGGATCCACCAATATACCAAAAAAATAATTAGGCTTTGGAAAAACTGGTCAATGGTGATTATACTTGCCACATGAAAATTGCAACTATTATGAAATTGAATAAATTAAAGAATGCAGTTATCTTGTACAAATACCATACAAGTTGGAGTAGCAGACTACAAAGTAGCAAGCATAGAAGCAAGAGCAGCAAACATAGGTACATGTTCCCACCAGCTAAGCTAACAAAGTAACAATAATGTATCAAAAGTGCAATTTTCTTAATTTCTTATGACTAGTGCTTTGGGACAACGTTGTGCCATGAAAGACATCTATTCTATTTCGCGATAAGAAACAGTTATAAGTTGTAAGAAAATGTAAGGAGTTGTAAGAAACTGTAAGGAGTTATAAAGAGTTATAAAAAGATATAAGGAGCTGTAAGAAGTAGGGGTGTGCAAAAAAACCCAAAACCGAAAACCGAAAAACCCGAATAGAAGAACCGGTTAACCGATTTTCGGTTGACTGAAACTCCAGTTAACTGGTTTTGCACACCCTTACTAAGAAGATGTAAGGAATTGTAAGAAGATGTAACGAGCTGTAAGAAAATGTAAGGAGTTGTAAGGAGCTGTAAGGATAGATGTAAGGAGTTGTTGAATTATTGAATAGTTGTATAGTATAATTTGTGATAATTATGATATATTAGTCATACTTACGACTAAAGTTTGATACCGTCAGTAAACAAAACATTTCTTACTATAATTAAAATGAAATATGTTTGCTTTACAAAGAACATTTTGGATGAGAAATAATAATATTAAAATAATAAAATTATTGAAAATAAACTATTAGCTATGTTAGTTACATAAAAATAAAATACATTAAGCCCCATAAATTTCGTCAAGAAAATTTCATACACTTGAGGTGATTTTTTATATTTACATTAGTTTGATCCAATAAGCAAAGTATAACAAAAAAAATAAATTTTTTCGACAAAATTCAATACAACTCTTAAAATAAAATCCTATTTTAAGTAAACAATTTTAAATGTAAATGTATTGTCAATATTTTTACCAAGAGATTTTATAAATAAACCCTTAAAATATTATTCAGCAATACTTAAAATACGAAAATTATATTGTTATATTAAACAACCAAAAATTAATTATTATCTTCCAAAATCAAAAAAAAATAAAATAACAAAGATGAGAACTTAAACGGGCAGGCAGGAGGCCGTAGAAATTTTAATACCAAGCACTACTTTTGCCTAACTGCGGGCCTGTTCTATTTCGCATTTTTGAAGATTTAGTTAAGAGCTTACATCTCCTTACAGTTTTTTACATCTCCTTAAAGTTCCTTACATCCTCAACATAATCATTACATCTTCTTATATATTCTTATATCTCCTTACATCTTCTTACATCTTTTTATATCTCCTTATATCTTCTTACATTTTCTTATATCTTCTTACATCTTCTTACATCCTTACATCTTCTTACATCCCATATAGATTTTCTATAACATTCATTTATTTTAATTACAGAAATATGTATATTTTTTTAATTATACTACCAATATACAAAATTTTTGAATATCTTATGAATACAACATTTATATAAACATAAAAACATAATATAATGATATAAACTATATTTGAGTTTCGACATGACAATATATGTTACTGTAGATAGAATAAGTGACCATACTTTAAAAATTATAACACAAAGTTTTTGATCATGTTTAAGCCTGAAGCATATTTACATTAGTTTGATCTTCCAATAAGCAAAATAAAACCAAAAAAACAAAAAGTTAAATTTTCTTGCAAAATTGAATACAACTCTTAAAATAAAATTCTATTTTAAGTAAACAAATTTAAATGTAAATGTCTGATCAATATATTATTACCAAGGAATTTTAAATGTAAGGAGATGTAAGGAGATGTAAGAAGATATAAGAAAATGTAAGAAGATGAACAAATTATGTTAAGGTTGTAAGGAGCTATAAGGAGATGTAAGAAACTGTAAGGAGATGTAACCTTTTAGTTAAATCCTCAAAAATACGAAATAGAATAGGGCCATAATGAACAAATCAAATAAGGTAGCAAATAAGCCATAACTTCGTGGATGTCAGTTACTTCAATTGGTAACATTTTTGGGAATTGTCATAAGATATCTAGGTGCAAATTCTGCATACATCGGTCTTTATACCTAATTCGCACCAAAAAAAAAGTCATAACTCCTATGATCTTTAGGCCCTGTTTTATTTCGCGTTTTTGAGGATTTAGCTAAGAGTTTACAACTTTTTATATATGCTTACAGCTCTTTATATCCTTAACATAATCTTTACATCTCCTTACATCTTCTTACATTTTCTTACATCTCCTTACATCTCCTTACATTCCATATAGATTTTGGGGCTGTTTTATTTTGCGTTTTAGATAGATAGATAAATGTAAGAAGATGTAAGGAGCTGTAAGGAGATGTAAGAAGTAGTAAGAAGATGTAAGAAGCTGTAAGGAGCTATAAGGTTGGATGTAAGGAGTTGTTGAATTGTTAAAGAATTGTATAATATAATTTGTTTTACGATGAACGTTTTGGATGAAAAATAATAATATTAAAATAATATACTTATTAAAAATAAACAATTAATTAAGTTAATTATACAACAATAAGATATATTAATCCTCATAAATTTGGTGAATAAAATTTCATCCAAGATTTTTTATATGAACATTAGTTTGATCGAATAAGGAAAGTATAAAAAAAAAAAAAAACTTTTTTGACAAAATTGAATACAACTCTTCAAATAAATTCCTATTTTAAGTAAATAATTTTAAATATAAATAAATGTATGGTCATCTATCATAATATATATTTCATATCGAAACTCAAATATAATTTACGTCATTATATTATGTTTTTATGTTTATGTAAATGTTTTGTTTATAAGATATTTATAAATTTTGGATATTGGTAATATCATTAAAAAAATATACATATTTCTGTAACTAAAATAAATGAATGTTATAGAAAATTTATGAGATGTAAGAAGATATATGAAGATGTAAGGAGATGTAAGAAGATGTAAGGAGATGTAAGAAGTTGTAAGAAGATGTAAGGATTATGTTAAGGATGTAATGAACTGTAAGGAGATGGAAGAAGCTGTAAGGGGATGTAAGCTCTTAGCTAAATCCTAAAAAATGCGAAATAGAATATTCATTATTTTAATTACAGAAATATGTATATTTTTTAATTATGCTACCAATATACAAAATTTGTAAATATATTATGAACACAACATTTACGTAAACATAAAAACATAACATAATGATCTAAATTATATTTGAATTTCAACATGAATAATATATGTTATTATAGATGGAATAAGTGACCATACTTTAAAATTATAATACAAAGTTTCTGTTCATATTTAAGTCTGAACTATATATGAAAACTGTGAAACTGTATGCAACAAAAGCATTACAGCTGATATAAAGGTATGTGGGTTTCTTTAGGAAAAGTAGAAAGTAGTTGGGCAAAAGTAGTGTTGGGCATTAAAATTTCTACGGCCTCCTGCCTGCCCATTTAAGTTCTCATCTTTTGTTTTTATTTTTATTTTTTTTTTTGACTTTGGAAGGTACTATTTAATTTTTGGTTGTTTAATGTAACAATACAATTTTCGTATTTTAAACATTGGCGAATAATATTTTAAGGCTTTATTTATAAAATTTCTTGGTAACACTATTGACCATACATTTACATTTAAAATTGTTTACTTAAAATAGGATTTATTTTAAGAGTTGTGTTCAATTTTGTCAAAAAAATTTAATCTTTTTCTTACACTTTGCTTATTGGGTCAAACAAATGTAAATATAAAAAATCGCCTCAAGTGTACGGAATTTTCTTGACGAAATTTATAGGATTTAATATATTTTATTGTTACGTAACCAACTTAGTTAATGGTTTATTTTCAATAAGTTTATTATTTTAATATTATTGTTTCTCATCCAAAATGTTCTTTGTAAAATAAATATATTTCATTTCAATTATATTAAGAAATATTTTGTTTACTGATGGTATCAAATTTTAGTTGTAAATATGACTAATATATCATAATTTCACAAATTATACTATACAAATCTTCAATAATTCAACAACTCCTTACATATATCCTTACAGCTCCTTACAGCGCCTTACAACTTCTTACAGCTTACAGCTGTATCTTATCGCAAAATAGAAGGGACCTTACTCACAATTTTCGTTGTACTTTACTTAAACATTTTTATAAGATCATTAGATTATATCTTTTAAAATTGTTGCACGCATGAGATCCGGCAAAATCTTTTTCTTTTATGTTCGTTTTTGCTAATACTATTGAGTGCGACAATTATTCGTGCACGGTATATACTTTCAAATTTCTCAATTAAAATTTAAAATGATTAAAGTGTATATTCTACTTTCCAAACAATTAGAAATGTTGTTTTAGATAATTAAGTGTATGGTCGTATATGAATTTTTATAGGATTAGATCCAACTTAAAATTATATTAATTTTTTTTCTTGATTTGTGAGAAAAGAAAAGACAAAAAAGAAAAGAAAAAGGGAGAAAGTAGAAAGAAAACAAATATGAAGAAAAGAGGAGAAATCCAAGAAAAGGAAAAGGAAAAAAAAAGAAAAAGAAAAAGAAAAAGGCAAGCATATGATGCATTCAAGACCACGTTCTGGATTTTGTAAAATTGATTTTGGTACATGGTACGTCTAGTGGTTTAGGGAGTAGAAGTGACGGATAACTTGGAAGATAAGTTGGTTTAATTGGTGAGGTTGAGGTAAAGATTGTAACAGATTGTAATAATATTTTTGCTAAGTTTTTGACAATGGAAAATCTTGGAGGCTAAGGTGTCGACAAGATACAAAAAAGTCTTAAAAGTTAAGTCGTCATAATTAGGAAGGTTCATACAATATAAATATGGTGTTAGATCTTAAATGTTAATTATCTTAGAAAGTGAGGGAGAATCCTCTTGACCGAATGTGGGGCCTTGAGTATGGGTAGTATCCTCTATTTCTCTAGACTAAATGTGAGTCTTGAGTGATTGTGTAAGGTTGGACATGTGCGAAGTATATTCTGGAGCCCCGAGTAGGGGGGAGAGCACGCTGTGATGAAAGATAGATTATAAATATGATAAGTGATTCAAACACTAACTAGAGGAGACTGAAGGTACGTAGTGTTGTAAGTATATTTGATTATAATATATCTTTTCTTATCACTGTGGGTAATGTTTTTTTTTTTTTTTGCAAGAAAGGTAGGAATACAATCGAATTAGCCCTTCTTTCAAGGGTTCTCCCTACATTACCTTCATAGAGGATACGAAGAAAGTCCCCGTATGGAATCTCATTCCACACTATTGTAGAATGGAGTGACAAACCATACTTTTTCTTATCATAGTGTGTGATGTCCCCGTTATAGTTGGGTTGTGGTTTTTCCCCCTAAACATAGATGGATTTTCCACGTTAAGTTGATGGTGGAATTTTTTTTTTTTTTCCCCTCTTTCTTGCGATGTGTATTGCTCATATGTGTACTTGTTGAATTTTATTACGCTTCTATTCCCAACAAGTGATATTAGAGTAAAATTTAATCTTAATAATTTTTATGTAGTACGACCTGACTGTAAAATGACTCCACACCAAACTTGCTATCCAACAAACCCATAACAATTGATGTCTATGATTGTTGGTGGTGGAAAGGGTCCTTCAACATTTTATGGATATGGGTTTCATGGTAGGACAGGTGATTGTCATCTGAAAGACATAATTAAGACATATTAACGGTCCACATATTTAGAACATGCATATAGTTGGAGATGGAACATAATGAGAGTTGTTTGATCGGTCAGGATTAATAATACACTATCGCCATTAACAATTTATTTATCTTTGGATGATTTTTAAACTCCAATAAGCCTAATCCTAATTTTTTGGGGATTATACTTAAAATAAAAATTGTACTAACTATTAAACGACATTCTTCAATATAATTGCATCACATTGTTGGTGACTTGTAGTATAACTTTGTAAACATTGTATCTATCTACAATGATAAATTACACTTGAAAAAGCGACATATTAAACCACATGGAATTTCACTGTTCACTTGTTCTTGAACAAAAAGAAGTAAACCTTATACGATAAAATCCAGACCATATTCCAATTATTATTTCTTTCTCTAAATCTGCAAAAATTAGTATCAAAGTAAGAAGAGCTGCAAGTTATGAAATTTAATCAGAAGAATTTGGAATCTGAAAATGACCCTACCCGCCACACTCCACTCACCACTTACGATGTCGCATTTTCCAGCCCACTACACTTGGCAGATACTAAAGTTTTTTATTGTTCTTGCTGTGGAAGCCTCCAATGAGTTATACTGTTTTTTTTAAGTCCTTAATCATATTGGTAATTAGAAATGTAAGGGTTTTCACATCAATGTTGTTTCATTAAAGAGATTTTACAATTGCCAAAAAAAAAAAATACTAAGTGTACTCTTGGAAGCGTACAGTCCCTCATGTCACGTATATATATTTTTTTTTATGTGTATTTGTCATGTAAATTGATTTTAATATGATTATGATCGTGTGACTCTTAAAAGTTTGTGCCTTTGAAGATATGATAAAAACTTTGATTTGAAATAGTTTTATTTACGCCTGATTCACACACACCAAAAAAAAAAAAAAAAACTATAACTTGGATTAGATCTTTTAAAATTGTTGCACGCATGAGATCCGGCAAAATATTTTTCTTTTATGTTCATTTTTGCTAATGCTATTCAGTGCGCCAATTGTTCGTGCACGGTATATAATTTCTCATTTCTCAACTAAAATTTAAAATGATTAAAGTATATAGTCGTATATAAATTTTTGTAGGAATTGATCGAACTCAAAATTAGATTAATTATTTTTTTTGTTGATTTGTGAGAAAAGAAAAGGCAAAAAAGAAAAGAAAAAGGGAGAAAGATAAAGGGAAAAAGTTGAAAGAAAACAAATTTGAAGAAAAGAGGAAAAATACAAAAAAAGGAAAAGAGGGGGAAAAAAGAAAAAAAAAAGGGAAGCATATGATGTATTCAAGGCCCCGTTTGGATTTTGCAAAATTGATTTTGGTACGTCTAATGGCTTAGGAAGTAGAGGAGACTGATGACTTGGAAGATAAGCTGGTTTAATTGGCTAGGTTGCGGTAAAGATTGTAATAATATTTTTGGTAAGTTTTAATTATGGAAAATCTTGGACGCTAAGCTGTCGGTAAGAAAAGTCGTCATAATTAGGAAGGTTCATACAACATAAATATGGTGTTAAGACCCTAGTTGTTGATTATTCTAAAAACAAGAGAGAGATCTTCTTGATCCAATGTGCGGTCTTGAGTGTGGGCAGTATCCTCAATGTCAGTCTTGGGTGATTGTATGAGGTTGGGTATTTGTGACATATATTCTCGAGCCCCGAGTAGGAGGAGAACATATTGTGAGGGAGGATAGATTTATAAGTATGAGGGGTGATTCAAACACTAACTAGAGAAGACTGAAGGTACGCAGTGTTGTTGGGTTTTAAGCAGGTAAGATTTAAAAATTATTGAGAACGTGATAAAATAAATAAAACTAAGGCAAAGAAAATTTGAGAGAAAAATTATATTTTCACTGTTTCAAGGCACACTCTCCCTTTCTGCAAGTGCTAATTACCAGATACTTATAAACAAATCTTTCCCATCCCCTTATTTGTATGTGTTTTCGAGCAACTAATTATCAGTTGTTTCCTACACTCACCCACTTTCATCAAGCTCCCTCTTGGTATTTTCCAAAGTGATATCTTGTGTAGTCTTTTTATTTTATATATACCATCAGCTGCTTCTCTTTCTCATTTATAGAGAAAAACTGATGAGTTTATTACAACGCGTAACTCTTACTTCATGTAACTACTCACCATGAATTTGCCTCATAAATAGTTTTACCACAAATTCTCTAACATCAATCGTCATAACGCATTGTCTTAAGTCACTATTTTTCTTTTTTTCTCTTTCCATTGATTTTTATCATTCCCAACAATCTCCACCTTGATACAAATCAATATTGATGGCTCCACCTAACTCGAACCGTTAAGGTCATTGCTACCTTTAGCTGAAGAAGCAAACGTGATGAACCTCTATTTTGCCTCATTTTAACACTCACTTGATCCCTATTTCTCATTATTTTTATGTCAAATCTAGATGAGAAAGGGTCAAATTTACTTCCTTTGATTCAATTGTGCTTATAAAGTGGTTTGTCCTACTTTCAGGAGAAATCCTCTGATTTTGATAAAAAAGAAGGTTTTGGGAATGAATTCAAGGAAGAATAGAGGTCCGACGAAGCCCCGAGTACCAAGGGAACCAAGACAAGCACAAAGGAAGGCTACAGAAGGCACACGATCGTGTCACAGGGTAGGCACGACCATGCACTGAAGGCAAAAAGTGCACACGGTCAAGCGCACGACCATGCGTCCAAGTTGTGCTCCTGCCTCAGGACGCACGGTTGCCGGTGCATCGAGGCGCGGCCGTGCTCCGCATCAGACTTCGCGATTTAAAGAGCTTTTCGGCTAGTTATTTTGGGGGATCTTCTCTGGGTTCTTGGAGGGGTGATTTAGTGTTCCTCCTCACACTCCCAAACCCCATGACAGGGTGAATAAAATAGGGTAGTTAGGTTAGATTAGACGATTGTTTTTGATTCAACCTAGTGGATTCGATCTTCAATTCAATCAAGCATAAGTTTTCTCTCCTCTTTCTCCCTTATTTTGTGTATTTGAGTTCATGTTTTGTTCATATGCCTTTGTGATGTTTAGTAGGTAGATTGTGTTTCTTTGATTACGATTAGCCTCTTGATAGCTAATTGATCTTGTTCTAGGCCTTTACCCATCTTGTTTATGCTAGAGTTTAGGGTTTTCTCTCACACCCACCATATATTTGATGAAATGCTTGAAAAAGTTTTCATTCGTATTTTGGGGCAATTGACTTATGCTTAAAGGTGAGGTTGATTGTCTAGTATGGGTAGAGTGAATAGTTGGGATTGGGATATAAAAATAGTCTCGATCGCTAAATAGGTCAAGGATTGTCAATCTTGTAGTTTAATTAAGCTAATCCCATGAAAATAGGTGGTTAGGATAATTGGACTAGCCTAAGACCCTTGACAGAGGGATTAAGTGGCCTTTAATGATATAACCGATCATCCTTGAATAATAGCATAACTTGAGAAGGTGAGGGTTTGACTTGATTAGTTGGTCTATCTTAGGTTCAATCATAATCAAAGTCCCTTTTTGCTTTTTCGCTTTAGTAGTTTAGTTCTACTTTCCCTTCACCCTTTATCTCACCTAGATTGATACACTTAAGTTGGCTCTGATAATTGAAAACACAATCCATGTGGACACGACCCGTACTCGTCGGTAGTTATAACTGCACCGTGCGCTTACGATAAATTTTAACGTAACAAAACGTTACCCACTTCTTTCTTGCTGCCTGTCTTTTGCTTGAGTCACTTGTAGTAGCTCTCCCTGCAGCTTCACATGCTTGCATATTTCCTGTAAGTCTGTACAAGCCTCTAGATATTTCTCCTTTTAGGACTACCATAGCTCCTTTGGACACCTTAAAGTTCTACCTTGAGACGAATATCGATAGCCTCTCCCATCCAAAGTCCATAAAGAAATCAAATTTTTTTTAGGACCTGGCACATGTCTGACCCAAGTTACTGTCTGCACTACCTCATCAAACATGCGAATCCGTACTATTCTCACCTCGGCAACCCGGCTTCATGTACCATTTGCCATGTTGCCAGTACCTTTTTCACATCATTGATATGTATTAATGTGCTCTCTAACTGAACACATGTGAAATGAACAACCAGAATCTAAGAGCCAAACTGATTTTCTTGGACTTTCAGTAGTTGCTAGAAATACATCACCTCCATTAAATAGGTTCGAAGCTTCTGCAACTCCCACTACTAATGACTCCTCATCTCTCAAATCCTCCTTCCTCTTGGGACAATCTCTCTTCATATGACCTTCCTTATTGCAGTAATAACATTTAAACTTCTAACTACTTGATCTTGAATATTGGGACCATTCCTCATTCTCTCTTGACCATCCTCGTCTCTGACTACACTCTTTTGTAACCATGGCCACCTGACCATCATTTGAGAGTCCGTTGTTACCTCGCCGAGTCTCATTCATCAACAAGGTGGCAATCACCTCATCAAGTCTCAAGATCTCTTTTTCGAATAAAAGAGTAGTCATAATATTATCAAAAGACAAAGGCAGCAAAGCCATCAAAAGCAAAGCTTTGTTTTCCTCTTCAATCCTTACCTCTAGAGAAGCCACCTCTGTGGTTATCTTGCTTCTTCCGTAATTTGGAGACCAAACAATTGCTTCTTCAAGTACAACCTACTTGTCACCGATTTGTATGTGTACTAGCTCTCCAACTTGTCCCAAATATCTACCAGGTCTGTTAAGTTGAGAACATCCTGAGGAGTATTATTTGTAAAACATAACAAGATTGTACTTATTGCCATGTCTTTCAAATCTTCCCACTCCTCCATTGACATCTTCTCTGACTTGTCTTTTCCCTTGAGTGCCACCCACTCATCATCTATCATCTTCTGGGTCCTGTGAGTCTTCACCTTCAAGGTCTTAATTGTCCCTTCTCATGACAGCCAACTTTTTACCTGTTGTTGTCACAAGTTGAAATCACCATGACCATCAAAAGGTTCGATCGAAATGCTTAAGCCTTTTACCGATGCCATCCCACATTCTTTGACTTCAATTTTTTGTCTCACCACTTACAAAACCTCCTTCATAGCGCAACCTTGCTCTGATATCACTGTAGGGTTTTAAGCAGGTAAGATCTGAAAATTATTGAGAAAACAATAAAATAAGTAAAACTAACATAAAGAAAATTTGAGAGAAAAATTATATTTCCACTTGTAAATGCAAATTTCGAGGCTAAAATAAAGTAGACAAGAAATTCTGCAACAAATTAAATTTTTGTATTGATGTAGTGTGTAGGTACAATTTCTGAATTTAATACAATAAGAATGATCCTTTGATTCGATCTCCTAATGACTTGAGTACTCCGAGAGCTTGATGCTTGATCTCGGTTGATGCAAATCAGCTGAAGAACTCTGAAGACGTTTCTTGGTTCTGATCTGCCAGTGATTGATTGCGATTTCTGAAGTTCTGCAAGTCTTGATCCTTCTCACTTGGTAGCTGGATGCTCCTTGCTGTCCGAGCTCTGAATTCTGCAAATGCTGACTGCCCCAAATGAAGGGAGACGACCCCTATTTATAAGCTCTGCCGGCTAGGGTTAAAGCCGGGTTTTGGGCCTAGGCCCAGTAATTATTTTCTTATTTTTAAATAAAGAAAATAATTACTAATTTCTACATCATCGATAACACGTGGCGGCTTTTGATTGGCTGCACCTAATTTTGACCAAGCGGGCCCACCAAAGTCAACATGACACATGGCACCTTATGGTTGGTCCATTTTTTACACATGGCATCATCTGATTCGTCATAGAATTTTTGCCTTCTACAAATGCCCCCTCGAGAGTCGGCCGCACAAAATTTTTTTTTTTTTTGAAGCGGCTGATTCTCGAATACTTAATTGATGCAAATGATCAAATGTTTGACGGGTCAATTTTTTTTTTATTTGCCAAGTTTTTTTTTTTTTTTTTGACTTGACATTTGCGCGATTGTTTGTGAAATTTAATGAAGTAAATCTTGAAAAAATAAATTCAGACCCAAGAAAACCCCTTGTGTTCCTTTTTTTTTTTAAAGTGATTGAAATTTGTTTTTCTCTCTCTTTTTTTTTTTTTTTTTGGCACGTACAGCTTCCCCTTTCTTTTTGGCCCCCCCTTTTTTTTGTTTTTTCTTTCTTCTCTCTTTTCTTTTTTTTTTTTAAAAATGATTGAAATTTTTTTTTCCTCTCTTTTTTTTTTGCACGTACAGCTTTCCCCTTCTTTTTGGCCCCCTTTTTTTGTTTTTTCTTTCTTTTTTTTTTTGTTCTTTTTCTTTTAATGATAATTTCTGAGTCCATTTGTGATAAAAATCCTATCAATAGTTCTAGATAGAATTTGTCAATAACTCAAAGAGATAAAAATTTATCGATATTCGAATTGGGGTAGCAGTAGAAAGCTTCAATTGGCTACTATATAAACCGATCTAAAGGAGCCTTCAATTCACCAATTTTTTTCTATTCAGTGGCCACAACGTGAGGTAGCCTTTTTTTTTTTTTATCTTTTCGCATATATATACTTTTTTATTTATTTCGATTCTCGCTTGTCTTCTAAATTCTTCTTGTACGCCGTCTGCCTTGATTTTGCCTTGATAATCTTCCATTGAGTCGCGTTCTCAACTGGGTTGAGCACAAAATCAACATAGTTGCTCCTATCCAATTGGGCATCTCAATCTGAGCAGCAATGCAGCATGGCCATGGCAGACGGGAAAGCCAGAGAAAGAAGAAGCGAAGACGCAGAGGTGTGTGCGAGGCTCTGTTTTAACAAATTAATGACAAATTACCCCTGAGTGACCAACACCTCATCGCAATTTGGGATGCTTTTTTTTGTGGTTTCCTTGCTTCTGCCGAGAGCATTCTGACTTCCCCTTGGTTTTTTTTATTTATTTTTTTTTGGCTGAATTTTTTTTTTGTCACCCTTTTTTTTTTTGGCTTTTTGTTGAAGAACTTAAATTTATGTTCTCTTTTTTTTTCTTTTTTTTTTTCAGGAAGCTGCTGAATCAACTTATATTTCTTTCTGCCAGCCACGATTCCCCTGATTAGATCGCGAAGTGAGGTCGACCTCTAAGACGAGGAATCGTTTCTCCCCGTAGATTCGATTCTTCGTAGGCGACTCCCTCACTTAATCTAATTGGGGTCGATTTGAATCTCTCTCTTTCAGCCACGACTCCTCCGATTAGATCGCGAAGTGAGGTCGACTTCTAAGACGAGGAGTCGTTTCTCCCTGTAGATTCGATTCTTCGCAGGCGACTCCCTCACTTAATGTAATTGGGGTCGATTTGAATCTCTTTCTTCCAGCCACGACTCCTCCGATTAGATCGCGAAGTGAGGTCGACTTCTAAGACGAGGAATCGTTTCTTCCCGTAGATTCGATTCTTCGCAGGCGACTCCCTCACTTAATCTAATTGGGGTCGACTTGAATCTCTTTCTTCCAACCATGGTGCATTTTCTAGATTCATCATCCGATCCAAAGAAGCTAACTCTTATCATCCTGGACAGAGAAGATGATCCAATTGAAGAAGGCGTGACTCTCCGTGTAGATTCGCCAACACCCCTACCGTCCAGACGTTCTTTATTCCATAACTACCTTGCAAATTCATGCTGGAGTGTGGAGTCTACCCGTGACATACAAAGATCAGACGGAGTCATCTCGACTTTGAGAGTCTTGAAGCTTAGCTCGCCATTATTTGCATCTTCAGTCCCTTCCCAAGGAGCAACACCCTTACTTAGGCATCGTATCATGGACGGAACACTATCCTGGGGCAATTTTTCACCTTGTTTCTCCGACAACTTCTTCATACCGTGCTATTGGGAATGGCTTGAAGACATTCTCGGTCGCAACAAGGACAAACTTAAGGAATGGAGGCTTCATGACGGACTATATGCATCACTGTTCTCTTATGACATGAGTCTCACCGTCTTCAAAGTATTTTGTGAGCTGTGGTGCCACACTACCAACACCTTTTGCACAGAGAGTGGCGATATGTCAATCTCCTTATGGGATTTGCGGACTATAGGGGGACTTCCAGCTGACGGTGCTTACTACGAAGAAGTCATTCCACCCGCCAGAGAACTCCTTTCTGCAGGACGTGGAGAAAATGATATTCCAGCGACTTGCACATTCCTTTTTTCTGCATTCCACAGACTATGCCAAGATGTTCATGGCCTTATTCAACTTCCTGCTACCGAATGGATACGCTTCTGGTTTCGAGGGCGGCAGATTTACACACCTCCTCCCAGTCGTGACAACAGAAAGCGAGTTAAAGCTCCAACAAACACATCATGTCCATCTGGTATGATTGCTCCTCGCACAGGGCGAACGAAGAGAGAGAAGGACCATTTTGTGACGCTCAACATTCCCGAGGCTCTAATCGAAGAGACTTACCTTGCTGCCCTAATTTCCTGTTGGCTGTGCTCATTTGTGCTACCAACTGAAGCAGTGTGCCTTATTCGCCCAACTGTGTTTGTAGCTGCAAGCAAACTAGCTCGCGGGGAATATCTAAACCTCGCAATTCCTGCTTTGGCTAGCATTTATCGGGGATTACATAGAATTTCCACGGCTCGGAGCTTGAATAAGTTGGAAGTAATTTTCCCTATTCACTACGTTTATGGATGGTTAGGGACTTACTTCCCAACTTATTTTGATCATCCCCATCATCGGCATGGCCATCCTAAAATGGTGAGGTTCTCTGGCGAAAAGATGAATCGGACTCCTGACGTACAAGAAGCTCGAGAACTATTGAAATGCAAGGATCCATCCGTCATGTATTCTAACGCTCTTATGAAGGATACATCGATCACCTTGATTGACACCCAAAATTTATCCTCAAGCTGGAAAGCATATTTGATTTGCCTCCGCTCTGGGTTTTTGACTTTGCGACAAGGAAGAACAATTGTGATCGAACCATACTTCCCTTGTAAGTTTGGGCGACAATTTGGCTTCTATCAAGATGTACTCAGTGAGCCACGGATGAATGACAGAGAGGGCACCTTACAGGATGTAGCTCGCTATTGGTTCAACCTTACAGAACATATAACAAGGTCCAGCGTGACAATTCCTGCTCCTCCTGATAAGAAGTCTACACTGGTTACCATTGCATATGCTAATTGGTGGCGATCTTCGCGAGGCGACCTTTTCTCTCAAGGGCCTAAACATCCTAGAGGCGAGATGGTGCAACCACGAAGAGCTCCTAAAGTGAGAATTGCTGATGATGCATCCGCCTTAGTTGTCACATCTGGTAAAGTAAGTGCACATAAGCCAATCATGCAGCAGCGTAATGAACATACCCTATCTCCAGCTGAGCTTAGAAAAGAAGGAGGGGATAGTTCCTCATTAGGAGCAAACACATCTCCTCAGAAAAGTAGAAGTTGTTCGCCTGGCAAAGAGAAGATTGAAGCTTTGAGAGGTTTGGGTGTTAGGTCTTCCATTAGTGGAGCGAAGAATTTGTCAGACTCGAAAAACAAACTAGACGTTGCCACCAAGCTGCCTAACTCCAAGAACAAGTCTAACAGTGCGACGAGCTCACTAAAATCGGCAAACAAAGCAAAGGAAGAGGTGCATCTTGTTATCCTGCCCCCTTTTCCTTCCCTTTTTTTTTTACCTAACCCTCCTTTTAATGTAGGGATATACTGCCGAAATCGGAGATAGACTTAAGGCCGTATTTGGTGACAAAGACAGTGAAGCCACCTTGACTGTGCCTGCTGCTAAGTCGATTGAGGACGATTCTATTAACATAATACCCTCACCAGTGAAACAAACAGAGCGCTGTGAATCACCTGCTCCTTCTGTTGCAACCTACTTCCCTGGGAGAATTACCTCTGGCGTGTTTGATGATTTGGCCTTGAGTGTGAAGCAACGTTTTCAGCAACAGTTGAAAAAGTTCATCCCAAAGACAGAGGGTGACCTAGGAAATATCCGCCAGGAAGCTGAGCAAATATATGAAACGTTATCATCCTTTCAGGCAGATTATTTGGGGCTGAAGAATAATGTCGAGGCATACTTGAACGAAGTGGGACAGTATCTGAAATTGAAAGCTCAATTAGAAGATCGGGTAAGCGGGCAGCCTTATTAGACAAACTTGGGAAGGCACGAGCTTCAGTGGAAAAGGTCGGTGAGCAGTTTGATAAGACAACTACTGCTATCGCCCAAGTTCACAAGCGAAGGAAGCTACTCGAGGCAGATCTTGAGCGAGCAAAGGCGGATGAGCTGGAACTGCAAGACAAATTAGTAGAGACTGAAACTTCATTGAAGAAAGCCAAAGATAGTGTGTCTCTTCTTGAACAAGCGGTTGCTGATTTAGATGCTGCCCCCTAGTTACCGCAGAAGAAACGGCTCAAGTTGAAGCAGTAAGGAAACGTGCCCAAGAGCTTTTAGGCACACTGGGTGCCTAGACCATGTCCGATGGATTTGTTCTAGAATTTTTTATTTTTTTTTTGAACTCAGTATGGTTTTATTGTAATTGGTTTTGATATATTGCAATAAGATGAATCTTTCGATTCGAGTTTACGCAATAATATGTAACTGTACCCAATGAACAAAACCAATACACTAACACAATGATGGCTGTACTTAAGAAATATATCAAAGTTGCCTATGTACCTAGAGGTAATGTAATACCCTAAAGGATCAAGTCATACGGAGTTCAAGAACATAACATTTTTTATTTGTTTTGTTTTGCCGTTCACAGTTTAGACTCTTGCGGGGCAGGAGTAATGCAAAGGAAATTTAACTTGAAAGAACGAGCAGTTTAGGCTCTTACTTAGGAGCTTTACAACATTAATTCTATTTCAAGGGTAATAACGCTTCAAGAACTTGCCATTTATGGGTCCTACGCGCACTCCATCAGCACCAACTATCTTGTATGCTCCATTTGTATAGACTTCTCTGACTACATAAGGACCATCCCACTTGGAGGTGAATTTGCTTCCAGACTTGTGAGAAACGATGATCGGTCTTCTTACGGCCAGGACCTGGTCTCCCACTTGGAACGAGCGTGGCCGAACCTTTTTGTTGAACGCTCTTGATAAACGGGCTTGGTAGCATTCTAGCTTTTGTTACGCCTGAAGTCTCCTCTCATCAAGGGCCTCCAACTCAGCTAAGCGAAGCCTGTGATTTTCGTCTTCCGTCAAACCTTCCTGTATGGCGATGCGGAGTGATGGGATTTAAAGCTCCAACGGTAGAACGGCTTCAACTCCATACACCAAAGCGAATGGGGTCGATTGTGTTGGCGTCTTGTACGTTGTTCGATATGCCCAAAGAGCTTCCCCTAATCTCTCATGCCAATCCCGTTTAGACTTTGCGACAACCTTTTTAAGTAAGTTGCAAAGCGTTTTGTTAAAGGCTTCTGCCAGGCCATTTGCAGGGGCGTTGTACATGGAAGACTTATGCTGGGAGAACTTAAACTTCTCGCACAGACTTGTCATCAGGCTGTTGAAGAAAGGCTTACCATTATCGGTGATAATGTTCCTCGGCACACCATACCGATAGATAATGTGTGTCCTTATGAAGTCAACCACATTTTCTTTTTTGACCTCTCTTAGTGGGATCGCTTCCGCCCATTTAGAGAAGTAATCAGTGGCAGCTAGGATGTAGGAGTGACCAGCAGACGATTTAGGCGCGATTGGTCCAACGACATCGAGCCCCCATGCCTCAAATGGCCAAGATGCAACTGTTGGGTGGAGAGGTTCGGGAGGTTGATGTATGAAGTTAGCATGGAACTGGCAAGCATCGCACCTCTTTGCATAATTTATACAATCTTGCACCATAGTGGGCCAGTAGTAGCCCATCCTTTTAATGCGATCATGTAACCTAGGCCCTGATTGGTGTGCTCCACACACACCTGAATGAGCTTCTGTCATTGCTTGCTTTGCTTCTTCCACGCCCAAGCATCGTAACCAAAGACCAAGAGGGGAGCATCGATAGAGCGTCCCGTTGTAGTAAAGGAAGCTTGAAGCCCTCCGCTGTATTTCTGTCTTATGCCTTGGGTCACTAGGCAGTTTTCCATGCTCTAAGTACTCAATTATAGGTTGGCGCCAATCTTCTGCATCTGTTTTAAGAACACATATCATGTTGACGTCTTCCTTTGAGTTTTCATCATCTGGTGGAACAACCCAGCAACTACATACTGGAATAGTCATTCCTTCTTCTGCCCCCAGTGCCAAAGTGGCTGCGAGGCTTGCTAGTGCGTCAGCCATTTTGTTGGCACTTCTTGGCACGTGCTCTAACTTGATCATGTCCAACTTATTTAGCAGGCGTAATGCTTGCCTGTGATACGGGACAAGGTCCTCTTTCTTGACCTCGTATTCATCAAGTAGTTGATTAATGA
The DNA here is from genome assembly GCA_029747015.1 of Carnegiea gigantea. NCBI lineage: Eukaryota > Viridiplantae > Streptophyta > Magnoliopsida > Caryophyllales > Cactaceae > Carnegiea > Carnegiea gigantea. The sequence goes on along the minus strand of JAKOGI010000013.1, from coordinate 268,856 downwards.
CCAACTGCGAGTCACCATATATGTTGAGATCGATGATCCCCATCTCAATAGCCATTTCAAGGCCCAAGTTAAGCGCTTGGTATTCCGCGACATTGTTAGAACACAACTGAGTGAGCACAAATGAATACGGAAGAATGTGCTTTTCGGGGGAGACGAAGACCACTCCTGCACCAGCGCCATCACGTCTAGCTGCGCCATCGAAATACATTTCCCAGGGAGGGAGGATATCGATGTAGAACACGCCTTCTCCTGTCAAATCATCATTCAGCTCCCAATCATCAGGAATGGGATGATCTGCCAAGAAATCTGCCAACGCTTGCCCCTTAACTGCTTTTTGGGGTACATAGATAAGGTCGTACTGTTTTAAGATGACCGCCCATTTTGCCAGTCGCCCATTTAAGATTGGCCTAGATAAGATGTACTTGATGGGATCAGTTTTGGAGATCACTTGCACTGTATAGGCCTGCATGTAATGCTTTAATTTCTGGATGGCAAAGATGAGTGACAAGCACATCTTTTCAATAGGGGAGTACTTCAACTCAGCGCCGACCAACGTACGACTTAGGTAGTACAGGGCAACTTCTTTCCCTTCCTCGTTTTCCTGTACGCATAATGCTCCTAGGGATTTTTCTTGAGCTGCAATGTACAGTCGAAGAGGCTTGCCAGGAATGGGTGCCCCCAATACCGGAGGATGGGACAAATATTCCTTTATTTTTTTGAAAGCCGCTCGGCATGAGTTGTCCCATTCAAACGGTGCTCCCTTTTTCATGAGGTGGCTGAAGGGGTGACAACGTCCTGCAAGATTTGAGATGAATCTTCGGATGTATGCCAAGCGACCTTGAAGTCCGCGAAGCTCTCTAAGATTCTTCGGCTCTGGCATCTCTTGAATTGCCTTGATCTTCGATTGGTCGATCTCGATTCCTCGATGGTGAACGATGAAGCCTAAGAATTTTCCGGATGAGACACCGAACGCGCACTTGAGCGGGTTCATCTTCAATTGACATCTCCGTAATCGTTCAAAGATCAAACGAAGATCTTGTATGTGGTCCTCCCTCTTTTTGGACTTGACTACCAAATCATCGATGTAGCGTTCAGCTTTTTTGTGAAGCGTATCGTCAAAAATTGTTTGCATTGCCCTTTGGTAGGTTGCTCCTGCATTCTTAAGTCCGAAGGGCATTACCTTATAGCAAAAAATGCCCTTAGGTGTGCGGAAAGCTGTGGCCTCTTGATCCTCTGGAGCCATCAGAATCTGATTGTATCCTGCGGTACAATCCATGAATGACAACGCTTCATGCCCTGTAGTTGAGTCGATCATGAGTTCTGTGACAGGTAGCGGGAAATCATCTTTTGGACAAGCGTCGTTGAGATCCCGGAAGTCCACACAAATACGAAGTTGTCCATTCTTCTTTCTGACAGGCACGATGTTTGCGATCCATGTTGGGTATTTGACCTCGCGAATGAATCCCGCCTCTATGAGTTTGTTGACCTCCTTTTCAATTTCCGGTACCAACTCTGGGCGAAAACGTCGCTGAGGTTGTTTCTTAGGCGAAATACCCCTTTTGATAGATAAGCGATGAACTGCAACCTTCGGGTCCAACTCGGGCATTTCTTTATAGCTCCAGACAAATACGTCCTTGTACTCTGTCAGGAGTTCCAAGTACTGCTTTTCTTCTTCTAGTGTAAGTGATGAGCTTACGTAGATAGGGCGAGGCTCTTCATGGTGCCAAGATTCAGCTCTTTCAGATCATCAACTGTAGCCTGGCCTCCATCTTCAAAAGTCTTAGGAGTTTCTGCTAACTCTATCTCTGAGTCTGAGTCATCACATTCGTGGATTGTGATATGGTTGGAAGAAATAACTTCTTCTTCCTCTGCTTCCTCGTTAGAGCCAGAGTTTTTTCGTTGACCTGTGAAGACCACAGTACGCCTCTTTACTCTTAATGAACCGTCTGTCTTAACATCCAGACTAGAGAAACGTTTTATACGAGAAGGGATTGAGCTTTGAACTTCATTTATCATTCCCAAGCGGCTAAATGCAGAGCTTTTCTCGTGCTGAAGTTGTGAGCTTGAGGACTCTTCACCAGCTCCTATTCTGGCAAAAACTGAAGGCTTTGGCTGAGGATCATTTTTGATTCTGTTGAAAACAGAGCATCTGTGATCTTTCCCTTTCCATATACGAGCGAATACTGACAGACGTTTTTTAGAAGTGGATGATTGTAGCCTATCAAACACAGAGGGCTTTGGGTTTGGTGAAGCATTCTCATCTTCACTCACATCTGCTTCTTCAGCCGAGATGTGTTGAATCACCAACTTCTTGTCTCTTCGTCTCCCAGATATTCTGACTGGCTGTGGTGGCGTGAAACCCAGTCCAACTTTAGAGACTGCTACTGAACCTCCCTGCTCTTGAATCTTCCTCTGAGTTTCAGTAAGGCCATGAGGCTTGGCTTCGACTATCTTCCCTAAAGCAGTTGGATTTTGAAAGTCGTAACCAGCCTTCTCCATAAGCTTGTACACATTAGGATCAAATCCTTCCCTAGTCCGTGCATTTGGCAAGTCATCGCCTTCTTTAGAGGAAATGACAAACCCGGAAAGAGGGGGCCTACTCACCTTAGCCTGCCACATCTTAAGCGCTGGAACTATTGCACTTCCTTTTAAGGCGACTATGCTAGCTTCATCATCCTTTTTGGTAACTTTGGTCTCGACGCTTCTGCTTGTACACTCGCTAAAGGGCGATTCGCCCTCCTTACGGCGAGACCTAGGTATGTACCTTAAGATTGGTGGTACTGATCCTGTGGAAGCAGCAGCTTGTTTTGCGACTTGCTCAACACAAGAAGTGGTGCTACCTTGCTTGGTTGCTTGTTTCTCGAGCTGCTGCTTAGGAGCATCATCTTTTATTGCTCGAGGGGCCTTCTTTGCGACACCTTTGCTTATGGAAGAAATGGTTGACGGCATGATTTCTTTAGGTGCAGCACCTTCTTCAAAGAACCTTACGTCTGCGAAATGGGACTCAGCCTTAGTGAATGGTTTGACATCTCCATTTATTTTCTTCTCTCCATCATGGTAGTACTTAAGGCATTGATGTAAAGTGGAAGCCACTACCCCATGCTCGTGGAGCCATGGTCGTCCGAGTAACAACCTGTAGGAAGTCCTAGCGTCGATTACATGGAAGATGGAGGACGTCGTCAAATCTCCCATTATCAGTTCAACGCGAATCATGCCGATTGCACGTTGGCCCTCAAGGTTAAAGCCTTGAATCATCATTCGGCTCTTTGACAGTTCTTCCACTGTGATGCCTAAGTCGTTCATTGTAGACTTCAGCATGATGTTGACGGTTGACCCTCCATCCACGAGAATGCGTCTGACTTTCTACTCCCTAATGTAACCAGTCACAAACAAAGGACGATTATGGGGCTTGGATCTCAACAACAAATTGTCGTCAGTGAAAGTGACTGCGGTGTTGCAATAGGCACACTGAACAGGGCCTTCTGTTGATGCTCCCACATCCTTGATTTTATCAGTATAAAGTTTTGGGTGTTGTAAGGCAGCAACAACATGTTGGCACATCTCGTCAGGCAAACAAAAGATTTGCCCCCAGCCCATGCGAGCTGGCAAAGCCTCCAAGACAGTTAAAGTCTTATCAGCTACTCTAGGAGACCCCTCTTGTCCGTCACTTCCTTCGTCTTCGTCTTCTTCGAGCTCAGAACATGAGGTCATGTTAACCGTAACTTTATCAAAGAAGCCCGTTAGGAAAAACTCTTTGAGTGTGACGGGGACAAGCGGCTCCTGCTCCAGGAGGTCAATAGGCAGAGTTTCGTGCCTTTTGACGTTCTTGGACTTCTTCTTTCCTTTTGAATGACGAGGGTTCTTCTTTCTTCCTTGTCTCTTCCCCTGGCGGAGAGGCGGTGATTGCACTTGGCTTTGCTTCATTAGCCTCTGGCGAGTGACAAGAGTCCATCCCTCTTCATCAACATCAGTTTTATCAGTGACATCCATAATAGGCTCAGTCTCTGGCGCGAGCCCTTTGGAACCAATTGGAATCACCACAGGTTCCAGACTTCCAAATTGAATTGTAATTAATTTCTCTCCAAGGGGGAAAATCAATTCGGTATTTAGTCTACCACGAGGTAGAGTATGCTTTGGCCTCCGGGGCGACGAGGAACACTCCAACTGAGTGGAGATATGATTTGTCTCCACAGTATCGTCCAAATCTAATATTATCTTCCCATCCCTGGCAAGTTGCATAATACGCTCCTTGAGCGTAACGCATTTCTCGAGAGGGTGACTGACCACCCTGTGATACCGACAGTATTTTGGGTCGGTAACCCTTCCAGCTTCTTCGGGACGTTTCGGTTCTGGAAGTTGGATAACCCCATTTTCAAGGAGATCATCAAGCATTCCTGACAAGTCTGAGTCAGGGAATGGGTATTTCTTCTCTTGCAGTTCCTTTAATGTAGGACGCTTCTTTCCAGAATCCTTGGAGAATCCACCCTTCTTGTTTTCCTACTTGGGCTTTTCGGAGATTCGAACCGGCTCCCTAGTTGAAACAGTCATGGCTTCTTTGTTTGAGGACTTAGTGGACTTGGGATTTTTCTTGAATTCGCCCTTGTCCTTTCTAGCGTCAGATGAGGAGGAAGACTTCCTACGGCGACTTGCGATTGTTATCTCCATATCATGAGCTTTCGTTGCCAATTCCTGGAAGGTCCTTGGTTTACTCATCTGCAAGACGTATAGTAAATCCCACTCCATACCCTGAGCACACATTTCAACGGCTGAAGCTTCTGATAGACGGTTCTTACACTCAAGACTTAGGGATTTCCAGCAATTAATGTAATAAAGAATCGGTTCGTCCTTCCATTGTCTGGTGCTTGTTAACTCTGTCATGCTAACGACACGTTGAGTGCTGTAGAACCGATTCAAGAACTCCTGCTCCATTTGTTCCCAGCTGTCAATAGACTCTGGCTTCAAGTCTGTGTACCAGTCGAATGCAATCTCTTTTAGAGTACGAACAAACTGTTTTACCAGTCGGTCCCCCTCTGTGCCAGCATTACTGCACGTCTCAATGAAGTGGGCAATATGCTGTTTGGGGTTGCCCTTGCCGTCGAACTGGTTGAACTTGGGAGGCTGATAGCCATGTGTCATGCGAAGAGCATCAATCCTCTTCGTATAAGGCTTTGTATATAAGTGGGTCTTGTGAGATCCTCCTCCCAACTGAGCCTTGACCGCATTTGCTATTAAGCTCTGAATCTGCTCAACAGACATCGAGCCTAAAGAGCGGTCTTTTCTTACCTTGCGCTCGTCATCCGATTCTTCACTGTGGCTGGACTCTTTATCAGAGTCTTCAACGCCTAAACCTTTGTTGGAAGCTTCAGAGGACTTCTTTTCCAGTTTCTTCATCAGCTCAGCAATCTGATCGTTCTGGCGTTTGATTTGAGCGTCCTTTTCTGCACTCTCTTTAGAGAGCCTATCCAAGGTAGCTTTCATGCTTGCCAGTTGTTCTTCGAAGTTAGTAGCCCCTGTCACCATAACTGACATGATGACAGTGTCAGATGATTCAACTTCAGCATGCGAGGAAGGTGATCCCTTTGATGATGCTAAAGAGGAATCGCCGCTTGAATAATCATCATCTTCAAAATTGAAGAGTTGAAAAGCAGGGTTCGTGTGGGTTTGGAGTTCATCCATCCCACGCGGAATTGTTTGTGGCATGATGAAGCTAGCAACAGACTTTTGCTTCAGAGCATTCGAAGCGATTTGATTGACTCCATCAGATACCTTGGAGCCGAGGTTTTGAATCTTGTGTGACTGTAATGGTGCAGCCACAACTGATTGTTCTCCAGTAGCTTTTGTCATACTTCTCGTCATGACACCACCAGATGCAGCACTTGCAGTTGTTGATCCTTGCGATGCAGATCGAATAATTTTCCTTGAAGATTAGGTGGTAGCGTTCTTAGGGGCCATGTTATCTTTGAGGGAGTGCAGAGTTTGTATTTTGGAGAAAGAGATGAGAGACAGAGATGTCCCACCGAGCGTGCCAAATTTGTAAACGCAAATTTCGAGGCTAAAATAAAGTAGACAAAAAATTCTGTAACAAATTGAATTTTTGTATTGATGTAGTATGTAGGTACAATCTCTGAATTTAATACAATAAGAATGATCCTCTGATTCGATCTCCTAATGGCTTGAGTACTCCGAGGGCTTGATGCTTGATCTCGGTTGATGCAAATCAGCTGAAGAACTCTGAAGACGTTTCTTGGTTCTGATCTGCCAGTGACTGATTGCGATTTCTGAAGCTCTGCAAGTCTTGATCCTTCTCGCTTGGTAGTTGGATGCTCCTTGCTGTCCGAGCTCTGAATTCTACAAATGCTGACTGCCCCAAATGAAGGGAGACGACCCCTATTTATAAGCTCTGCCGGGTAGGGTTGAAGCCGGGTTTTGGGCCTAGGCCCAGTAATTATTTTCTTATTTTTAAATAAAGAAAATAATTACTAATTTCTGCATCATCGATGACACGTGGCGGCTTTTAATTGGCTGCACCTAATTTTGACCAAGCGGGCCCACCAAAGTCAACGTGACACGTGGCACCTTATGGTTGGTCCATTTTTTACATATGGCATCATCTGATTCGTCATAGAATTTTTGCCTTCTACCCCACTGTTTCAGGACATTATACAAATAAGTGTCCCTTCCTACAAGTGCTAATTACTAGATACTTATAAATTAAACCTTCCTACACCCTCTATCTGGATGTATTTTTCAGCAACTAATTACCAATTGCTTCCTGTACTCACCCACTCTCACCAAACTCCCTCTTGGTATTTTCCGAAGTGATATCTTGTGTAGTCTTTTTGTTATATATATTCCATCAGCTTCTTTTATTTCTTATTTATAGAGAAAAACTGATGAGGTTATTGTAATCGTAATTCTTGTTTCACATAACTACTCACCATGAATTTGCCTTATAAATAGTTTTACCACAAATTCTCTAACATCATCTGGCTATAACGCATTATCTTAATTCACTATTTTTCTTTTTTTCTTTCCATTGATTTTTATAATTCCCAACAAAGGTTAGACCCAATGTGGGTCTTGAGTGATTGTGTGAGTTTGGGTATTTGTGACATATATTCTGGAGTCACGAGTAGTGGGGAGAGCATGTTGTGAGGGGAGATAGAATTATTGGTATGAGGAGTGATTCCAACGCTAAATAGAGGAAACTGAAAGTACGTAGTGTTGTAAGTGTATTCAATTATAATATATCTTTTGTTATTATAGTCGGTGATGCACTAGTTGTTGTTGGGTCATGGTTTTTCACCTAAATGTAGATGGATTTTCCATGTGAAGTTGATGGTGTTTATTCCCCCCCCCCCTTGTAGTGTGTATGTGCTCGTATGTGTACTTGTCGAATTTTGTAACGCTTGTATTTTCAACAAGTGATCCCAATAATTTTCATGCGAGACGATCCCATATAAGATGACTTCATGTCAAACTTACTATCCAACAAACCCATAACAATTCATGTCTTTAGTGGTGGAAAGGGTGTTTCAACACTTTATGGACATGGATTTCATGGTAGGACATGTGATTGTCATCTAAAAGACATAATTAGGGTAGATTAACGGTCCACATATTTAGAACATGCTTACAGTTGGAGACGGAACATAAACAGAGTAGTTTAATCAGTCAGGATCAATAATACACTATAGCCATTGATAAATTATTTCTTTTTTTTTATGATTTCCAGATTCCAATAATTCTAATCCTAATTCTGGGCGATTATACTTAAAATAAAAATTGTGCTAACTATTAAACGGCATTCCTTAATATGACTGCATCATAATATTGGTGACTTGCGGTATAATTTTATGAACACTATATCTGTCTACAATAATAAATTACACTTCAAAAAATAATTATTATAATTGAACCACATAAAATTTCATTATTCATTTATTCTTGAACAAAAAGAAGTAAACCTTATATGATAAGATCCAAACCATCCAATTATTATTTCTTTCTCTAAATATGCAAAAATTAGTGTCAAAGCAGAAGAGTTGTACGTTAATCCCATGACCTCGCGTACAAAAGTGGTTTTCATGATATTCGGCCACCGCATAATGACAAGAATTTGGAATCTGAAATGACCACACACAACGCAGCACTTACGATGTCGCATTTTCAAGCCTAGCCCACTCTGCAAATACTAAAGTTTTTTATTGTTCTTGCTGTGGAATCCTAGAATGAGTCATATATTTTTTTTTTTTTTTTGGTTTTAAGTCGTTGATCGCAATGATAACGAGAAATATAAAGGTTTTCATGTCAACGTTGTTTCATTAAGGAGATTTTAAAATTGAAAAAAAAAAAACACTACATTTTTTTGAAAGTGTACGGTCTCTCATGTCACGTATATATGTTGTTCTTATGTGTATTTGTCATGTAAATTGATTTTGATATGCTGATGATTGTGTGATTCTTAAAGATTTGTGCTTCTAACGATACAATATTGACTTTGATTTGAAATAATTTTATTCCGACTGTTACACAGTTTCTCCCATGAGTACAATTGTCTGCATATAGTTCATGTCATCGTCAGTACTACTACGCATAATGATCTATGTGTAATTACGTGTACATATATGATACTAATAATTTCATTTGAACTTATTTTCCTTCATTATCAACCATTTAAGGCGTGCAATATATTTTCCGTTAGTTTTAATGGAAGTGTTATTTTTACAAAATATGTGACACCAGGTCACGATACTTATCCATGTATAAAGAAAGCATACGAATAGTAAACTACGGAAATTATCAATTTCTGTAACCTTCCCTCTTCCTTTTCTTTTCTAACTTTCGCCCAGCTTATTGGACTTGCAAGTTGAAGAAAAAATTGAAGAGGCTAGGGCAAAAAACCAAAAAGCATTATGTCCTAGCTAGGCTTAATTAGACGGTGGGACTGTGGGAGGCACAAGTAGGCCTGCGTCAATTAGACATGCAATTTGATCTAATGAAGCATTTATGCGGGTTTTCAACCTGTCTAAAGTTAGGGTTGATAAAGTCGTCAAGGTAGTTTCATTCAATTTGTCGTCTCCTTTTAAGTTGGTTAAATTATCGTATTTATTATTTTATTTTAGTTTTTTATTAGTTTATCTGGAATGTTACGGTAGCTAGCTATATAGCCTTCTGTTTGAGGATTGATTTTTATCTTGTTTTGTTATTCTGGATCCATCTATTATACCCCGCTACATAATCACTAATAATAGATACTCTTTCTACGTACTTTTTAACTTCTTTCCCTTTGTAGATATCGAGCCATATATATGTGAAATAATTTATATATTAAGACTAAATATGTTGACATAAGAATTGAACCTTCCATTGACATAAATCAATCTTTCACTTTAGAAAACAATTTTAACAGTGTAGTAGGATCGAAGCGGCGGCCAGATATATTAACTTTTCCTCTAATTGGACAAATAGGGGCGGATCTAGGCATATGTCCCGGTTAACTTTTCGGCTTTAGTAGGCAAATATGAAGACTATATATGATACTCAATCTCTATCCAAAAAAAGAATCAAAATTCTCCATATAAATTAGTTCAAGAGTGAAATTTATGGTTTCAAATGGCAAAAAGTGCAATCAAAGGTTAGATGAATTGTAAAGATTATTCATGCATAAAATCACATGAAACTATAATTGGACAATTTTAAGGCCCAAATCGAAAAGGTAAACTCTTCTAATGGGACTTAACCAGTGGGCTATGGCCGAAGAGTGCGCCTTAATGATATAGGACGGACACAATGGACTGGGCTACTGAGTTATCTTGGGGTTTGGGAAGGTTACGGTGAGGTAAGTCGACTGGCCACTTCGAGTATGGTCATTTCATTTTGAGCCAGTGAGATACAAGTAAATAATAATAATAATATTAATAATAATAATAATAATAATAATAATAGGATTATATAAAAGGTTGACTGAAATTAAGAGATAGTCTTATTATGAGTTTAATTTATAGCTTATGTTATAAGTAAAACATGTTTTTCTTAATAGATGAATGTACGGTGAAAATGGGTTTTAAATGGATATATACAGGTTAAATAAATGAAAACGGATATAGGTAGGAGTATGAATATGGGTATAGTTCTCACCTGCTCATATCCATGCTCGTTTTTGCGAACAAGTTTTGTTTTTTTTAAATAAAAAAACAAATATTGCCTTTTGATGTGATTTGCATATTAAGTTCGAGATTATTACAACTTGATGTATACTACAGTGTAACTTTGGTATCAAGTTTATTGGTTTATACCCAAACTTGTCCATTGATTGATTGTCATAATCCTTTTACCCTACTCTAATTCCAATGTATCCGAATATGATTACATGGGTATTAGTTTTTATTCTTTAAGTATATTCCAGTAAAATCTACAAACTTGCAAAGCTCAATAAATATTGCCTTCTAATGAATATGAATATGAGCTTAAGTTCTATTTTTAAAACTAGATATAAATACAGGCACAATAAAACCCGTTCCACGGCCATCCCTAGTGGAAAGCTGGGAACTAAGGGACAGAGTAATTTTTGGGAAGGTGCATGACAACTAAACCTGTCAATTCGGACGGGTGGGTAAAATACGAATCGGGTATATTCGGGTTCAGATAAAATACAGGTCAGGTGTATTTCGAGTTCGGGTAAAATACGGACAGGTGTATTCCGGTTTTACGGGTTTCGAATCAACCCAATGGGTTTAGAGCACCTTTTCTGTGAGTTATTTTTCTTTTTTCAAAATTAAAAATTCTGCATATTTATTACTCAAAATTATCAATATTTAATGAAAATGCATAATAATTGTAATTTCTCAAAATAATATTATAAATATTCAAACTTTTTATTATAATATATGAACATCTTGCACTTGATTTTGGGTAGATCGATTCGTACATTGAAAGAAGGTTAATAGCAGGTTGGCCATTTATGGGGCAACTGTTTAGAGCATTTTAATGGGTTGTAGCAGTTTGGCCGCTAATAACTTATTTAATAATTTAATATTTTTATTAACTAACTTAGCAAAGTCCACTCAGGTAAAACTTTATTAATGGGCCGACCCTAATACTAATACGGCTAGCCGTTTTCCTACTACTAGCATCATAGTTTAAGACTGATTAGAATGAAAATCAAATAAAATTGAATAAAAGAAGTACAAGATATATATTATCTTGTAGTTATGACATCAAAATTTTAAATTATTACAAATTAATTAGTTTAAAAAAATAATTAGACATGTTTGTTTAACTAAATATATAATAGTATGATTTGCGCATCTTTAATATTTATCCTCTTTTAAATTAACTTTTTAAAAAAGATTACGTCATGCAATTTTATATCCATTTTTAATGTTTCTTATTTAAAAGTTGTATACGATATTATTTTCAGAAAATGGAGAAGAATAAATAAGGTTATTATTGTTTAATTTGTAGATAGAAACAATAGTTATATAATGTCTTTTTAAACTATTTGATAAAAATGACTAATCATTATTGTTAAGAGGGATAAAATTAAAAAATAAAGCAAAAACTAAGGATATCATGTTCGGGTCAAACTGGTGCATTCGGATTTGGGCCGGGTTTGTCCCGTTAATTTACGGGTTTTTTGGGTTTGGTTTATTTCGAATTCAAGTCGAAAAAATCGTGTTGAAAATCCAAAATTTTTGGCCCAATTTAAATCGTATTTTTTGGATCGGATCAATTTTTATCAGGTCTAATGGCAACAAAAAGGAATGGCCCTCCAGCTGAGACGGAAGAGGCAGAGCACGGCTGAAAATGCGCCGGCGCCCCCACTGTTCAGCAGTCATCAGTCACCACCACGTGGGGGACCTTCACTCCATAGTATACGACGCCGTAGGCCTCCTACTATTTCTGCTCTCCTTTTCTCTTCCACTCCTCCATTCTCTTTGCTTCTGCGCCTCCCTTCTCTAGTTCCACCATCTAAGGTTTTTAACAAAAATAATAAATTAAAAAAAACTATATTATAGATCTACATAATATTAAAATTTTTCTAATCGAGTGGACTCGAGCCTGATCAAAATTTCATTCGTCTGAATGGATGATGAAGTATATTATGTAGGAGAAAAAAAGAATACTTTACACATCCATGTACATGAAGTTTAAAAGACAATTATATTAAAGATATGTTAGCATAGAGAATGCAAAGAGAGTTTGCCTTAATTGGCATAAACATCCTTCCTCATACCAGAGATACGTGAATAAATCCAAGTGTGATCATGTTTCTCTTGGTAACCAGAGTTATGTGAAAATATAATCAAACTCTTTTGGGTCTAGCTTGGTCCTTACAAGTTTGTCTCGACTCCCACTCTTATCTCATCTCTCGACCCATTATCAGCTCCACTAAATTGTTTGATCAGGAGGGGTCTCAATAAGATAGGTACGTACCTTAACTGTTCCCTAAAAAATTATTAATTAAAATAAATAGTAATCTTGCTTTTTGTTTTTCAACCATACAAGCTAGCCAATGTACTCATAATACACACTGTTGTAGCCCTACAAGCCTTTAATGTGGCTTCAACCCCTCTCCCCCCCCCCCCCCCAAAAAAAAAAAAAAAAAAACATGCCCCCATATATGATCTCCTCTCTATAAATGACAGCTTCATATTGCTATAGCCTGGTCCCTCTCTCTCTCTCTCTCACTCAATCAATTCCCATGAATTCTCTCTCTTCAACCCTGTGAGCCAAGCTAAGCAAGCAGCAGAGAAAACTAAGTCCTAGCCATGCTTTTCCACAGCTTTCTTGAACTTTCTACCCTCTGTATAGAATTCATACAACCCATGGAAAGTTGAAGAAAGCTGTGGGAAAATATGGTGTTTCTCAGGACTTGATGAGCGGCCACATGAAAGTTTTGTTTTGGTAAATTTTTCTTATTAATTCCTTCCTGTAGTTGCTTAATTAATTCATGAGTGAGAATTATTTTGTGTTCTTCGATTTCTACTAGTTCTTTTTTTTTTTTCCTATTTAGCGTTTGAATGATTTTTCCAAACCTCAAAATACTCTAGGTAGTTTATATTCGGGGTGGATTTTTTTTGGGTTTTTGTTTTGGGGGGGAGGGGGGAGGGAGGAGTTCGATGAGTCATAATTAGCTACAGACTACAGTATAGGACGGACTACAATACAATTCAATACCATGGAAGTTGGAGGAATTAAACCTAATTAAGAAGTAGAAAGTAATATACCAAGGTCTCTATCTTAACCTCTGAGCCAATTCTTCATTAACTAAGCAATATACATATTACTATCGTCAAGTTGTTCTTAAGTTTTTGTACAAAAATAGCAAAGTAATACTTAGTAACCAATTCAATAAGATGTTTGTCCTGAATTAGTCCCTGTCATGTATGTTAGCCTTTTTTGCTCTTCTTTGGTCATCCCTAACCCTACTTTGATGGATTTGTATTGAACATTGTTTTTCAATTTCTTTATTCTCTAGAAAAGGGAACTTTGTTGCTAATAGTTAAGAGAGGGGGATTTTGAGAGAAAAAATCACTAAAACGATAAAAGTACTCCCCTCCCTCCCCCCCCCCCCTTAAAAAAAGTCCATCTTTCCATGGTCAGTTACAAGGTTAAGGTGCTCAAATGTCACTATTTGTGCGGGATTTGTCACCCCTTCTCCTCTTCTGTCAGTGACGTCTAGACTTTGAATGAGAATGAATCTTCCCTAAACAAAAACAATCAGGGGGTGTTCATCCTCTAACCCTAAACAAAAACAACCAAGGGGGGTTTCTGAGATTGACCCATTGGGCTAGTTTCGCTTGCAGACTCAATTTATTTCTTTTTTTTCCAGACTATCGCTCTGCTGGGCCTCCAAGAATTCAAATTAGGATATCAATTTCGTCATTGGGCTTATTAAAATAAGATACCATTTTTCGGCGTACACATTTAGCCCCCACTTTGACAAAGCTTGGATAAGGCAAAGGTCAAAGTAATGGATTTCAATCTAGGATTTGAATCGCTAATAAGGTGGGAGAAGTAATGAATAAGAATTTTCTGATTTTTGAACTGCCAAAATGAATCTCCAACTATCTGGACATTTGAATTACACATCTAAATTCTATGCCAAAACAAAATTCAATCAGTTAATGTGGCATAGTGTAAAATTTGTTTTGTGAAATATATGACCGCATTTCTTTGATATGGAGGGAGATGTGAAGAACATCAAATGTCAGCTAAGTAATGCAGCAAGTTAATAGAAGCATTTCTTTGCTAGAATCTTTGTTTTTGAAGCAAGTAACTACGGCTATTTGCTGACATTTATGGTCACTTCTTCTTTGTTTTTTAATCCATCTGTTCGTTGAAATCAAGCTAGCTGTGAAGGCAAAATTTTTCTATAAAATTTTTGCCATTCACAAGACTCAAATATAATAGTTTGTTTAAGAGAAATAACTGTTGAATCACTTGAGCTAATGACTTAACCTTGTCTGGCAACTATATTTAGAGTAACATTTGACATTTTGACCAAATTAAAACACTAATTATCCAATTATTAGTGTTGAGCAAAGTAACGTTTGAACTAATGTTTTTAATAACATATAGTGTTGCAAATAAAATTTCTAAAATATTAATAAAATAAGCTTTCAACATTTAAAAGTAGCATCTTATTTTTTTTAAATAACATACCCTTCATCAATGTTATATTTGTCAAATTATTTCCAGATCCTTTCATGTCAATTTAGAGTAATCAGCTAGCTCGGTAGCTAAAATTATTGCACACTTTGTTTCATTACTTTGTTAAATAGCTATATTGCAATAGGTAAATTCTAATAGTTATCTGCTATTAAAACAATTATATGCTGCTCAGACAACTGATTTTGATGAACAAAACCTTGTTATTTTTGGGTTGTATAATGTATTATTATCTTCTTATATTTCTTATTAGCATATAAATCTTACATCTACTTTATTTGCTTCTATATTTCATTCATCTCTTTTTTTCTTTTTTTTGGGGGGGGGGGGAAGTATGGGGGTCAACTAATACAATTGATAAAGTTCATAAACTTTGTTACCAACAATCTATATCTGGGTTCTGCCTGTATTAATGTTCATACCTTTTTATGCAATAAAATGAGGACTTGTTTTGGTTATAAAGACAGATGAAGACAAATTCTAAAATTAAATTTTTGAAGCACAAGTTAAATGGAAGAGAAATCAACTTGCTCTCCTAATTAAAAAAAAAAGAGGAATATTAAATTTACCCATGAAAAATACAATGGAAATTAAAGTGTGGAAGTAATACATGGTCCCAAAACAGAAGAAGGTAAGATTTGATTTTATGTTGGAAACAAGTGGGCTATGATCTCGTGCTGGCATATGAACACATGACACTGTTTACTTCCAATAATTTCACATCTAATTATGGCCATACCTACCAATTTTCTGCCACTTCGCCAGAAAAATTGGAATTGTTGCTCCATCCTTGTAATTCTGAAAGCTACATTGGTAATGACCAATTTTATTTTCCTATTTCGTATTTTTTAGAAGCAGAGACCTTTTTTTTGTTTTTTTTTTGGGGGGTTGTTAGAGACGAAAAATTAGAAGAATATGATTATATTATAGTCAAACTGTTGGTAACTCCCGAGATCAAGTCCCTTTTTTTCCCTTTTCGTAGGAGAAGATTCGAGATTAAACCCTTGTGAATTGTGATCGCACAATATGCTAGTTGAAGACTGTTTTGTGGAAATGCAACCAAACTTAAGTATGGATGTTAGTAGGCTTGGCCTCAATCCCTCGGGTCTAATCCACCCCTTGCTTGCTGGGATAAGAGCTTAGCAAGGGGTATGCCTACTTATCCCCAAAAAAAAAATTACATCATGTGAGATGTGAAAATCGAATTTGAAACATATATGTCTCATAAATTACTAGCAAATCTTCACAATAATTTTATTTATTTTTTTTCAATAATTTGAGCCTAATATAACGACTACAGATCAAAGTAGAGAATCACGTGCAAAACAAGCATACACACATTTTTTAGCTAGGACAGCAAAAACAACTAAGTTTCACCACCGAAAGGACACCAAAACAATTAAACTTCACCTTCATGCTGCTCTTTTTCTTATAATGATTAACGACTTATATATGTCTTCCTATTGCATTCAAATATTTTTCTTAAAGTTGAATCTATCCGCATGCATGTCTTGAAACATTTGAAAACTTTTAGCTAAATTAGAGACGAAACAAATATCATTTGGACTTTTTTCCCGCTCTTTGCTCTTTTGTCATTGGCATTGGGAATCTTTACCAAATAAAACGTGAACAAAAAAATTGGTCCCATTTTCCCATCAAATGTTTGTTTCCCCCAATAATTTTCATGTATCAAAAATACATATAATTTTCCAATTGTTTTTTTTTATGAATTTTGATGTAGGTTGTTGAGGGGAGGGCATGGTCCACCCACCACTAGTACTAGTAGTTGAAGCAAAGGACAGACAACAGGGAATGGCAGCTTCTGGCTGTTCACAATGTAATATAAAGGAATTATACTTTACTGTTTTGGCTCCATTACATATATAATTCATATCCCCAATATACGGCTTTAATTGCAAGGACAAGGACACATATGTATTGATTTAAATGAATGATTTGATTCGATATATGTTCTCTTAAAATTAAATTTTATATTTGAATTGGTAAAAATTAAAAGACTTTGTGTTGATAGAGTTTTCCTCTTTATAATGCAATTAATTATGTATAGTTCGACTGCTCTAATAAATAAATAAGATATATTTTGTCAACATCTATGTGCATACGAAATTGTTTGCACATAATCTCCTTGTGGTAGTGTTTCTACACCTTAATTTGTTTCTACTTCCTTTTATTCTATTAGTTTTCTTTTCAAGTTATTTTTATTATTTCAAAAAAAAAGAAGTTCATCTTATAAAGAAAATTTTCAGCTTCATTCATCACATGTTTGATAAGAAAATGATTTCATGATTTTTGTTGGACAAAATAAGGATAAATTTTTTAATTTCCTAAGAGATTACTTTTACCACCATCAAGAAAAATTATTTTTTAATCACGCAGAATATTAATTTTCTTTCTAAAGTTATATATACACCCTCCACATAACACTAATTAATGGCAATATAATTCATTTAAAAGTAATGTTGATAAAATTCTATATTAGATGAATTGTTAGTATTAAAATGTTACTATAAAGCAAATTTAGTCACATCAAAATATTTAAAAAGTTATCTTCAAAGAAATCCATCTAATCATAATTTTTATATCAGACAGTCTCGTATTAAAAAAAAAAAAAAAGTTTAATACCAGTCTTACTCTTTCCTCTTCGCTCCAGTCTTGGGGATATATTGGATAATCCATTAACGCAAGAATGCCCAGAAGTGGCTGTTCTAGATGGAGAGTGGCAGAGAGTAAGAACTAGGATGATAGATTTAAGCACCAAGATCCCTGCTTAATTAATTAGTTTTTTTTTTTTTGGGACACCTCAACAATCTTTAGTTAACAATGGCATTCATTGCTCTATACTTAAAGGTCATTCATTTTGTATATACTATTATCGAGTCAAATTTAATTGTGAGTTAATGATTTAATGATTTTGTAGTTATATATCATCTGTGAATGGCATAGTTGGGAAATCTGCAGGAGATATATTATCCACATGTAACACGTAAGTTACCTTGTCATCAAATCTATGATACAATATTCGTATAAAGAAAATAAATATCCTTAAAGTTCGGGGATGCAATAGTATGACAGTATATATATATATATTTTTTGAAAATATAAGACGTATATTTATCACATGCAAATGGTGATCGATATTGAGAAAAATGGAGGAAAATATACTATTTGCATATTATAGATATGCTACTAAATCATCAAATCATTAAGTCAATTTAGGTTTAATTTGTTGATGACATTTACAAAATAAATAACATCAAAATATAGAACACTATTTCTTACGTATGAATTATGCGTGTCCAATACCCACAAAAGACGAGTCATTAATGTCCAAAAAGTCTTTTTTGTTGTCCTATTTTATATAATATTTATAAGCAAAATGATAAATGTCTTGCTACGAGACACTTCACAAGTGTCTTATTTTGACTAAAAAACCATACTATTATATTTTTAAATTGAAAAAAATGATAGGATCGAATCATGGAAACATATTACAACTTATAAATTATATAAAATTATATTTTTATCCATAATTTATCACATTTCTAAAATAAGCATATCATATATACTCGCGAATAGGGTTAATGTGATTAGGGTATCATTTAATACTTTGTCGGCATAGCCGATAAATATCTAGGGTTAGCAATTCATAATTAAGTATAATCATTGAAAAAATTGTGATTTTAAATCATAAAATATATTAATTTATAATAAGACAAGACATTTGAAAGTGTCTTATAATAAAACATACATCACTACCCTATTTATAAAGCCCAAAAAAAAAAAATCAAGAGAGGAATAAATGGGATAAGTTAGTTAGATTGGGAAAGAGCACACGCCAAAAAAAAAAAAAAAAAAAAAAGGGGCCGGGGCAGTGGTAGCATAATTAATAGGAGGACCATATAAAGATATCCGTCGCTTGTCAATTGTCATTTTCTTTTGGAAAGTCTTAATTGACGAAGAAATAATAATCATAATTCTTCGCTCTATTTCAGATATATGATATATCATCAAAAATTAGCTATGTGCACTTTCAATTTTTTTCACATAATTTCTTTGCTAGCAAAAGACTTGTATGATACGTAGGTTTTCATGCATGGATCATTATTACTGCAAAAGCATCACTATACACACAAAAAAAAAAGGGGTCATACGTACGTAGTTACTCACTTCTGTTTCATGTCTCTTATAAAACTCTAGCCAACGAAAATTTTCAGTAATATTTCCATCAACTAAAAGGAAGAAATTTTAAAAATTTTGGAATCTCATCTGGTAAAAAACTTGCACTATTAGTTATTCCCAGTAATTTTTTTCAGAAAGTGTTTCTAAAAGTTTTCTTAAATAGTCGAAAATCAGAAAAAGTGAGAAACATTATGTTCAAAATTTTTGAGTTAGAATATTCTTACATAAAATTAAATAATTACACAAAACTATGTCGATGAGACGTTTCTTTTATTCTGTTTTATAATACAATCGCATTTTATTAATTATATCTTACGAATTTTTAGGTAATCTTTTCTCAACAAATTAAAAAGAGGCAATTCTAAGTTCAACTAACATAAAATTCAGGTTTTCTTTTACATCTTCATATCACTTCATGTAAACAATAGTAATTAGAATTTGTAATTAATTTTTTTAAATTTTTTTGGGATACGGGAGGACGGGTTGGAGGAGAGGTTTTTTTTCCCCCTTTTGGTCTATATAAGGTACAAATGTCGGTATAGATGGAATTCCAGCCTATGTCATTTACAACAATTTGTAACACACATTAAAGAAGGTTGTCTATGTGAGAGATGTTTAAACAATTGAAAAGGTTTTGAGGTCCCCAAAACCCAATTTCTTCTTCATGATGGGTAGTCATTATCTTTGGGTATGCCCCATTGCGCGAATCAAGGATTAGTGGCCAAGTTTGTCCATCATCTTGAGGTGGACTTGACCAACCACCATTCATAATAATTCACTCTCCTTTTACAAGCATTGCTAACCTAAATAGACAATACATGCCACAAGTGCTTTGCCATGACGATGAAATATATAAAGCCTAGCCTCTTCTGTAATTCCCTCTTCTTGTTCTTTTTTTTTTCTCTCTCTCTATGTATTTTCATTGTAGGGATTCTTGTTCAGTGTATATTTACCGCAACTATTAATAGATAAGTAATGTCAAGTAATTTTTTGCGGATAACTTTTCTCCCTGGTGGAACCTCTACCTAGCTACCCCAAATTGGCCTCTTACATGCAAATGAATATTTAGGTCATGTTCTTTTTGATTATGAGAAGTACTTTTAGTACTTATTGCTAAAATATGTTGAATCATGATGAAATATGTTGAAATAAGTGGAATCATGTTGAAACATGCTAAATACTTGAAGAACATATAACTGAGAATTTTTGATAACTGTTTAACAGTGCTGAATTGGGATGGATTATACTGAATTATGCTAAAAGATGTTGAATTATGTTGAAAGTTGTTGAATACTGATAATACTACTTATGATAAGTCGAAAAGAATAAGTCCTTAAGTGTAAGACTATTACAAAACTTCAAACTTTTTGAAAACAATTGTTTGAATATAAGTTTTCAAAAACACACAAAATTAATAAGACATACGGTTTTTTTTAAAAAAACAAAATGAATATTTTATATTTTTTTCTTATGACTCAATTGTGATGAAATACATCGATCTAAATTCACAAGCTCATCTAAACAAAATCGTTACGTAATATACAATGTTGACATATGAAAAGCCTTTTTATCAGAAACAATAAAAAAGATAAAAATGGACAAATATTTTTTAAATTATGTCTAAAATATTTTGAGAACTAGTAAATAAGTTGGGGGTACCAAAACCACCACAAATATTATATCAAGAGTTAGGCATGGATGTAGAATCTTGAATTCGTTTTCCCTTAAGGCTCCATTTGGACCTTAAAAATTTTGGTGGAAAGAAAAAAAAAATTAGGAAGGTAACTTGAAAAATTTGTTTTTCATTAAGGCTCCGTTTGGGAAAAGTTCCCAATAGAATTTTCGACCTCCTCCAATCTTACACTCCTTAGATGAAATCAACATGATTCAAGTAATTCATCAACATTCAAATTTCTCATCCAAATTCTTGTTTTTTTTTCTTAATCCAAACAAGAGAAAAACTCACTTTCTCGCTATTTTTTTTTCCCTTTAACTTTTCTTTCTACTAAATTTTCTAAGGATCAAACAGAGTCTAAACGTTGGCAAATCTAAAGCTATGATAGCTAGGGAGCAAGCCCTTAATAAAAGTTCAATTCATTATCTTTTGATTCTTTGAATAGTTTTATCATTAATATAGAGCTAATTTTTCTAATTTTTAAATCATCCTCATACAAATTTAATTTTCTCTTTTTTGGGGGGGGGGGGGCACTAGAGGAAAAAAGAAGGATAAAAATACAAAAAACTAAAGAAAAGTATTAGGAGATCGAGACCGGCAGAAATCTGGATCCAGAGGAATCAGGTAGGATTCATGACTACAAAAGCTTTTTTTGCCACGCTTTAAAAAAGCAAGCAAGAAAGGCAAACAATAATCCCTAAAAAGATCATGTTTTCACCATAAAGCAACTTTAAACATTTGTTTATTAAACTCCTTTATCTTAAATAATTGCATTTTTTTATTAAATTAAACTCCTCTATTTTATATAGCGTTGGATAATAGGTCGTGTCGGGTCGGATTCGTGTTCGTGTTGAACTTAAACGCGTTGAAAATTTCTCGACCTGAACCTAACCCGTTTATTAAACGGGTTGAAAAATCTTGACCTGTACCCATTTAATTTTTAAACAAATTGACCCGCTTAACCCATTTAAGACAAACATGTCAAATTCAGTCACTTAATTAACTATTTACGCATTTAGCATTTTCGATTAATATGTAATTACAGTGTTAAAAATTAAGTTTACGTATCACATTAAATAATTACTCTTTAAAATTCCACTGATTCGTCATAATTTACAATTTTTAAAAATTTTTATATTCTTAATTATCTAATAAAAAGTAAGTGGATAAATAAAAAATGAAAAAATGAGTTGATTTATTTAACTCATTTAATTAAACGGGTTAAATAGGTACTTTTTCGTGTCGAGAATCTCAATATGAACCTAACCCATTTAATTAAACGGGTTAAATGGGTCAACCCACTTAATTAAAGGGGTCAAAAATTTATACTCAAACCCGCTTAACTTTGTGTCGGTTTCGGATCGGTAATCGTGTCGGATCAGCTTTTCCCAACTCTAATTTTATATAATTGCATACCTTGTTTAAAAACTTTTAGCTGGTTTTTTCTGAATCGTCATTTATATCTACTTAACAGTAAAATCAAACAAAAATTTGCAAATTGAAATTCAAATTCATAGTGGAATTACTACCTAAATAATGTTCGGAGGGCCAAATATAGGTATGGTAATTTTATTTTTCATTATAAAGAGCTTGATTTTAAAAGATGTTAAGTTTGAATTTTAAAAAAAAAAAAAAAACACTTAAATATCTACCACTTCGAAGTTAAAAAAAAAAAATACTCCATTTATTCCATAATATTGTCAAATTTTAATTATTTTTAGAAAATTTGTTGATGTTTTTATTGAATAAAAATTTATTCCGGCAACATAAATACATTTGATATTTTTTTCAAATATTCCTTAAATTCGACAACAAACATAAGACTCATGAATAACAGTTTTAGGGCCTATCTGTTTCGACGTTTGCCTAACTGCAATCGTTTTCAACTACTGTCAGTGGTTTCCAACTGCTTCTAACCACTCACAATTGCTCATATTATTTTATAAATGCTAATCCAATTGTCTCCCAACTACTGACGATTGCTCCCAATTGCTCACAACTCCTCATAACTACTCACGGCTGCTAATCACAACCACTTACAATTACTCTCAACTATTTCCAAATGTTAACCGCTCCTTATAACTGCTGAAACGAAAGAACGAACTTTTATAAGTATAACATGTAACACAGCCCGGAATTGAACCCACATTTTTTGAACAAGAGGACAAATTAAGTGGCATAAATCCTTTATTGACAGGAGTTTATATCCAATTGGCTAATCAATAAATTATTACGCTAATTGAGGCGTAATCAGCTTCTCTAAACCGCATAGATTAACCCACCTGCTTATCTTTATCTCTACACCTTTGACAAAACTCACGGGTTGACCCTCCAAAAGTGAAACAGCACTATGCATAAGATAACTGATCCCAATGCCCAAAAAAGAAAAAGGAATTAAAAAGGTGTGTTCTACCCATTACTACCATCTATTTAGTTAATTAATTAATTAATTTACTAGTAGTTGAATTATTTATATATAGGCATCCATGCCTATGAAGGGGACAAAGACCAGAGTTTCTGTTGATGGGTTCTCATTATTATTTTTAAGTAAAATCAGCACAAATTGAGCAAGTTTCAGGAACATGCATGTTTGTACCTTGTACTTTTTGGTATTAATTGATTATTTGTTATTTTATGAGCATAAATGTAGATGATCAGGAATTTAATGTATGAAAAAGAAGAAATGGTTGCTGGATCCAGCTAAATTATGCTCAGAAACATCAGTAGACTAGCAGCATAGAGCAATTGAAATTAATTGATAGTTTCGCAAACACTCTTGGATTAATCCCTAAGCAGTTCTACATAAAATTGCAATCTAGTCAGTCTCTCTAGCTTTAATAGCTAAGAACCTTATGGGTGAATATTTTTAATAGTTCGATAAAAATTATAAAGAATGAAATAAAAGAATAATAAGATTACAGTGTTGATATGTAATTCTTTGTTAATCAAGTAAAGACAAGTTATTACAACAACAACTTATATGTGAGTTCTGCTTGTACGGAATTGGAGAGATTCCGGTATAAGTGGTTTTATCATTTGCAAGTATCGCTACACATAAAGAGGCTGATTCTAAAAGATTTACAAAAGATTTGAGAAGACATTTGGAGTTAAAAAAATCTTTGGATACAAAATGAAGAGTACAGACAAGTTATTGTTGGTCTATAAAAATAAAGTCTTTTAGTACAAATTTTTTATAATTTACAAAACTTCAACCAAAAACTTCGATAACTCTAAGATGTAAGGAGGCATGCAAGGAAGCTTTTTTATTTGGTAGAAAAGAAGGCTAGAGATGGATTATATGGTGTGAATTTCTCCCTTTTTCATTTTCATAGGAAAACCTTCCTAATTCACAAAGAAAATAGGTGAAAATTTATGGAAAATTCTGGGCAAAACAACTGACAAATTGGGGATCGGACTGAACCATTACTTGTATCTTATCTACTTTTATTTTTGAAAGGATTGTAATGTACAACACACAAGGAAAGTTCTATTGGGTGACAATTTCCTTTTAGCCCATCAATTACACATTGATAAATTCAATCATTATGCACAAATTTTAATTTTAAATTAAGGGGTTGTATGAATTAGCTATGCATTCTAATCCAAGCTTATGATCTCCTTTAGATGACCTAGCTAGGTGAACTAGTAGCATGAACATCTATGTCCCCAAAAGGAAACAATGTGATTATAGAGGTTGCTTTTCTTTAATTTAATTTTATTTTATAATTGTGATGATTTGTGTATACGGAGAAAAATTCTTATATATCATAGAAATCACAAAGACTTCATGAGATCTACCTAGTAAATATATCAACAATGCAAAACCTACTCAGCATGATCTATGGTCTTTTAAGGAATTAAACAAGGATATAAAGCTTTAAATATCCATTAAAAGACTAGTATTTTGAAACTTTTTTAGGTATTTGATCCCCTTTTTAGGTTTTTTTCCTTTCATAAGATCCAAAACTTAAGACTTGACTTGAAGAAAATAGGTACCAAACTAGTTAAATTGTGTTTGTGTAGTGTTTGTGTCTCTCTCTCTCTATGTGTGTATACATATACACACACAAATATATACATATATATATATATATATATATATATATATATATATATATATATATATATATATATTGTATTATTAGATCTATTTTCTTTTGGGTTTATGCTATCAGTGTAGATGTTGAATATTAACAGCTGTTAGCTGTTAGTTGTTAGCTGTTTGAATTAATTAGCTGTTTATATTAGCTGCTTGAATTAGCTGTTTTTAGAAAAAGTGTTTGGTAAAAACTAGTTGTTTCTAAAAAATATGTTGGTAGATTTTCATTTATGCCCCTATTTATGAATTAGTTTTTAATGAGATGTATGTAATTTTTTCAAACTTATGGACAATTATGTAATTTTCACAAAAATCTCTTCTCAAAAGGTTAATGGGAATAACTTTTTAAAAAGAGTTTTTTGGAGTCAAACAGTTATTACAAACAACTCTTTACCAAACACCCATTAGCTATTTGATTTGATCAAAACAGCTAAAATCCTCCCAAACAGTTATTTTTTTTTTTTCAAATAGCTATTGTTTTCAAACACCCCTTTATCTTCTTAAAAGCTTCATCGAACTTCTAATTTCCACGTGAATGACTTAATTTTTGCAATTTGTAAAGGTGCAACTTCCAACATAGGTGTAAATTTATTTTTTTTAAAAAAATCAGTAAGCTAATGCCTATTAGTCTCTGATGGTCCATCCTATATTAATTCAGCAGTGTAGCTAGAAGTAGTTTGTTTGAATAGTTCCTTTATGGTTGCAACAAATAGCGTGTAGTTGTAAAGGAACTAATTTATGTACAAGCACACATCTATAGTTTCGATATCATCCTAAAATTCT
Organism: Carnegiea gigantea; assembly: GCA_029747015.1. Classification (NCBI taxonomy): domain Eukaryota; kingdom Viridiplantae; phylum Streptophyta; class Magnoliopsida; order Caryophyllales; family Cactaceae; genus Carnegiea; species Carnegiea gigantea. The sequence continues at coordinate 243,423 of JAKOGI010000013.1, read as the reverse complement.
TGAAGTCCGCAGAATGGTCACATGAATATACTAGTTATTTGGTATTTAACTAGTAAAACGCGTGCGTTGCCTTAAGATTAATTACTTGAATAAATATAAGTGATTAATGAATAGCATTAAATAATTGTCTATTATAACAAAGATTTAAACATAGAAAACAATAATCCAAAATGATAAATTAGGTATGTTCTCAAATCGCATTCTATAATTATCTATTAATATTAGTTATTAATATTATTAGTATTATTATGGGCTAATATATATATATATATATATATATATATATATATATATATATATATATATATATATAGAGAAGGGAATATATCTTCCATTATCGTATGCCATTGCTATTAGAGTGCATTTTTTTATCATTAAAATCACTAGGATTAAACCATGGCACAACAACAAAAATAATACCTTAAAAATCCTGTCTTTGTAGACTATCAAAACATCTAACAACCTCAGCTGGATTATACAAGATAATTGGTTTGACTCACATCAGGCAACTTAATCTTAACTTAGTAACCGTTAGAGGATACCGACCTTAGCTTGTTTTTTTATTACCAAACATAGGTTTTTGGATTAGGTTTTCTAATACAAAGTTTGAATTTCGGATTAAATTGGAAAAATAAGTGAAGTTGCTCAACATGTTAGTTTTGACTGAAGATCTTGTAGTAGCCATTGGAATTCAATTTGCAAAAGTGACCCAAACATATAATAATCACTTAAAATTATTGTTTCATTCCTCGTTCTGTTCTATTTCACTTTTGTTCTAGCAAATGATTTCTAAGATACGTGCAAAAGCTTTCTATTTTGGAAAAATGAACAAAAATGAAAAAGAAGTGCACATTTATTATGTATTCATACACCTGCAATTGCAAAGTTTTGTTTCCAAGTGTGAGGACTTATTATCAATAATTGCATTACAAGACATATTTGCCAACTATTAATCAAAACAAAATGCATACATTGGAGTTAACCAATCAAAAATAGTTGTGGTATTTATGTTTAATTACAGACTATCACTTACACACTGAAAAATCAAGTAGCTAGGTAGGAAAATAAAAATAAATAATGAACTTTCCACTTTTGATATCTCACGATTCCTCCGTCAACTGGGGGGATATGTTACGGATGAACCCAAATTAAGACAACAAGAAAAATAATGCCTTTCGGCATTCTTTCAAGACATCTAGATGAAACTCCTTAATATGCCTACCAAGAATACTTGGTTTCAAAAGCTCTGTTTCCTTCTTTTAGAAGCAAAAAATAATTAAACAAAAAATAAAAATTAACAAGACAACATAAGAACATAATGCAAGTGAGCTAGGAATAGATCTATGAACCAATGTCAGCAATTAATCATAACTTTTTGTGCCAATTGATTTAACAAAGAACATGAACAAGCTTCAACTCTCTTTTGCCTTATTTTTTGCTGTTCCTTTTTAATGTACTTGAAGATAAGATGCAATTTATATCATAAACAAATACAAAGTGACAAAGCAAAACAACGAAAAACAAGCTAGGACCATACGCAGGCCACCAATCAACTACTACAGAATGAGAGAGATCTACAGAGAGAGAGAGAGAGAGAGAGAGAGAATTATAACCCTTCAAATTAATCATCCAATTGAAAGACAATGATTGCATGGCACTATCCGTAGATTAATCACCCAAGTAAATAATTAACAAAAAATACAAAAGTTGTTTTGAATTTTGCTACATCTGTCATAAAACAACCACATATAATTGCTCATATCATGGGAGAAAATGGGCGATTTTTGAAAATTTTCACATCCATCCAAACCAAAGGGTCGTCTCAATGACCCATATTTTTTTTTCTCTTTTTTGGGAAATAATTCACAATAATTTTGGCATATATATTCGTATAGATTCATGAATTAAAGCATAGTAAACCAAAAAAGAAACAGCTTCTTCATACATGGACACTAGGGTTAGACCAACAATGAATAAATCCTCTTATTTTCCAGCTTTTTTGGGGGTTGATTTTAACCCCAAATCAAAAGCGCAAAAGGTATCAATAACAACGCAAGGAAATAAATAAATAACAACAATTGAAGATTAAAATTCATATAAATAAGAATAAGAAAAGAAAAATTGAAGAAGCAGAAAACAGGGAGAATAATGAACCCATCATCAGCAAAAATGGATGGATCTGAAACTCAAATTTTTCTGGTGTTGCTGATCCTATCTGTATCTTCCCACAGCTTTATTGAACCGCAACAACCCAGAATTTTATTTTTCTCTCTCCAGTCTCCACCCAACAGGGATCTGGATAAGAAGGAATTGAGATATGCAGTTCAAGAAAGCTGTGGAAAAATAAAAATAGGACCATGTATATATCTCACCATCTTCTTCCTCGCGGGCACCCCCCTAGAGGCTAAAACCCTAGCTGCTGCTGCCCTGCTTGGAGAGAGAAAGAGGTGGAGAGAGAAGGAGAGGTAGAGAGGCTTAGGTTTAGGGTAGAGGAAGAGGAAAAGGTTGGGGGGTATATATAGCGGTGACTAACCGAAGTCCCTTTACCACCAATCCCGAGAAGAATAAACTACTAGTAAAAGATGATGGGAGGGGAGAAGGTGAGGGTCCTCTTCTCTTCTTTTTCCAACTCCCCCCCCCCCCCAAAAAAATCAACATTTACCCTTTGATTTTGTACAAACAAGTCATAGAAGTCGATGTAAATTAGATTGAAACCCTGCTTTATGGTAACGATTTATAGGTACTTTCTTAGTTAAATTAGTTTACATTTATATGTTTACATTCTTTTTAGTACGTTTTGCGTGAGGCTCTGTCATACAAAATAATAATGAAACGGCATCAAGATGTAACTATTTATATTTTTTAAAACAATTGAGCACTTCTTATAGTTCTAGTTCTGTAATAAACTACTGTGTTGTATGGTCTTATACAAGAATTACTATTTTTCAAGGATGTAAAGTTTTTATTGCCTTTTATTCAAATGCTAGATTCTAATTTCCTAGTCACTTTCTCATCAGCATGCCGACCATTCCGTTGGCATGAGGATATCATGATTTGTATTTATTATAGGGCATATGAAAATTTTAAAGGTTGTAGGGCATGTAGATGAGATAAGATATATGCATAATTTGTTTAAATTAACGTGAAAAATTGTAAAGAAGCATCAAGATTGTTAATATAGCTTTGATTTTTAGTGAAATTTTGAATTTTTTTTAAGGACTTTGAAAGGAGTAGCTAGTAACAAAAATACGTCTGTATGTCGTATAGAAAGACTTTTAGCTTGCTATTCAGAGGGGTTTGTAGTCCCTTTATAAGGGTGTAAATTAGCTCCATTTTGCTGAGCCTGAAATCATAAATGCTCAAAAATTGTCTGTCACCTCGAATTCTGGACGCCTGCTTGGGTCTTTTTGTAGGTCCTATGCCAACATTTGTAATTTGGACTTTAATTTCATTGCTAAACATTGAGGAATTATTCGTAGGCCTCAATTACAATTCAGAGGTGATAAGATGTTTTTAGCTGTATCAAATGCCTTCAGCTCTTTAATTTGGTTAGTTGCTTTGGAGGCAATTTGCACTTAGCTCCCCTCAAGCTTTGCACATTAATTTTTTCAGTCTTGTATTTTTCTAGTTGAAATGAAGCTCCCCTAGATTTTGAGGTAGGTAAATTATAAAGGTTTTTCCGGTGGAAGTTTGAAAAAGCTTATTGATTGACCGATTTGCCCTTATTTAATGCGAAGCAGCCCACTTTTTCAATTTTTTGGCGGTGTCAGTGATATGATGGCTTTAGACAATTTGAACTTCATTCCTCTGCAAACTCTCTCTCTCCCCCCCCCCGCTCTCTCTCTCTATCTCTCTGCGATGGTGCTCTGGGTTTGAAAAACCAAAAAGAGGAAGCCTTGTAGATCCGAGGAGGAAACGAGAGAAAATTTGGAATATTGTAAGTGTGAATGGGCTGATTTTGGGGAGGATTTCACAAAATTGCGGGAGGTTCGGATATGATTCAGAGCTGAAGAGGAAGAGGTTTAATTTGTGGCTCCAACATCGCAACAATCTAAAATTGACTGCAAAAGAGGCAAGATTTTAGCTTGTTTAACTGATTCAGAGGTTACCTAGTTCAAAAAAATGCATGTAGTGTTGATGGGTGGTCTGGGTTTAACTTATGAAAAGGGTTGATTATGTGACTGCAAAGAGAAAATAGAGGTTTTATTTTTAATTATGAGTCTTATAAAAATAGAGAGTTGAATTATCCCGTATTGCTTGTAGGGTATAAATTATCTTTTGTTTTTAATTTTGAGTCTTATAAAAATAGAGAGTTGAATTATCTATTGTTGCATGTAGGGTTTGAATTATCTGTTATTGTGTAAATTAAAGCCAAAAAAATAGAGGGTATAGGTATACTTTCTGATCGTAATGATTGATTATGTGAGTTGTCTTTTTTTGCAAATGACTTTCTGAAATTTAATTCTGCATGCTTGGTTATTTGAGTAGGGTTTATAACTCCATGTGTTTTGTGTTGAATTGGCTTGGTTGATATAGATATGGTGGGGGAGACAAAATTTACTGTTGTCCTAAGCTGTAGAGGATGGTCAATTTCACTTGATACGGATAGGGATGAATATAGCATTATGGACTTGGTTAGGGATGTACATGCATTTTTAAACAAGCCCCTATTTGAGAGGAGACCTCAATTTGTTTCCTTAAGCTCATACCCCCCAAACAAATCAAGTATGAAGTGGCATGTGAACAAGGATAATGATCTGATGAAAATGTTTGATAATTGGAAGGGAAGGAAGAGGATTGACTTTGTAATTATGGGGAGAAAGAGCCCCACAATGATTGACAAATTACTTCTTCCACTAGATGGTAGTTTAGGGGGCATGAATGTTGATGGTAATGTTGTTGAGTGTCAATTGACTGATAGTTAGCCAATGCTATCATAAGAAGGTCAACAAAGTCAAGTCATGATCCTGTGATGACTTCTGGGATCAAATTGTGTTAGGAATTTATGCGAGTAAATTACAGTTAACTCTGTCAGTTGTCCTAAATATGCCTCTAAGCACTGAAGCTTCAATAAACCTAAACACCCATTGTTCTAGTTTACCTACTCCATCCTCCCCTAAGGCAAACTTCACTAAAACTCAAGTAACAGCAGAACCACATGGGAAGGATGTTATGGTCAATGATGAGGATGGGAAAGTGATGATGAGGATGACGATGAGTTTGAAGGTGAAAACACTGGGTTAGATGGGTTAGAAGTACTAAGTCTTATGGGTCTGTGATTGATGAGGACTAAATCTTTGAATCTGATTCTGAGAATGATGACAATCAGGAGAGAGTGTATGATGGCATATTCTGAGAAGCAGAAGATGATGGTAAGACAACGTTAAGGCAGTGACATATGTTCATCGATGAAACTGCATTTATAGATATAATTAGGGATTACATGGTCCAGGAGGATATATATATGAGACATATAAAGAATGAACCATGTAGATGCACTGGGAAGTGTAAGGGCAAGAAATGTAGCTAGAGAATATATGCCTCTGTGATGCCTGATGGAGTGACTTACCAAGTGAAATCCATAAAAGATATACACTATTGCAAGAGACTATCAGATAACCCAATTGCCACTTGCTCTTAGATTAGTAAGAAGTTATTTGATGATGTAAAGGTAGAGCTAAATATCTCAATTGTAGGTATGAGTAAAATCTTGATGAGAAAGTTCAATCTACATAAGAGACATAACACCATTTGGAAAGCAAAAGTAAAGATTCTTAGGTCGATCAAAGGAAAACATGAGGAGGGTTTTAATTTGCTTGTAAGATACACTTAGATCATTAAAAGTTCAAATCTAGGGAACAAATGTTACATTAAATGGCATGATCCAGTTAAGAAAGGTGCAAGGCATGTTTTCTCAAGGATGTTTGTATCTTTTAATGCTTAAAAGGAGGGGTTCTTGGGTAGGTGTAGAAAGTTTATAGGTGTAGATGGAACTCACCTGAAGGGTGTTTACAAGGGCGTTCTGTTGACAGTAATGGGAATAAATACTGAGAACCACTGCTTCCCACTAGCTTATGCAATTGTTGATGCTGAGATGAGGAGAATTGATCTTATTTCTTCAACTACTTCAAGGGCATCATAGGAGATGATTCAAGTGGTCAGTATACATTTACTGCAAACAGATGCAAGGTAAGTCATTGTTATGTTGTTTTGATTTCAGCAATGCACTTTCTTGTTATCGGTTTTTTTATTGCTTGATTAAGTGTAATTGTTCCTTATGTTTTCGTTGTATGTATTATGTCCTCATAATTGATAGGGAGTCATAGCTGCTTTAAAGGACATTTTTTCTGCAGCTAGGAGGAGAATATGCTTGGTGCACTTCATGAGAAACTTCAAGAAGCTTCACGCAGCCCCTAAATTAAGTCTGCTTCTATCCAGAGCTGCAAAGGCATACTCATCAGATAACTGTAAGAAAGCCATTGAATCTTTGTATAGGAAATCACCTATAACTTACACTTGAGCAATGGATGAGCTAATTGAACATTGGTGTAGGCATACCTTTGAAACTACTGTAAAGGTAGTAGATAACTCTACAAATATTGTTGAATCTTTGAACAATGTGTTAGATGAGTGTAGGGGCTTGCCTATGTTTAATGTATGTGATAAGATTAGACAGATATTAACTGATTGGTTTGCTAAGAGGAAGGTTAAACCTGAGGGCTGGACTGGTAGGATTGTTTGCTCAATGAAAGAAAAATTGTCTAAGTTTAAGAGTGAGGCATGGAGGTTCATGTTTAGATTCTTTGGAGATAATATGTGAGAAGTGCATGATGGCTGGACTCACTTTATGGTTGACTTGAATAGAAGGACTTGTGATTGCATTTACTGGGAAGTCACTGGCATTCCTTGTAAGCATGCAGTCCAATGCTTGTCTTAGATAAAGACTGACCTAGAGGAGTGGGTCCATGAGTCTTATACAATCGAGAAATATAATGCTACTTATAGTAGGACCATGTATTATGTTAGAGATGCATGTTTTTGGCCTTCTTTAAAGAACATTCTTGTTCTTACCCCACCCCATATTGATAGAAAAGGAGGCCCGATTAAAAAGAATAGAAGAAGGGATAAAGATGAAGGCCTAAAAAAGAGGACAAGAGGAAGGTCCACCACCATCAAGTGTCCACACTGCAGGCAATTAGGCCACAACAAAGCAGGCTGCACATTGGCTGGTAAACAACCATACCAGAGAAAAAAGCAACCACCAACTGGAAAGCCTACAAAAGTACAACTGACAAATTCATCTTAGGTTGCCGCTACTTCTACTATCCTATGTGTGAGCCAACTACCTAGGAGAAGCCCAAGGAAGCTGACAGGCCCTACCCAGGTTGTTTGTATATCTATTAGGTATATATATTTATGTATGTATATTGATTATGTCACTAATTTTTGCTTATCTGACATGGCTGAACCTAGGATGGTTGTACCTCCATGAATACACTATCACCTCAATTACCTAGGAGAAGTCCACGGAAGGTAATGATCCTAATCTTTGTAATAGAATTTGTCCTTTTTAGTGCTCACTGACTTAGAAATTAACTGATTTGAATTTATTCTAGTTGGGTTGCATCTATTCAACCACGCAACAATAACAACCAAGGCAATTTGGACACTTCATCCACACCACCGTTAAAGACTATCACTACAAGTGCTAAGAAGCCAACTACAAAGAACATGCCTCAAAATGCATCTTCTTCACAGGACCTGTCACACATGTCTTTGGATGAATTACGAGCTACTGTGTTCGAGATAAAACTGAGTTTCAAGAAGTTGAGGAAGGCCTAGATTACAAGCCTCCCCCCTTTGGACAGTTGCTTCCTCTTTTTTGGACAATTACTTCTTTCCCTTCCCCCTCTGGACAGTTGCTTCTCCCATTTAGACAGTTACTTCTTCCCCCTTGTAAAGTTATGCATATGTTGTTAGTTTTGCATAGTTTCTGGATAGCATATTAGGCCACCTTTTTTAGGCACACTATGGGGTTACCATACATTGCCAGCTTTTTTGCACAGTTTGGGGCCAAAATACTACTTAAGTAATACACTGTTATGTGGGATTATAATCAAGTTTATCCTACAATTACTAAAAACTTATGTATGTATGCACCTCACTTGTTGTTATATATCCACAATTTATCTTACAATTATTGCTTGTGTTTCAGTTATTGTTCAAACACATATAATTCTCCTACTACAAATCAATTTTCATTGCATATATTTCTTCAGTACATTTAATTATCATATTCACTTACATACACATAACTCAAAACTACACTTCTTACTAGCATAAAACAACATCACTCCAGATACAAAATTCCTCATTTGAACACCTACTTTCAACAGTATCATCATCATTTCAACACAACCACCATTACAAGACATACACCAAAAATCCCTAAACACAACAACATAATTACCATTAAGGCATCATAAATCCCTATTAGCAAGCTGCTCATTTCATGTCTCATCTCTGTCACTTCACTCATAATGGAGGGCATTTCTTCCTTTAACTCAGCTACATCATTCATATTTATAGCAAATTCAATTGGGGATCCTCCTCCTACCCTCTGCCTTCCTCTGTATATGTTTCTATCTAATTGAAGACCTCTTCTACTTTCTCCTCTACCCTCTTCTTCTACCCAACAAATGAAGCCTCCACACTTCGTACATGAAATATATGACCTTAAGAAATTCCTCTCTGATTTTGACACATGCTGCTCCAATTCAGTTGGTTGCCTACATTTTGGGCAAAAAGCTTTTCCCCTCGACGTTAGAGACCCAAAGCTTGAAGAACCATCCATGGACTCCTCCTTCAAGCCCACAAAAAGCAAAATAAATTCATATTAATCACCACCCCTAACAGATACACACTTCAAACTTCCTCTTTTTGATCACTTCTTCAAAAAAAAAAAAAAAATTAAGCTGAGCCTACCTTCTCGATTATGGCAGAGGCAAGATAAGCTTGTGGGAGACAAGTTGAGAGATAGAAAGGACAAACTCACAAAATTTTTATTAATTTTGTTTTTGGAAATTTTTTTTATGTGACAACCCTATTTAAAGGCAGCTAGGAGGGTATGTTAAGTACTTCAGGTCCTTTCCACCGAGCCTCACATGCCACGTCATCACCTGGCCGGACTTGGATGTTATAATAAATCATCATCAACGGTCAAGGGGGCTTCATTCAACTTGAAAAATACAAGGCTGAAAAAATTAATATGCAAAACCTCAAGGGAGCCGAGTGCAAATTACCCTTGCTTTGGTTGTCAAATTTTAAGCCCGCACGATAGAGGAAGCCAATAGCATGGGGAGGATCTCGAGTTGTCCATCTCATTGATAATTATGCACTATTGGAATGTTAGGGATCTTAAAGGCCTTTAGGTAGGCCAATACTATTCTTATACTCAAGCCTATTTAGTTGGTTGAAACCAAAAAGAAAAATATTTTCCTTATCATTCCTGTGCAACAAATTACTCTTATTATTATAATGGATGAATTTGGGTATTTTGATAGCCTTGTTTGAATGTTTTTATCATTGATATTAATAGTCAACTCATTCACTTTGTCGTGGGTGAGGTAGATATAGGGGTGGCAACGGGGCGGATACGGGGCGGGTTTAACTGCACCCTCACCCATACCCATTTTTAAAATTAATATGCATAACTATAACCATACCCATATATACCAATACCTATTGAGTATTGTAAAGCTATAATCATTCCTATATCCACTGGATATAGCCTGTGTGTGAGTTTTATTCAGGTACCTATAGACAAAAAAAAAACCCCATGTTGTACCCATATTCGACATCAAATAGCCAATATGTCACATTAACATCAAGTTTCTAACAATATATCATATCACGTCAAATATAACTAAAAGTTTGTCAGTCAAAGTAATAAATTAACACTTAAGGATTACAATTTCTAACACAATTTCTCGCCGAAATCTTGAATACTATATAACTCAAAGCAACTAGCAAAATATCCAAATATAAAGAATAAATTAGAACTTTAAATAAACAGGTATAGGTTTTAATGAGCCGAATATGGGGCAGTTATAAGGTGAGTATTGATAAAACAGGTATGAGGTGGGTAGGACCTATACACATACTCATATTATTCCCATACCCATTTTAGCAATACCCGACCTATACCCTTTTTTTTCCATTGTCACTGCCCATATCCATACCCCTTGGGGTGGATTTTGTAGGTTCTAAGCGGGTATGGATTTTTTTTGCTGGCCTTAGGTAAATACTATTTTTTATATATGTGTATCCTTTATTTATGGCTTTAATTTTGATGTTCTGCATGGGATCTTTGAACCTTGATAGATAATTTGAATCCTTCTGCTTCATGCGCTTGGATATTTCTTGGAGATTTTAACGTAGTGCTCACTCAGAATGAAAGACTCTTAAGAGTTTCTTCTGCTTAGGCTGAAATAGATGTATTTTTCAAATGTGTCATTTGGTAACATCCGTACTACTGGACAAGGTTTTAACTTAGTCTAATAACCAAAACACTACACAAAAAGTCCAAACAGCAATTGAAAAAGCAAAAATAGTGACGGAATTTTTAATTCAGCAATGAAAATAGCAATGAAATCCGTTCGTCGCTAGCAGCCTAGCAACTAAAATTGAGAATTCTAGCAACAGACATGGTGACGGATGCCAGGGATGGTGTGAAGGGATGGCGGACAAAATTCAATGACTGAATTATTGATTTGTCGCCATACAGCAACAGAAATTCTTCATCTGTTGTTGATGTTCCCCCTTTTAATTAAAATTTTCAACTGTGGCGACAGAAATTTTATCCCTAAATTTTTGGTTGGCTTTCCCTTATTATAATACATTAATTCCCTGCATACATACAACCACAAAGTGTGCTTTCAACCAAGGCATCTTTTGAAGAGTGTTCAGCAATTTTTAAGTCACATAACTCAAGCCTCATACAACCACATAGTTTTCAAGCAAGAGTACACAAGTCAAGTCACAAGTTTGCAGAAATAGTTACCAACAAGAGTACACGACTCAATACAAGTCACAAGCAACAAGAAGGGGAACCAGGAACGCAGGAATCATCTCCAAGTTTATGATTATCATAATCCTCATCCTCATCCTTATCCTCATCTTCATCATTTTGTTGAGGATTAACAAGGGGTTGTCGGCATCCGGAACCGAAATCTTGTTGCCTTCAGAAAAAGGCTTGCCGAATGGAGAATCCGAACTTGTATGTCGGTTGATTTCAACCACAAGGGGCCTTCTTCTTCCCCTTTGACATCTTTCCACCTTGTGAGATGGAACACTCCCCCACCAGGATTCGTTAAAATCAATTTTGACGGATCTCTACTCAACTCCTCAGCAGCACGGGGCTATATCCTTCGCAACTGGACTGGAAAACTACTCAAAGCATACGCAGATTCTTATGGTCATACATCAATACTCGTGGCCGAAGCCAGAGCACTGCGGGATGCTATTGCAGTGGCTATACAAGCAGGATTTACGAAGTTACATATTGATGGCGACAATCTTATAGCTATTCAAGCCTCAATAGGCAAATCCATAGTGCCTTGGAAAATTGGCACAATCATTGATGACATATGTACATGGCTACTACAAGCTACATATTTCCGTGTTACCCACATTTTTCGGGAAGCAAACATAGATACTGACTGGCTCTCTAAATTTGGCCAGTCTATCATAGTTCCCTTCTCTTCAGATGTTTGTTTTTCACCAATGCTAGGTACTATATTGGTTGATGATGTAGTTGGACGTACTCTTATGAGAAGAAGCACCTAACAGTTTCGATGCTTCACTTTACCATTATAAAAAAAAAAAATCAAATATTTGTTGGCTTAATCGCGTTTACTCCCGCAGCATTTCTTCCTTAAGTTTTTCGTTCCTTGGGGTTAACATTTAGTTGGATTCCTCTAATTGCTTGTATTTTTCCATAAGCATATGGTAATTCTCAGCTTGCGTAGTAAGCTCACCTCTGAAGTTGGTTACTGCACCTCTTAGATCGTTCAACTCATCTTGAGATGGCATATAACCTCTACGACAATTCAAAATTTGCAAGCATCAAAGTTTGAGTCTCCTTTAAAGAATATCATGTAACATTTATGACAACAACCAATGTATATCACATCGCTACCAAGATCTTTAACAACCTTATTCCTCTTGCCATAGTTTTTTGACACATGGTTGGTAGGAGGGAACATCTCCTTTAATTGAACAATTTTATTGAAATATTTTTGTACCATGTTATAATCAAAATTATACTCAACATCCTAACAGTACCAGATAGCTCACTGTAGGTAGTATATCCACCATATAAGGATTGTTGAACAGTTTGAATTATATTATAGAATGGTTCTTTACAAGTGTTTGGCTCTTCATCCCTCATATGTTTTTTCATCAGTATGACATCTTTAACCATGTACTCTATATTGTAACGCCCCCTAATTATGCATGTTTCACTGTTTATAATCATTATTCTAATTCTCTCAATTACAACAGATAAACCCAATGATCGTGGTGTTACCGCCGTCCCAAAAGGACAAGGCTTGCTACAAGTGTACTAGAGATAACATAGTCAAGCATAACTTCAACCATACTCATTAACCAATATAAGGTATATACACTACAGTAAAGTAATTCACCACAAAATTTACACTTTCATAAATTGAAGATTACAAAATACGGCCCCAAAGTATACATGGTCTACATCACTATTGATTCATCAAAGTTTCCCTTGCTTAATTATTCCCTTCGGCTGACTTGCTAGCATGCTTTTCGGCTGACTTACTAGTATGAGGGTGATTTACTGAGCGTTTATCTAAAATAAAACATGAAAATATTTCGAACTGTGAGCCGAAACTCAGTACATACATTCCTGTATTATTAAATGATCACTGCATAAATTGGTTGGGCGCCCGCTTTACAATTCATTTTAAGTTAAAGCAGCGAAGAGGATGAATATAAAACGGCATTGCTAGTTATTATCTAACAGTGAACCCCTTGTAACTATTACAATCTATGAATAGGTGTACAACTGCTAAGCCGATCGAGGCCTGGCCTGAAGCCGCGCAGGTAACTGAAAGGCTATGCCCTGTAACTGATAACTGATGGTGTCAGTAATTATGTGATAAATCACTAATTAAACTAATTCATTGATATACTTACCAAAATATTATTTTAATAAATACGTGCTGATTTCTAGCAATGCAGACAATGAACGCACTTGAAGTCTTTAAAATGCAATCTCACTTGATGATACTTAAGCACAATGAAAAATGATAGATTAGGCCCTGATTTCTATTTAAGAAATATAATTATAGGTATATATAATTAGTAAACAAAGTTGACTTTAATAATTTGTTAGTGTATTAGAAATTCATTAAAAGACATCCATAACTCAAATAATTCAATAGAAGATAAGTTCTGCCAACATGATTTGAAAACTAAATGAATTAGGGTAATTTAACTCAAAGTGAAATAATGTTGGCGTAAAACTGATCAAGGTAGAATAATTGAGATCGTAAAAGAAAGACTTTGATGGGTATAATTGATCACGAATTTTTGATATTTCTGATATGGATAATAAAGGTTTGAATATACTTGGACTGGTGGTAGGTTCAGAATAACTTCAAACACACCGATTTGAATCAATAAAGACTGATATTGAGTTATCAATCTCTCCACTTCTTCAATTTCATAGACATACCATGCAGCTTAGTTTTTCCAACCAAATAAGCTTCTAAGTGCAATCAAAATTATTACCGATTCAAGGTCCACATTAGAAAATTCATAACTTTCACGTTCAACCTCCAATTGAGCTATAAAACCCTAATATAAAAATATCAAGAAGTCCTATGACACTTTCATTTAGAACACCAAACACGATTCCCACTACAGGGTTCTCAAAATGGGATTAGAACATAAGTATATTAGCTTTGGTCTAACCTGTACAGCTCTGACAAAATAGCCATAACTTTTTCCACAGACCTTGGATTAAGGTGATTCAAAAGACAACTAAAAGCTAACATACTGAACTATCTATTCACCAAAAATCATAATTTTTTAATGGGCCGATACTTATCAGTTTAATCACAAAACTTGCCCTGTTTTCTGAAATTTTTCAGCCTTCACTGTCAAGACTTTCTCCTTTCTTTTCACACAATTCTCCATCCAAAATCACACCTTAAAGTCATATAACAAGGCTTTGGTCCTTCCCATCACTATACAAAACCATCACACTCAATTTCACTTCGAAATCATATACATCAATGATAATTTTTTAATCAAATATACACTAATAACATGCTTGCTATCAAGGGAAGGCTAAACCCTTGCATAATCAATAAAACCCTAACTTGTGGCCAACTTCCACTTCATTCAAGATCACTAAGAATATCTTCATAGCATTATTAGAGATTAAAACCACTAAATTAAATACGAGAATCCAAGAAAAACAAACTTCCCACTTAAAGCTTGCATGATTATGAATAACACTAACCCTAACATGCTCCGAACTCAACTCCACCAAAATCAACATCAAAATAACTCTTAATTCTTATCAAAACATCATGATCAACAATCAAAAATATCAAAACAAGAATCAAAATTAAGATAAAAATTAAAACCAACAAGATCAAGATTAAGGTTACTCACTTCAAGTTTGACAAAAGGAGAGATTGAGGTGATATTTAGTGGTTTTGATGATGGAAGATGGTAGTTAGTGATACTAGGGTGTCGGGGGGAGTCGGAGGTAGCACAAAGCTGGTCGGAAATTGGTCGAAAAACACTAGAATCAGTTAAGGGAGAGGGCTGGCCTAGTTAGAGAGAGAAGATGGGTTTGAATTTTGGTTGTATTTTTTTGCTTGTCTAACAACTTGGCTGAGTTTTTATCTTGAAAAGTGATTTTTAGCTAACCACGGTTAAGCTTAATCATGGTAATTAGTTAGATTAAGAAAGCAAACATGTTAGGCTGCAAATTGGACTGAAGAAAGTTGGATTCAAGAATAAAACGCTTCGTAACGATAACGTTTTTGCGTACTCAAATTTAAATTTTTGTAATGTTATGAAAAACAAAATAAATTACTTAGATAAAACTTGTTAGGGCCTACTATCAATTCTTCCAACATTTTCGTTAATAATTAAATAAATAAATAAAACCCAAATTGCCAAATGAGGGCCCAAATAATTGTTTTTCCACTGGGATGATTAAATGGGATAAATAAATTTAGGGTTGGACTATTACAGTCTAAAATGAATCGGATCGCAATTTAGGCCCAAATGAATTGGGGCAAACTTAATGAGTTTGGACCCAAACGTTTTTACATGCTTAAAAATTAAATTTTTGTGACATTATGAAAATAATTTAACACCTAATCATATTTATCGGGGACCAATATCGATTCACCCAAAATTATCACGTAAATAAACTCGAATTGCAAAGTGGGATCCAAAATGAATTCGCTCAATCGAGATGATTAAATGAGATAAATCAGTATGAAAAATTAATAAAATGACTTAATTAAACAAATAAATATAATTTAGGATTGGGCTATTACATATATGATCTACATAGGATTTATTATAGTCATGATTAATGTGATTTAAACCGTCACTTTCATGTATTTCACTAGTAGAATACCTAAAATCATATTGTTCAGATTCTATGTCTCCCTAACCTATCCAATGCCAATACTATTTCACAAAACCTTTGCACATAAGGTGTAACTTTACCTCATCGGGTGTTAAGATGATCCATTTTTGCATTTAGCACATGAACACATATTCTTCCCCCCACTGTGGAACTCTGGCTATGTGTGAATTCATCAAATTGGTCAACTCCATTTAAAAAATTATTACGTATATCCATTACGATTAGACAATAATCTATTATACATCTACCAATGATGTGGAGGATCATTTATATTCTTCTCAAACAACAAAATTTAAGTAGTTATTAAATCACTCTTAGTTTCAATATATATGCTTATAATTTTTAAACATTACTCAATTATTACATATATTTTAATTGTCAAACATTAACCAACCTACAAAAATATAAATAGATAAAATTAAATATAACTATTTAATATGGAGTCTGCAAGATCCCTAATAATTATATCAACAAATAAACTAAATCAACATGTAAACGAACTTACATTAAGCTCCTTTAATTAACATATTTCATTAACTACATGTTCTTATGTCAACTGGATATTCATAATTTCTATTCACAATTTCCATTATCACAAATTTTATTTGTAATTACACTAAATCTAATATTCAAACACAAAGTTCACGGCACATTTGCATACACCATAGCATACTTCTTCAACACATTTATGCCAACAAATTCAACGAAATACATAAGCTAAACTCAACAATTCTAATTTTTAAAGCATATAGATTTACAAAATTTTCACGGATACACAAATTTTACAATTCAAATATAGTTTGCAACATTCTAATATATTTCTATTCATAGCCACCTACAAAATATTTCAATTCACGCAAATTTTCACCAACAAAAATATATATTCAAACCTCAGCATCCAAATTTCACGAATCCCTTAAATAATGAGACTTACCAAAGCTAAATCCTAAAATTCATAATTGGGAGTGGATGAAGCAATTTACAGCAACCACTCAACACAAATTTCACCAATATAACATAGATATGAACCAAACTTATAATTGAATACTTTAACTCCATAAATTATGATAATTAAAACCTAAAATAACGTGGGGAAGAAAATTGACTTACTTGAGAGCAATCAGAGGATCAAACACTAGCGAAAGGACGGTGGTGGGAGGACAGCGGCGGCGATCATACTGTGGCAGCATGGGCAGTAGGAGGCGGTGTCGGTAGCAATTGGCTTCGCTCTTGCTCTCGAACTCTAGATCTCATTCACTCGCGATCTCGCTCTCATACTGTGGCAGCATGGGCAGTAAGAGTTCATAGCTATGGATTATTCCTTCACCATTTGAAAAAAAAAATATCAGTTTATTGCTTACTGACGTAATATTCCTTCATTGATTACTTCAATTCTTTTTAAAATATTAGTGACGGAATAATCTGTCGTTGACTGATAAAGGATGCTTTTCACCAGCTCAGCAACGGAAGTATCCGTCAAAAAATGAAAATATGTGACGAAATTGGATTTTCAACGCCTATTCCATTGCCAACATCAATGTTATATCCTTTCAAATCATCTTTTGATGATAAAGGCGGATTTTAATGCCGTCGCTTACTTCCACCGCTATGTCACCTTTGTAGTAGTGGAAGGGCTGACTAAAAGTTTGGCCTAGACTTGCTGAATTATATGTATTCCTATTGCACTTCGTGGTGACTAGGGATTAGTTGCTTAGTTATATTCAAACCGCATGGTATGTTTTATTACTGTTTGCTTGGGTTAAACATTAAGGATCTATTTTGGGGCATGAAAATGCCTTTTAAATTTCTCAATGGTTGGACTATGCACGATCAGTTTAACTCTTTTATCCAAGACAATTTGTTCTTAGAGTTCCAAGGTCACTTGATGTTTAAGATTGTTTCTAAACTGAAATTATTGACTTGAAGAAGGAGTTTAAACAATTGCATTCTCAGTTTTTCAAAGGTGCTAGTGACATAATTGAATTGCTTTATCAACAGCTTATTTAGATGCAAGAATCTTTGCATCAGTTCCCTCAATCTTTTGATTTGCAAAATGAAGAACATATTTTGGGTATGTGCGTGAAATTCTGTACGATTGAAAAGAGCATCCTTAAGCAAAGAACCAAGGAGAACTTTTGAGATATGGTGATGAGAATGAAAAATTTGCATTTCGGCCCCCTATGGTTTGGTGAATTAATTTTCGGGCCCCACGAATTTTGAAAATAATTTCCGGAGCCTATGAGGTTTGGTGTAAATATTTTTGGAATCTTAATATTTATTACTATGTCCCTAAAGGATTTGCCTGCATCAGGGCTTACTAGAGGAATCCAGGACGAGGTGCCTTGGTGCATGTTATTTGCAGATGACATCGTTCTTATCGATGTGACCAGGCAGGGATGAACGACAGGTTGGAGAGTTGGAGGCATACGCTGGAAGTTAGGGGTTTCCGGGTAAGTAGATCAAAAACGGAATACCTCCATTGTCGTTTCAGTGGAAGGATAGAAGAGGGGGGAGACATCACACTGGATGGGATGGTGATTCCAAAGGTCGCTAAATTTAAATACTTGGGCTCGATCATCTAGCAGAACGGGGACATTGACGAGGATATTAGCCACCGGATAAGAGTAGGTGGGAAAAAGTGGAAGTCAGTATCAGGGGTGCTGTGTGACAAGAGAGTGCCTCTAGGATTGAAAGACAAAGTCTATCGGAGGGTAGTGAGACCGGCTGTTCTTTATGGATCGAAGTGTTGGCCTTTAAAAAAGATGCAAGTCCAAAGGTTGATGGTAGCCGAGATGAGAATGGTCAGGTGGATGTGTGGTTTTACGAGATTAAACGGAATTAGGAATGCGTAATCAGAAGCTTAGCCGACGTAACCCCCATAGAGGAGAAGATGAGGGAATCGAGGCTTACATGGTTCAACCACGTAAAGAAGAGAAGTGTGGCCGCTCCGGTGCGGAGGTGCGAGATGATCGTTCCCCCCGGTGGAAAGAGACGGAGGGGTAGACCGAAGAAGAGCCTAGAGGAAGTGGTTAGAGAGGACCTGAGAGTTGTCGGTCTGACGGAGGATATGGCTCAGGATAGGAGGCGGTGGCGGGATAGGATTAAGGTCTCTGATTGTAGAGGACCGGCTCCGTAGGTAGCAGTAGCAGTAGTTTTTTTTTTTTTTAGGTGTGCTTGTCTGCAGGTCGTGCTTTTCTGGGATGTGACGGCATCTAGCACCCCTGGTGTGTTGAGGTATGTCCCTGCTCCTTGTTTATTTGCTCCCTGTACCCTTTTCTCCTCGTTGGTAATTGGTTTGCAATCGTTTTCTCTATAAACCTTTTTCTCAAAAGCTGTTTTGTGGGTCTTTAGGAATCAACCTCTCTATGGATAGGAATACCGGTAGGGGTAAGGTTGCCTACAGATGGATCTTCCAAGACCCCGCGAAAGCGGGACCCACACTGGGAGTTGTTGTTATTGTTGTTGTTGTTGTCCTAAAGGATTTTAAATGCAAATACTTCAAAGTTATGGGCTGTTTTGCAAAACTAAACTTATATTTATGTTTGAGCTTCTTATAATGATTTTAATAGTACTAGTTATCACAAACTACTACTTATATCATAAATATTATATTTTCTGTGATTAACGGCCCACTATGCTTAACAAAAATAATTAAAACTTAATTAAAGAGTTTCGACCGTTACCTGAACTTAGTCAGCTCGGACTACGGCGTTCTTCTAGTTTCCGGTTTACAGAGATTGCTAATCTCAACCACTTCGTCCTTAGATCAGGCACAGCACAGATCCGTTTCGTTTTCTACCTCGAACTGTAGTCATTAATCAAGTTTTTAATCTTTTTCAAGGATAGTGAGATTTTAATCAAGAAATTATAGTATTTAAGACATAAGACTCTATTGGATAACGTTCCCTGATGGGAGACTTCTTTTATCGAAAGTTTGAAAGGGGAAATATTACAACGGAAAGCTTGAAGAAGGACTTAAACTAAGATCATTAAAGATGCTTGTTCATAAAGAAATAAAGAAACCCAACTTCTCGTTTGCTCAAGAATGCTCAAATGACCGTGTCCCTTCTCAACTATCGACCTCTCTATTTATAGAAGGGATGGGGGTTATATAGGATGCCCTAATGGCTACAGACTTTTCACATGGCTATAGTACATCCTTTATTTTGGAGACCGGACACTTGTCAAAATAATACAATATTGGGGCAGCCTTTTCAGAACTTTTAATGATGACAAGACTAGTCATCATTATTGAGATTCTGTATTCCTTCATCTCCAATTATATTTTTCAAATCATCATTATTTGGATAATCATCAAAATCTTCATTAATTTGGTTAAGATGCCCAGGATCATATTCTTCAAACAACTCAAGCAGATATTTCTTTCCTTCTTCTGATAAGAATTTTCCAACTCCAACATCAAAGAGATAATCAAAAATATCTTTTGATTCTGCACCGTCCACTTTCATGTAATCATTGAATTCGTTACTATAGGCAAAAGTAGTGTTTCCACAATGTACTAGTGTTTTTCCTTTTTCAATTAATGCCCAACATTAGACCTGTCAAAAATTGACCCGACCCGAAAACTCGACCCGAACCCGCCCGAAAATTTTGGGTTTTGAACACGATTTTCTCGACCCGAACGCGAAATAAATTGAACCCGAAAAACCCGCAAATTAGGGGGTCAAATCCGACCCGAACCCGAACCCGCCCGCTTGACCCGAACATTATATCTTTAGTTCTTTATTTTTCTCTAATTTATTTCTTTTAACAATAATGATTAGTCATTTTTATTGAGTATTTTGAAAAGACATTATATAACTATTGCATCTATTTACAAATTAAATAATAATAACCTTATTTTTTTCGTCTCCATTCTCTGAAAATAAAATCATACACAACCTTTAAATGAAAAAACGTTAAAAATAGGTATAAAATTGCATGAAATAACTATCTAATCTTTTTTAAAAAGTTAATTTAAAAACACAAGTATTAAAGATGCGAAAGTCATACCATTATATAGTTAGTTAAACAAATCTGTCTAATTTTTTTATAATTAATTAATTTGTAATAATTTAAATTTTTGATGTTACAACTGCAAGATAATATCTTGTACTTCTTTTATTTAATTTTATTTGGCTTTCGTTCTGACTAGTCTTAAACTATGATACTAACGGTAGAAAAATGACTAATCGTATTCGTATTGGGGTCGGTCCATTAATAAAGTTTTACTTGATTAGACATTGGTAGGTTAGTTAATAAAAATATTAAATCATTAAATAGGTTATTAGCGGTGAACTGTTACAACCTATTAAAATGCTCTAGACGGGCTGCCCAATAAATGGTCGACCCACTATTAACCTTCTTTTAATATACGGGTTGATCTATCCAAAATCAAGTGGGGCTTAATTCTTACCCGTCCATACAGGATGTTCATATATTATAATAAAATGTTTGAATATTTTAATATTCTTTTGAGAAATTATAATTATTATGTATTTTTATTAAATAATGACAATTTTGAGTAATAAATATACAGAATTTTTGATTTAAAAAAAATAACTCACAGAAAAGGCGCTCTAAACCCGTTGGGTTGATCCAAAACCCGTAAAACCGAAATACACTCGATCCGTATTTTACCCGAACCCGAAATACACCGGACCCGTATTTTACCCGAATCCGAATACACCCGATCCGTATTTAACCCGCCCGCCCGAATTGACAGGTCTGCCCAACATTGATGATAAATGTTGAAAAACCCAATAGCCATTGCTAACGCAGGATCAGTAACTATATGTACCAGATCTCCATGAATCTAATTTTGTCATTGATCATTGAGATCATCGCAATCAACAATTTGGACAAGATAATGGGATGGTTTGGCTTTTTCATTTTCATATTCAATCAGGGCGCTATACACCTCCAAAGTTAAGTGTCTGCGAATTCGATTTTTTGTTGGTCCCTCAGGAGATTTAAGAATCCGATGGGACTTTTTGAATATGTATTGATGGAACTTAGTTAAGGTTGAGAAAAATGGGAAATTAGGATCTAGGACTTCTAAGAAGTAAAGAACCAACCCATATTTTCAGGCTTTGAAGGCAGGGTCTCGGGGAGATATTGAATTGACTGGGAAACAAATGCCATCGACTCCAGATCTGTCGGAAAAATAGATCGTTGTACTCCAAGACTCCCAAATACCATAGGAATAATGATGATAAAAGTCGACGCAGGCTACATACCATTCTTTGAACCATTTTTCTTGGATATGAGAACTTATTTTTTCTTTAAAATATCATAAGGACACCGTAGATAGCTAATTTGTAATTGTAGAAGGGAAAATCTTTGGGCTATTAGATAGGTAGTAGATAGTAGATCAAAGCGTGATCTACTTTTTGTATAGAATTTCAGGTTATCAATAAGGACTTTACTAGAAGGCGTAACCCGTTCTAATAGAAGTGATATTTCATTAAGGATTTCCTTCTTTTCTGGCAGGAGGTCGGCTTTGATGATCACCATTGGCGAGTTCTCGAGTTAGACTATCTGCCAGAGAGTTCTTCGATCCTTGTATATGTTCAATAAAGAAGAAAAACTGATTAAGCCATAATTGCCAACGCATGAGTCACCCTTGCGCTTGCATATTTGATAAATTCTTTTTCACAAAGTCGAGTATTCCTTTACAATCGGTTCGAATGAGAAAAGGTTTAGGGGCTAAAAAGATTAAGAATTTTTCAATTCCCCTTATGACTGCTAGAATTTCTTTTTCCATCGTCAGATAATTGCATTCTGCTTTATTAAGCTTTCACTACAATATTTGCAGAGTTTTTCCCCTTCTTTGATTTTGAGTACCGCACTCTAGTGCTCATTGCTGGCATTTGTCTCAAGAATTAAATCATCTTCTTCGTTAAGCAAATTAAGAACAGGAAGATTTTTACACATCTTCTTGAAATTTTGAACAATCTTTGTATCGTTAATAGTCCATGTCCAGCTAACATCTTCCTTGAGTTTTAGCTGTAATGGTTTTCTTAGTTTAGCTAAATCTTTAATGAAATCAGAAGTATAGGTAAGACACCCTAGAAAGTAGAAACCTTTCTAATTGCTTCCTATCTTCAATTTTTTCAGGAAAATTTTCTATTTTTCCCAGAATATATTTTTGTAGAATAATATGTCTAACTTTTATTTCTAGACTCATAAGAACTCAATTTCTTGTTCAACATAAATGCACTTATTTTTTCCAAATATAATACTGTGATCAATGTATCTGTGGGTGACCTCCAAAACATCAATTTTATGTTGCTCTATGGTTTTAGAAAAGATAAAGATATCACCAATGTAAACTAGACAACAATGATTAAGGTCTTTGAAGATGTTATTCATTCTTCTCTGGAATATTTAAGGTGCATTTTTAAAATCAAATGGCATCACTATCCATTCATAATGTCCTTATGGGGCACTAAATGCAGTTAAAGGAATACTTTCCTCATCCATTTTCATCTGCCAATAACCACTCTTGCAATCCATTTTCGAGAAACAAGAGGCTCCTTGAATTCTATTGAAAAGAATTGTTTTGTTAGGAATATAATAACCATCAAAGACAGTGTTATCATTAACCTTTTTGTAATTGATTACCATTCTAACTTTTCCTCTTTTTTTCTCAGCATGATTTCTTACCATGAAAATGGGGCTGGTGTGAGGACTCTTACTGTTTCTAATTAATCCTTTATCCATAAGTTCTTTGATTTGTTTATTAAACTCTGGAATGTCCTAGTGGGTATACACCATTTGTTTAACTCGGATGATAGTGTTGGGATTTAATGAAGTGATTTTAGCAAATATTTTGTCTTTATCCCAAAATTTCAAAGGATTGTCAGAATAGAGTTCTTTGCATAATTTTTCTTGTTGTTCAATTATCTGCTCTTTAACAGATAACTCGATTGTTAGTGCTACTTCACATTGTGCAGGCATTACCTTCTCACTACGCTGGCTGCGTGTAAATTTAATTTTGTGATGAGTGTAAACCTTACTTAATTTTTCAATAGGAACTGAGTGATCATTAACCGTAAATATTATTTGCTTTATGGTATGGGTGCATGGAGAATATAATCTTTGAAAATTATTTCCAATAATCATATCATGAGAGGGTTGATCAGTAGCCCATAGAAGTGGTATAATACATTAAACTCCCCTTAATTCTATGGTTAATCCTTCTATGGCTTCATTGTGGCTCATAACACTATTATCAGCTATTCTTACTTGTAAAGGATTTTTAGCTCTTTTCCACATAAATTCAGGAAATAATGTTCTTTTTTCAAAGCATACAGAACAACCACTATCTATGTAGGCACACAGTTCATATTTATTATATTCCTCTAAACATACCTTCATTGGGATATAGATGCTATTGGAATTTGTATTGGTAGCTTCATAGGATATTTTCATGGTCATATTTTTGACTAATTCATCTTCATAAATTGGTTCACTAACAGTTCTAGTTTTGTATCCAATGACCTTTCTTTCCACACTTGTTAATCGATCTAAATTGGATCTTGCAGTTTCAAAACTCATTCTACTCATTTCACTGGTCATGCTAATTATATCATCTTTCTTATGCTCTTCTTTAGCGGATGAAGATCCTTCTTCCCAATCTGACTTTGTGCTCATACTTCTTAATAATTGGGATTTAATGGTGATTTTTCCCTCCTCATCAATTTTTATTACATTTTTCTTATTAATTTTTGTAGGGTGGGCAAAGCTAGATATCCATGAATGATCGATTTTTATATCTTGAGGGTTATACTTAATTCTTTGAATTTTCTGCATCAGGGTAAGACTTTTAAATTTTTCTGCCTCTATCATTGTTACCTTAGTCTTAGGGTCTATCGTGTTATCTAACTTATAGATAATTTTCTAAAATATTCTTAACAGATATCCTCCTCTTTTCATGTCCATCCCGACTGTTTTGATTTTAAGGGATAGGAAGTTTTCAGCAAATTCATCTTTTAGGCTCACAAAATATCCAGGTCGACAATTGAAACCTACTGACCCATTACATAAATTTGTTTTTCTCCATGTAATTATTTGATTATTAAATTTGATATGTCTGATATCACATAGTAAAGCGTAAAGATCAATATCTTTACTATAATATTGTAGTGGAGTGATTTGAACTTGGACACTTCCGACGTGGATATACCTATACTTTCTATCTTTGTTATACTTCATGATATTCTCCCAATGGATCAGATTAACTTCCCCAATGTCATACTCATAGTCCTTGATCTCCATATTTCCTTCCATCATTTCACATACGTATTTGCTTTTTATTTGAAAAATAGATTTTTTATAGATCATGTCCTTTTGGATTATGGGAAGAACCCAATCTCCCTTAACTTCTTCATGATCATTATCTACCACAAATTCTTCTCCTTGAAGATCACCAAGGCTTACTGAGCTACTTTCCATCATATGGCTAGTTTCTTCATAATCACTTTCTTCATATTCATTGTCTTCTGTAATTTCAACAATTCCTTTGTTGTTGCCTAAGGCTAGTTCTAAAGCTTCATTTTCACTAAGATCAACATAATCTAGGTTTCCCAAAGTTTCAATAATTTTGTTATTCTTTCTATTTTTGCATTCGTTAGCATAATGCCCTACTTCTCCACATGCCCAACATTTGCAGTTGCTTTTTCCTGCAGGGCAATAAGCAGCTTTCCTAAAAAAATTACGTTTTTTAGGACTCAATTTGTTATAATATTTTCTTCTATATTTTTCGCTTCTCTGCTTGTTAAAACTCTTTTTTTTATAGAATTTTCTTTTTCTTCTTTTCTCAGATTCTTTTCCCCATTGGTGAGGTGAATCCCAGCAAGTCAAGAACTACTTCTTAATCTTCTTTTACTTTTGAAGATCAAGACATTGTTCATTGACCCATTTTCGCAAATAGAAAATTCTCGATCCAAGGGTATCTACAACATCTGTTCGTTCAAACCATGCCATGTATTTTTCATTAATTATAGAATTTATAGGATACGACAATTTGTCATAAAACATGTCAAGATTTGTTTCATTATGCCTAATTTTATAATAATTTTGACTGAATTCTGTAATATAATTTTCTAAGTATCTCATATCCCATAATTCGATATTGTTAATTTTTCTTTGCTATTATGGTGCTTTTTCTTCAGAATCAATTTTAGCTCTGATGAATTCAATCTCAATTTCTTTACACAGACTTCTGAACATAGTAGCTGGTGTTTCCATCGTTCTTAAAGTATTTTTACCATTTTCACTTAAAGAATCATACTAGTCAGCTATAGTGTCAGAGAAACTATGCTCGATATAATTTAGAAAGTTTGCCACAGTCCGTTAGTATGTAAATTTAAAACATTGTTCATTCCTCTTTTCTAGTGCTCAAATATTTTTTTCTCTATTATGAGCTCCATCGATGTTTAAAATATAACCAGTTTGACTAATTGGGGTAAGGCCAATCTCTTCATAGATCGTGGTTTTCCTTGGGACAAACCCGAAGGAAAAATTATTTGTTCGTCCTGCAGGAACATACATAGGTCTCAAGAAATGAGTGTTTCTTCTGGAAGGTTCACCAAATTCTTCAGGTTTAGGAATGACATTATGAACAAGATTAGTCTCTATTTCATGTAAGTCAATTTCTTCTCCTATTTCGTTAATCTCATTTTTCGCAACCATTTTACCATATTTTTTATCTAATTTTCGTTTAATTTCTTCTAATGGTAACACATTAAGATCATCGAGTTTAATAGGATTCATTTGCTAATATATTTCTTCTTCTAGTTGGACGTTATTAGTCTCTTCATTATCATTAGACAAGACATCATATTTATCATTAATAGCGCTCATGATTTTGTTTAGTTCTTCAGGATTTTGCTCTTTATCAAACATTTTTTGTAGCTCTTCAAGACTATATTTTTCATACTCCATCTTCTTCTTCTTTCTTCTCACTAGATTTTTCACCAGATTGTTCTCCTACTTCTTTTTAGATGTTTATCTCTTGCACAGGAAATGGGATTTTGTTTTTTGGGTTTTGAAAAGGATATTTATGCCGAAAAGGAGTGCTAATTTTAGGAGTAGCTTTTTCATTATGTCTAATTTCGTTAATAAGAGAAAGATGAACAACTATTAACTGATTCTTAAGATCTTTTAGTTCAGCCTTAATTTTAACTAATTCCGCTTTTAATTCTAAAACTATATCAGTAATATAGTTTAATTGAGGTGCTACTGAGATATTACCTTCCGGTGAATGAACAATATGTGAATAATTTGGACCAGGACAAGCAGGTGATAATTCCAGCATTAAACGTAGTTAGTCACACTTAATCACGGCTAATTGGCTTAATTAATTATTAATTAGCTTAATAATCTTAATTATTTTTGTGCACGTGACTCTGATACCAGATGAAAGAGAACGTCGAGATTTATTAGTGAGCAAAATTTCACAAACACAATTTTAGAATTTTCGAAAGTAAGTTTTTAAATATTGGGGTTAAATTGTAAATTTTTAAAAGTTTAGGGTCTTTTTGTAATTTAAAAGGGTCTGTAAATTATTATATCCAAATTTTGGGGTTCTAGAAATTATTATACCAAAACTTGAATGGATCCGTAAATGCGTTTCTAAACTGGTCGGGTCCAGAAATAATTACACCAAAGTACGATGGCTCGAGATGCAATTCTTCTTGACGAGAATAGTGAGTATCAACATGCTATTTTCAAACAAAAGAGGGATCAAAAGTTCATACATAAGATCACCAATTAGCATGGTAGTAAGTAGTAACTATGAGACCCAGGCTATAGTCCCTAAAAATTAAAGCTTCCTCAGTGGTTGACTTTAGGCCTATTGAATTGTCTTTTGCAATGTTTTGTACGAAGTCATTTCTGAGAGTCTAGCTAATGAGTTGAAGCTTATTCTTTCTTGGATTGTCGACATTGGGCAAAATGCTTTGGGTAGTAGTAGAACATCTCTGAATGACCATTGGTGAAGTCAGGAATTTCAAAGAGAGTGTATCAGATTTAGAACCTGAAATTGATGATGATTCCTTAGTTATTTTTTTGAAATATCTATATATTTTAAATAACAAATTTAAGCCAATAAAGCATCTAAATTAAAATAAAACAATGGACTAATTTTTTTAAGAAAAATTGTTGTGATTTTTCAATTACTCTAATTTTCTTGAAAAATTGTTGAAAAAGGCTATGCCTCCTATATACATGAAAAAGGCTTCTTTGTTTGATCAATTACTACTACATTATAGTATTAATTGAAGCATAGACAATACAAAAGGATATTGTCTCAGCACCTTTTATAGAAAGAATTGCTTCTGTATACATGAAATAAATCATAACAACTAATTTCTTCAATTGAATAACTAACTTTAAAAAAAAAAAAAATTGTTGTGATTTTCAATAACAAGTTTGAACTAATTGCTAAAAAGTTTATTTGAAAAAAGGTTACATGTATTTCAAACTAATAGCTGTAAAATTCTAGGCAACTAATTAAAGCATTTTAATTTTTTTAAAGAAAAAGAAAAGCATTTTAAAAAATATATAAACAATGAAAATGTGTATGGTAGGGCTTGAACTAGCGACCTCTCGGCAACCAAAGAACTACACACCGCAAGCACTAGGTTGAGTGCATTTTCATACAGTTATTTGCTAATTTTTGTTTTACTTATACTAAACTTCTAGCTTTTTTTAAATTTTCACCATGTAATGTTTTTTTAGGAGGGATATCGAATGACTCCACTGCACCCATGCTAGCTTCGTCCCTGTCTCTGACAATACCTTCTTGGCTCACGACCTGACTAAACATTATGAAAGAAAATTTGTTTCTCCTAGGGCAATGCTTCAAAGAGATATTAGAAAGGCCTTCGATATGGTTAGGCTCTTTTCGGTAAAATTAGCTGTTTAGGCAGCAGATAGCGGCTCAGGTAGTGAATAGCTGTTTAGGTAGCTAATAGTGTTTCTAATTTAGCTGTTGGTAGATAGATGTTTAGATGAGCGGTTGAAATAAATGTGTTCGGTAATTTAGCTGTTGGATTAGCTGATTAATATAAATTGGCATAAGAGGATATAACTAATTTCCAAATATAAAATTTCCAAAGGATATTTTTTGATAAAAATATGAAAAACTATTTCTGAATGCCAAAAGTTAATATTATTAGCTTTTGAGAAATGCTGCTTAATATGCTAAACGCTACTTGAAATGCTATTCAAGATACTAAATTACCAAACACTAAAAATTGACCGATTAGTGTATTGATTTGGTCAGACTACTAAACGGTACTCAAAATGCTATTGCCGAACACGGCCTTAATTGGCCTTTTTTTGAAATTTACTCAGTGTTTTTGGGTTTTTCTAACCGATTTGTTGCCTTGATCGTAACCTAGTGTCACGGATAAGAGTTCCATATCGGAAAAGCGATAGAAGGGTCCTAGGTTTATAAGCTCACGCGTTGTACATCCCATCAGACCGGCCTTTTAGGGAGAGGGTAATGGTCCCGTGACAAGTGGTATCAGAGCCAACCCAAACCCGACTCTGATGTCTCACCAAGCGCTCCGATGAGCGGGATAGGCAGGGGGCCATCTGTAACGAGAGCGTCACAGGATTGGGTGGGAGAGAACGTCTCAGATAAAAGTCCTACATCGAAAAAGTGATGGGAGGGTCCTGAGCTTATAAATAGTGGTATTGCACACCCCATCAGACCGACCTTTTGGAGAGAGGATAATGACCCGTGACACTGGGTATCTGCCCTAATATTTTCTATAATCATCAATGGAGGGCTAAGAGGGCCTTTTCCTGGTGCTCGATCGGGGCTTGAGGTAATGGGATTCCTTGTCTCCTTGTTTGTTTTTCATATGAATGAAAGTCTTGGCAAGAGGACTTCAAGTAATGGCCGGTGACAGTGACCATCATTTTTGCGCGTAGAAAAATCAAATTGAATGATCCAGCTTTTGCTGAAGGTGTCTCATTATTTTCTCGAGGTGACCTTGGTTGTGTTAAGACTTTGTGGGAGGCTACAAAGGTTCTACTCTATGTTGAGCCTTTTTGTCAATGTTGACAAGCCTAAAATCTGCTTTGGGGGTGTCCTAGAGAATATATATGCAGCACAATATCTTACAAAATACTAATTATATTCCAAACTGAAAATATCTCATTTAAATTCACAAGGTTGCAAATATGCAAGCACACGATCCATATGTATTGTTTCTATCACTTACAAAGAACATACCAGTTGGGGAGGGGGGCGACATATGATATCTTTAGGAGGTCAAGCAACCCTACAAGTTCTAATTTGACATAAGTGCAAGTATATCATGGACGAAGCTCTAAGTGGACAGAACAAGGCCGCGACCCCCTTCAATCTTTTCACACATAAGTTAATTTTTTACTATACAATATTGTAAAATGTATAAATTTCAACTGTTTTCATGAAAGCTATGACTCCTAGGTTATTGAATACAATACATGACCCCCTTATTAATTATTGGCTCTAGCTCCACCTTAAAATATATGAACATTTTTTTGAAGATAGGGGATATTAGCTGGATATGAAAACACATTTTGAATTATATAATTCAACTAGTTAAATAGTTTTATTACCTGGAACTGGAAGGGCGGGGGGACATCAGATGGCGGCATGTGCCCCCACTCATCGTGAGACGTCTGGTGCTCCCCAGTGCAACCGCTGCTACTACTCTTACTATATTCTACCACCCATCCATGTAATTTTCATCAAGTCATATCAAACCATACTTATTTTTGGCATGCTTCTTGGCCCCACCTACTCGGCTACTCCTCTTCTATAGTGCATTACTACCCCCTCAATGACCCGAAAAAAGGAAAAGAAAAATGTAACGTATGTTGGTATTTTCAATTAGATGTGTGCAAAAAGGTAGGTAAAATGGACAATTAATTTGAAAAACATAAAGAGAATCATTGATTAATGAGACCAAAACACATAAGTATAAATTATAAACTACTATCGTTTTAAATCTAGATAATAGAATGTTGTTTAACCATGAACGGTTTAGTCCTATTTCTGGACCTTCAACAATCAGTTAAACTTTAATTGAGTTGATTTTTGAACATGGTATTAGAGCGTTTTTCACATGAAGTTTTGGGTTCGAATATCAGCAATCCTCATATTAATTTATTGCGCAAAGTAAGGGGAGCATTTGCAGCGTCCGCGTTTCAAGTCCGAAGGGCATTCGCATGAGGGGGTATGTTAGACATATCCCTTGACTTTCAACTATCAGCCTAAACTTTTGGTTGAGTTGGTTTTTGAACAAACCCCATTACTTTCAAGTTCCAACGCAACATCCTGAAAATTCACATCGATGGTCTCAAAAATTAAGAAAAATTAACAACATATTATGAAGTTGACTTTACCATGGAAACTTACATATGAATAATATCTCAATCTCCAAATCCCAATCCAGATGCAAATCTAAGGCCCCAAAAATTCCGTCATCAGGCGGGATCTGGAGGATATGATGTGGCAGTCTTACCCCTGAATTGTAAAATTATAGAGAAACTAGTTCCGATTGACCCTATATTTAGAAACTATCGACTATCTACTACTCCATAGAAATATATTAGAGGAAGTTTAGAAAGACATTTTGCTTTAGTGTGCAATCCAAGATGAAAAAACAATCCAAACTTGCCTTTTTCAGTTATTTAGATTTCGGATAAATATCACTCAATCTACAAGATGAAAATTCTAAATTCATTACACAGAACCAAATCCAATTAATATCTGAACTATGTCTAGTTATGAACATTGATTTGTTTAAGTAATTCGATACTAGCTTGTCCCAATTAAGTAAGGATTCAAATTTGACTCTTGAAATGACAAAAAATTTATCTTTTATTAAACCAATTGTAACTCAGGTCTAATAACATAAAAAATCCAAACCCAAAGAAAGAAAAAAAACTAGATCCAATTAATCTAGGGTCTAATCAAATCCATTGCGATCAAGCAAGAGATGGTGGGTAGCACACATGCTTCAAAGGGCAGTGTTGGGAGGTTGTTTTATTATTTGCCTTTTATCTCTAATTTTAGCTGGCAATCACTTAGCTTGTGTTTTGGGGCAGTCTTTTCATTAACAAATCATCCATTCTCATTGAGGTAATGTGATTTGATTAGCCATTAGTCTCCATAAATAATTAATAAAATTAAGCAAAGCCTGAAATTAAGTCTCTTTCACTACCATCTTTGGCCCTCTTTTTGCCAGCAAAGTGGAGCCCTTTATACAACTGGCACACCCTGTCATTTCATGCCCAATCATGATCTTTCATGTGTTTTCTTCAACTAATAATTTTTATTACTTTTTTTTCAATAATGGAATTGGATCTAGCAACTGGTAGCTCCCATATAAGGTTTTGGGTGCTCAACTAGCCCAAATTTTGAATTGGATACTCAGACTCAAAGTAGATCAACCTCAACTTTCTTCATTCTCAAATGGAATTAATTTCCTCTACAGTACTGAAAATGATTTTTCATCGCTTACTTATTAAACATCCTACGACATAATTAACCTTTTACCGAGATCAAATAGTTATTTGAATCCAAAAAATTCTCCGAAAAACTATTAACATAACACCCTTATGAAATAATTTATAACTGGTTTTTATCACACTACAGAGAAACAGATAGTAGAATTTTGCAAACATAGAAAAATAGAAAAAAAGGACGAAATACGTCACTCCTAAAGATCATCGTACTATGATATGTGTGACATATGAAATGAAGGGCAATAATACGGGGCCGCTTGACGCCCCAACTTTCAGTTAAAGTGTATAATTTTCGCATGAACTTTGGACGATGATTTGATAATTGATCCTGTAATACTGTAAAATAGGCCTGGTTTTCAAGAAATAGAAATAAAATACAAAAAAGCACCGAAAAGAAAAACCAATTAATAACGATTTTTCACTGCTTTTTCCCTTTCTCATAAATATTTTTTTCCTTCTCATACTTTATTTTCAAAAGAGCATATATAATTCGTACATAAATACACATATGAGATGTAAATCAAGTTTCAATTGTCTTCTACATGAAATTCATCAAAATTAACAATTATATAATACACTAACAACATTTTCATGTAAACCATCTATTTAGGATTCACAATCAAAGTTGAAAAAATTGGAATAAAATAAAAGATTTAATATATTTTTCCTTTTGTTTTAAATAGTAGCTATTCATGCTCACACATTGTCGGTTGAGACAACATAATGACATTGCCAGCAAATAAAATAAAATAAAAAAGAAAAGATCCACTTTATGTACTGGTTCTAGTAACTGACCGAAGTTGCGTTGTCCATGTTAATCGGAAATCCAAAGCGATTAATCTAATCATATAATAGTATTAATAGTGAGTTAATTAACCTATGTATGCATGGGGATTGCGCAATAGGAGACATTCCGAAGATCGAAGACAAAAATTGACAGAAATGAGATTTCCTAAGAGCATGTGGATGGGTTTTGGGGACACAATGCCAGGAAGTTCCCCATGTAGCACGGTTTTCTTTGGCAGCTTTTCTCTGAACCCCTTCATGTTTAGCGCCTAATTATTGATAATTTAGACAGCCTATGATCAACTGGCTGGAAATTTTGGGTTCGGGTGGGTTTTTTTTGGGGGGGGGGGGGGTGTTGCTTATGTTTCCATTGGTGATTCGTCGGTAGTGAATACTGCCCTGTGTTTATGTCAGAATGTGCATCAGATTTCCGCAATGCTCGTATGCATAGTCGTATTGCATTTTGCATGTGTGGGATACTGGGGGGCCTGTGAAAGCACACAAATTAGCCCAATCTAAGTTGGCCCATATGGAAGATCTGTTATTTCAAGTTTGAAGTCATTTGCCCAAGCCTGTGGTTTTGAAATTGAGCCTAAAAACATGCCCCTTGATTTGGAAAAATCCCTACCTCGGCCTACTGCCCCGTTTCTGTCCCAGAATGGAAAAAAGGAAGGATAATAGACTTGCTTGTTATCTATGTATATTAAGATAAAGCTTCTTAAAGTTAGCATATGCGATCTCGACCCAAAACCTGAAATTGAACCAACTCGAAGCCGCATTGACCTGAGTTGGCCCGAAATCTGAAATGACCCGAACACTGACCCGAAGTCTTATTGACCCAACGTAGACCAAACTCGAAATGACCCAAACCGAATGAAACCTGAACGATTCATACCCAAACCGATCCAACCCAAAAACAAATGATCTGAACACAAACCGACCCGAACCCGAGTTTGACCCAATCCAATCCTAACCCAATCCAATTCAGCTTAAAGTAGTGAGTAATAATACTAGCTACGTAGCTTCGCTTAATATTTATGATGCGAAAGGCGAGAGAAAATGACAAAAGCTTACTTGGAACAAATGAAATAATGCATTTGCAATTTTGAAAGGTAATGACTTTAATGAGGATTTCACTCATTTGAGTAACAAAAATAGAAAAATAGAATCAAGCAATTAAAGTTATTCTATGGTTTATGTTGATCAGATACAACTCTACAAATTTTTTAAAATTTTTGATTTGATGGTGGGAGACAGAGGATTTATAGCACTATCTGTTCATCTACTTGATTAATTCCCTGCGTGATGCATTAGGAGTAAATCAATTGAAACTAAATCTTAGATGAATTGGCAGAAGGGGATTTATCCTTGACCCAAAATTCAAATTGATATGACTTTTTTTTATGCAAGATTAAAAACTAATCCAATTAAAATATAATATTGGAGGAAGTAGAAGAAGATTAAAAACTAATCCAATTGAAAATCATGGCTATATTTCTAAGTGGTCCAAAATTTTAGAGCTTATGTGTGCGTGCAAGATATCAAACTCAAACAACATACAAATTGACCCAATTAAAATACAAGCCAACCCGAAAGTAATCTGATCCGATTTCTACCCGATCCAAAATTGACCTGAACCCATAAACGAAACCTACTAGACCCAACTTTGACCCAACCCGCACCAAAATCGACCCGAATGAGCTTGGCCCAAAGTTGCCTATCCGAATGTCACCCGAACCCAAACCGAATTCGATAAACCCGAATCGAACCCAACCCCGAACCAAAATTAATCAACCCGAATATAATCCGAACCGAACTTAACCAGACCCGAACTAGAACCGAATGACCCGCTTGCGAGATCTAATGGGGACATTATCCAAAATTTGGACACGGATATGAGGAATCATCATTTGACATGTACAAGTTGCAATTTCAAGTTAAATCTTTCAAGAATATTCGAACAATTAAATGATGGTCCACTTGTCAAACTATCAAACACTAAAGATTTATTGAAACAATAATGACCGAAGAAGGAAAAAGAGCATATATTCCTCATTTTTTTCACCCCGTTGCTTTAGAGTTTGGATAAGGATACGGCATGTATCTTATGTCATATCCGTGAAGTGTTCTGTCTGACACATGTTCAATAGGGTAAAATGAAGAGCCCGAGTATCATAGGTAATAGATCATAATAACTGCTGCACAACACAAGTAGCAACCAAAAGGATGATGTATTAGTGTGCACTAAGCACTGGCCAATTGTAGGAAGTGAGATGTGTCCAACCCGTCGTAAAAGACTAGCTATCAGTTATTAATTTCTTGTCCGAATTTTGATATTATCCGAATTGTCTGATCCGAATTTGACCGAACCCGAATTTTTACCCGCGACAGTTAGCTCATAGATACTTTAGCTATGTAATATAATTTAGCTGTGCAATAAAGCAACCACATGCCTTCAGGTAGATACAAAATAAAGTAGGTAGTAGAAGTATATTAGTAACTTCAGGTAGAAGAGTTTATGTGCCCATAATCATTCATCACATATTCAAATTGAATTTCGTAACTTAAACTGACAATGTAACTCCAACTGAACACTCAGATAAATCATTGCACGCTGCAACTCAAAAATGAACAAACCAGAACAACGGAGTGGACAACACTTTGCACCACAAGAACAATCAATTGGCTATATGGAAACAAAGGATAATTCCCATTCCGTGAAGAAAGATGCAAATCCAGTATCTGACAATATTATCATTAAGCTCTAAACAAAACCGGACATGACATGGTTCAGACATCAAAATTAGCAAGTAAATTGTGCATATCTAAAATATCCCAAAGCAACAGGAAAATACCAAAGCTGATAAAATGCATAACACAGCAGCAGGGTTTTTTTCCCCTTAGTATCCACCCTTGAGGTCGTTGGTAACATCGTAAGGGATGGGAGTGACAGTCTCAATAGTGGCACCATCAACCATGAAGCCGGGCTTTGGTCCCTCGGGCTGCCTCTTGGTGCTTATGATCTCACCCTTGGCCTTGGCAGCAGCCTTCAGCTCATCATTCTTCTTCACTCTGAGCTTGAAGTCCTCCTGGCATCTTGATTGCTGAACGTGCTCAACACGGACGTGAATCCTCTTGGCAATGATTCTGTTGCCAACCTGCACAATTTGAGAAGGAAGACATGTTAAGAGAAACGCATTGGAGACCACAAGTGATGCCTGATATCATAAGAACCGACAAAACACCAAGCAACGAATGAATGACAGGCACAAATTGAACCGGTCACAATGTAGAGATAAATTGCATTTCAATTATCAAAACACGAGCACAAACGCATCAACTTCGATTGAAGATTAAGCAACCATAGTAACCCATGTGACTTAAGAAGTAGCAAGTTTTCCACACAAATACGCCTAGAGGGTAAGCTCTATCCGAAGAAACTGTGGATTTTTAGCCTGCCTGAAATAGCAAACTATAATAGCCATGTCCAATATCCAGAATAGTATGCAATGACTTCAGGTAGATACCAAGTAAAAGTTAAACGTGCAGCTCAAGGAAAGCTAGAAGCACAACAGATTGCAGTAAACACAATCAAATCAACAGTTTCAGTCAAATCAACAGAATTTAATTTCAGGTGCCCCATGAAAATTTCAACTAAGAGCACGAAAAATTGAATAATTCATATCAGAAGAAGCTGAAGATAAAATTAGAATCTAGATGAACATAGGACATTATCAGCAACGATTCCATGAAACCCAAATTTAGTTGCTTTCAACTGGCTAAGCCACCGCACAAGGCTAAACTAAACAATTCCCGCAATATCAGTCCACTTCATTGGAATCAAAATAAAGACAAGCATGAATAGAACCCAACATCCAGTAAAGAGCGCCAACATCTTCAAGGAAGTAGACCTAAAAATCAGCTTCGAACACAATAGATTTGTCTCTGAAAATCAGGCCAACTTGATATTCCAGACACCAAATGCGTATGCAACAGCTAGTCACCATAAACCCATTTCCAGTAATTAGGGAAATCCAAATACAATCAGCCAAAACAGATAGTTCACAACGCATAAAACTAGCACAACCCATCCTACTAATCAAATTCACCCATTTAACAAATCCAAAAGCAACACACCAAAATCACTTAAAACACTATGAACGTACCCAAGAACCAAATTGGAACCCTAATCGAAGAAATCGAGATTGAAGCCAAAGAAGAGGAGATGATACTGATACCTGCTTGTTAACCTCGACACCAATGGCACGTTTGGTGACATTCCAAACACGACCAGTTCGGCCATGGTAGAACTTGTGGGGCATCCCCTTATGAATGGCGCCATTAACCTTGATATCGACATAGTCGCCGACATGGAAGGTGCGAAGGTAAGTGGAGATTGGGATCGTACCCTTTCTGCGGAAGGGTCTGGCGAACAGATCCCTTGTTCTTGATCGGAGCCCGTGTCCAGCCGGCATTTTCTCTCTCTACTCTCTGCTTCTTTCTCTCTCCTCTGTGGAAGTCCGACTGCCGTTGCGGATGAAAACCCTAGGAAACGAAATCTTTGGGTTTATATTCATGGGTTTTGGCTTACTTGAGCTGTTGGACTAAGCCCATATTTTAAGCCCAGGGAATTTGAGAATTGACAACGATCTATAAACAAGAGTTTATGTACGCATTATCATTCATTGGACACTCAAATTTCAAAGTCTATATCATACGCTTAGGAGCATATACTCTCAAAAGTTATATATGTAAAATATATGTTAATAACCGCTCATATGATAAATATACACTGGAAAATGTATATTATATGGTAATAGGAGTACATACTCTCTGGTGTATGTAATAATTTGCCCTTAAATTTGGAATGACTCCCTCTCCTAGTTGATCACTAATCCCCTGTTCGTCATCAACATTTTGAAAGAACATTAAGCGAAACATTTTTGGAGTGGTTATGCGCATTTTGAATTAGCAATTAGTGATTTGGAGCAGGAAAGAGTGATTTGGAGCAAGTTGAAGTTGGTAGGAGCAGGTTGAAGCAAATGGGAGCAGATTTGGGGTATTTTGGAGCAGATTTTGAGCGTTTATGAATATCGATAACTATTTTTTATGTAATGAATTTGATACAAGTTCACATTGCATTCACAAAACCTATTTGCAGCGGAAGAATGGGCCTTCATTGTAATACATTATTGAGCGTTGGTTTAGTGGTTCAGATCGTTAGGGAGCAATTAGTAACGTTGGGCATTGTAAGCCATGTTTTTGCATCACAGCACTCCCCTCTCACCCAACATTGATGGAAGTGAACACATCATGTTGAATGAGCATACAATCGACATATTTTTCTAAATCTTGTGTTCTTTACTATTTCATAATGTCTTAGCAGCAGGGCCATTAAGGCTCCGTTTGGTGCTTAGAAAATTTGATGGAAAGAAAAATTAAAGGAAAAAAATATGAAGGAAAAAAAGTAGGAAGAAAATGAGTTTCTTTCTCTTGTTTGGATCAAGGAAAAAATACAAGAATTTGGATGAGAAATTTGAATATTGATGAACTACTTAAATCATTTTGATGCCATCTAAATACTACAAGGTTGGAGAAGGTTGAGAATTTTCCTCAAACTTTCCTCACAATCTTATGAGGAAAATTTTATCACTTGTTTCTAACAATTTTTCCACCAAACTTTCCTCTATATATTTTTTCTTTGTGATTTTCTCTAAACCAAACACAAGAAAAAAAGTAATTTTTCTAAATTTTTTTCTTTCCACCAAACTTTCCAATGTCTAAACAGAACCTAAAAGTTGTCTGAATATGGGTGCTATCTAACACACCAAAGCAATCTTAGACTAACATTGCTAGGTGTTTTGAATTAAAGTTAATTAGAAATTTTATCAGTTTAATTATGCCCACAATCTTTGTCCTTGATTTAATTTCTTGTTCATATTTTCAAAAAAAATAACTATTTTTAAAAATTATAATTTTTTATTTGTCCCGATTGAGGTAATTGTGTCATGACAATTTTTGTCCAGTTTCAATTTATTGCTCACACAAAAGAACTCATATTTTTTTTGGAGCGGCTGGAAGTGGATTGGAGTAATAAATAGAATTGTTAGTGAATTAGGGTAGGTTTAAGAGGTTAATGAAGCATATAAATGACTTATAACAAAATGTATTCCCATCCGAGCTCATAATCTCCTTTAAATGACCCTTTGTTAATCAAATGCTTTAGATAACCTAGCTAGGTAAACTAACAGATAACAGCATGGGTTTCCCTGCACGAAATGGAACCGATGTGATCATATTAGGTTCGGAGTGCCTTACTGTATTTTCCAACAATGCTGAACAAGCTTGTATGTTACGAAACAGTTGTCTTAATTCACCTAATTGTTCCATTTCATACATGACCAAACATCAAAATTTGTACATGTATATTTTATAATTGTGAAGATATGTATATCTGAAGGAAACAATATACACACACACACACACACACACACACACACACATATATATATATATATAATAGATATATATATAATATATATATATATATATATATATTATATATATATAATATATATATATATATATATATATATATATATATACACACACACACAAAAAAACATTACATACATACATATATCATAGAAATCAGAAAGACGACATGAGATTTAGCTAGCAAATATATCAACAATGCAAAAACTGCTCCACATGATCTATGGTATACAGCTATAAAATGCGTTAAAAGACTAGTACTTTTAAGTCTTTTGTAGGTATTTGATTATCCTTTTAATTAGAGTCAAGCGGTCATTTCCCTTAAAAGGTAAGACCATTTTAACATGGGTTTTTTGTATTTACAAGACCCAAAAGGGCCAAAATGAACAATTGAAGAATCACAACACTTACATTTATATATATATATATATGTGTGTGTGCGCACGCACACGCGCTCACGCTCATAGAGATTAATCAGATAGGATGAGGCTTTGCATAAGATGAGTAGGATGAGCGCATAAAGGAGCTATTTGTCTCTCTCTCTAAATTAATCACCAATCATAATATTGATGATCACTGAAACTATAAAACTATTTATCACTGAAGCTATAAAATTATTGATCACCAAACTTACATTATTTTGCTCATAGCAATGCCCACGAATCATAAAGTTGATTATCCAATTGTAAGCAAGACTATGATGAGGTTCAAGAATGACTTTATGCTGGACCAATTAGTGTGCACTTGCACATGTTCATACAATTACAGTATATTAAGTGTCTAGACTTATAATCAACTACTGTGATATAAGGCATATTTGCTAGCTAATAGTTGAGGGTTTTTTTTTTTTTTTTTAACTTATGAGAAGTAATTATTAGTGTTTATTGATTCAACATATTTAATTATGCTGAAGCATGTTGAAACACACTAAAGAGTTAAAAAAAATATATAACTAAGTATTTTCAATAAGTATTTAACAAGGTTAAATTGTGCTAAATTCTGTTAAATGATACTGAATTGTATTCACTTGTGTTGAATTATATTGAAAGTTGTTGAATGCTTATGATAGATACTTATGATAAATATAAAAGAACATGCCCTAAAAAAAGTGGTGAGCATTAGAATTAACCAATCAGTCAAAAATAACAATTATATTTATGGTCAATCACTAACAACCACATATTCACCAAAAAATCAAGTACATAAGGATATAAAAATCAATAATGAGTACTGACAATAATGAGCATTCCACTTTGATTCTCACAATTCCTCCCATTGACTATGGGGGAATTAAAAACAGATGTGCTATTAGTGAACCCCAATTAAACGAACTAGTAAAAGCGATGTCTTTTGACAGTCAGTCAATGCTTTAGATTGAACTTCTTAATATACCTACCTAGAATATTTAGTTTCAAAAGCTTTGTTTCCCTTCTTTAGAAACAAAAAAAGAATTAAAGAAAAAAGAAAATTACTAGAAAACATAAGAATTAATATAATGCAAGTGAGCTGGGAACAGATCTATAAACCAATGTCAGCAATATAATTAACCAAACTTTTTGTGTCAATGTATTTAGCAAATTAAAGAGCATGAACATCCTTTAACTTCTCTTTTGGCTTGTTTTCGTTCCTTTTTAATGTATTTGACGACAAGGATGCATTTCATGTGATAAACAAATACAAAATGACAAAGCAAAAATGAAAAACAAGCTAGGACCATACATAACGTAAGCCACCAATCGCCCACTACACAATAAGAGGGAGAGAGAGAGAGAGAGAAAGACAACTATAACCATTCAAATTAACCATCCGATCTAAAGAGAATTGCATTTTACCCAAAAAAAAAAAAAAAAAAAAAATCATTGCATGGCACTTAATCACCAAAATAAATAATTAACAAAAAATACTGTGAATTTTGCTACATCTGTCGTAACAACCCTAAATAATTGCTTACGTCATGGGAGAAAGTAGGGATTTACAAAATTTTTCAAATCCATTCAATCCAAAAGGTGATCTCATGGCCTATATTTTCTACCCTTTTTTTGGGGAATGATCTACAATAATTTTGGCGTACAATTATATATACACCACTATAGATGCATGAATTACAGCATCATAAACTATAAAAAGAAACAGCTTTTTTACCGATGGATTGAATAAATCGTCTCATTTTCCACTTTTTTTTGGGTTTTTTCCGGGGGGGGAATAAAAGGTATCAATAACAAGAAAATAAATACAAAACTGAAGATCAAAATGCATAAAAATAAGAAAAAGAAAAGAAACATTGAAGAAGTAGCAAGCAGGGAGAATTATTAGCCCATCATCAGCAGCAAAAATGGATGGATCTGAAACATAAATCTTTAATTTCTGGAATTGTTGATCCTGTTTGTATCTTCCCACAGCTTTATTGAACCGCAAACCCAAGATTTTATTTTCTCCCTGTTCCCAAATCCATCTTTGTAATTTCTTATATATAATCTCATTGATATATAAAAAAATTAAACTAGGATTTGTGCAACAGAGAAAGAACTGGGATATGCAGTTCAAGAAAGCTGTGGAAAAATAAAAATAGGACCATGTATTTATCTCTTCTTCTTCTTCTTCTTCTTCATGAGCACACAACCCCCCCCCCCCCCTTCAAAAAAAAAAAAACACAAAACAAAAGGCTAAAACCCAAGTGGTAGAGAGGGGAGAGGAGAGGCTACACTTAGGTTTAGGGTAGAAGAAAAGGAAGAGGTTGGGAGATATATATAGCAGAAACGGAGGTTCCTTTACCACCAATCCCGAGAAGAATAAACTACTAGTAAAAGTGGGGTGAGGTCATGACTCATGAGCGTCCTCTACTCTTCGTTTTCCAACTCAAAATTTTAAAAAAAAAACAATTATATATATATATATATATATGAGACCAGGTAAAGATATATAAATATTTTTTATTTCACATAATTTCAATTGTTATTGAAAAAGAAAACATTTAACATTAAAAAAATATTTTAATGATAAATACTAAAATTAGGAAAAGGTATAAATGTAATTTTGTATATCACATAAATCTTCATTCATAATTCATATCGAAAAGAAAAATGAATATCCAATGAAAAATTATTTTGTTAGAAAAATAATGAAATTAAGTAATGGACATAAGTGGAATTTTATTAAATAACTTTGTTGAAAATAACTAACTTCACCAAATACTTTTTTCATAAGCAGCTAATGCAATCAGTTAAATTAAACAACTAATGCAATCCGCTAACAACTAACAGTTAATACAATCAACTAATAACTAACAATTAACAACTGATTGCCAAACGACACCTATTATAAGATAGTCTTGTGCAATTAGAATTATTGTTTTTTTTATGGAGGGATTTAAAGTTTTTATTTATTATTCCTTTATTCAAATGCTAGATTCTAATTATCCTGATCATTTTCCCATCAGCAAGTCAACCGTTCTGTTGCGATTGAGGATTTCATGACTTTCTATTTATCAAAGGGCATATGAGAATTGTTTGAAGGGCGCACGAGATAAGATATACGCATAATGGAGAGGCTGTGATATGAACTTAGATTATTGCATACTATTAT
Organism: Carnegiea gigantea; assembly: GCA_029747015.1. Lineage (NCBI taxonomy): Eukaryota > Viridiplantae > Streptophyta > Magnoliopsida > Caryophyllales > Cactaceae > Carnegiea > Carnegiea gigantea. The sequence continues at coordinate 200,306 of JAKOGI010000013.1, read as the reverse complement.
TTTTCTTTCTAATTTAGCCCAGAAAAATTGTTAATGTAAAAGAGTGGGAATTAAAAAAAAAAATTTGTTTAGTTTTTGGCATAATATTTATGATATTTTTTTATGACATTTTCTTATACGTATAATTTTCATATACATGTACATATATATTATTATTGATTTTATGGATGAATTAATCTAATGTAAAATACAAATATATAGCTCAATTTTAGCACGATGTATAAAAATCGTAGAATCATAATTTGGGAAAAAAATAAAGCATATCCCATCTTATCTATATGCAATCTCAGAGAAATCTACTTTCGCACAATTTTTGTTTTCAAACACTTCTCCCAACAACCTCCATGTGTCTGCCTAGATGATCACCTCTCCCTTCACTCTGCGCAGACACCTCCTTTTTCTACCCTGCGTGTAGCCTGCGATGCCGCGACCAGGTTGCTCAGGTCCGAACCACCGCGCACTTAGGTCGTCTGCAACCCCACGCACTGAGGTATGCTCCTCTTTGGATAGAACACACTTCCGCAGCTTATCGTTCAGATATACTGCTTACAAATCTCATAACTTGAATTAATTGTTCATTGAAAAACTTAAATTAATAAAAAAAATTAATATTTTGAATAAGATAATTATTTATGATGTTGTGCATTAAAAAAAATTATGACATTTTTTAGTGTTTTCATTGAAGCAATTTTTATACAAATAAGTTTTATATAATTAATCTTTACATGATAATATATAAATTGTGAAAAATTGAGGGAGATGAGTTGAGGTTAGTTGAAGTGGCTTGAAGTCAGTTTGACATGGGAATATTTTTGTTGAAGTTACTTGAAGTTAGTTAAAGTTGGTATATTGAGATTTATCAATGACAAGAACAGACCCTTAATAATATAGCCCTCAGTTTTCAATGAAGGACTTTGAAATTTAATAATATATCTTCTAAAATTTTTAGAAAATCAAGGTATACCAAACTTTTAGAAAAGCCTAAAATTGTGTATGACTAATACAACTTGTGGAGAAATTTTTCAAAATGGAGTTTAGAACTTTTAGAATCGTGAACTTTTACCTTCCCTATAACTGTACATATGTAAATTTATAAATGAAAATAAATTTCTTATTTATGATAATCTTAGTTCATACTGGTCATTGTATCAAGACATTTGAGAAGTTGGAGCAAAAGTCTACATATGTGAATAAACTTGGGGTGATAAAAAGAATCACAATTACTGGAAAACGAAACAAAAAATATTAGTTAACTAATTTGCTTTCTCTCAAAAAATATCTGGTTAATTGAACGAAAATTTTTGCTTTTGTTTCGGTTTGATTTTGGCCGTTTTTAGAAGTAGATGACTGAAATTTGAATTTTTTAAAAAAAATTCTAAACCACTGTACTACCCCCCAATGTAGATTATTAATTAGAGAAAGACATAATAAATATAGCAATGTTGTTGGATGTTTATTAATGCATTGGGTTGTGAAATTGAGTGAGAATAAAATTCCCTCTTACAATCTAAACTGAAATTACCTCCCTCAAGATCAAAAGATTGTAAATTTATAAGCATGTGATTCATATATACTGTTTCTGTCACTTATAGAAGAGATACTAGTATGATCGATCTATGCTACTATAGACACTAAAAAGGCAATGAAAGTTGTCGCATCAGAAAATTAACGTAAATTGATTATTTCAGGTTAACTCATTTAATTAATTTAATTTATTTAAATAATTTGAGTCAAATAGACTACCAAGTCATGGCCTAAATGACCAAGTTAACGGTCAAATTGACTATTAAATTATCAGTCAAATGAACTAACAAGTCGAAGGCTCAATTAACGGTCCAAAAAGCTGAATAAGTCGCAAACCCTAGTAAAAAGAGGGAAATTATTTTCCTAAAAATATAGCACTACTCCCTCGTACGCGGGAGATAAGAAATTCATTCACTCCGAAGGCATTCTGAAAACTCAAATGGTTGATTTCTCTAGAGAAAGACAACAAGTACAATCAAAGCATGTGCCGTATACCATGGAAGATCAAAGAAAACTCATCTTGATTGAGATCAAGCCTCTTATGTCATCTCTCAAGAACAAATTCAATGAAGTTCATTCAAAGGAAACCAAATCAATCAACTTGATTGAGATTCAAGTCAATTGGCGCTCTTCAAGTACAAATTAGATATCGAATCAGATAAATTATTTATTTGTTTATCTGATAACAAATATATGGAGATTGTATACATAACTTCTGAAATCAATACAAATTAAATTTGTTTATATTTCTTGTGTTATTTAATTTTAGACTCGAAATTTGTGTTTATAATTACTATTACAAGGATAGGTTAAGCAACCTATAAATTTCAATCAGATATACATACAAGCATATAAATATTTTTTTTACAAATACAAGATGGTTATCGGATATAAAATTCACAACCCATTTTCTGAACACATCTTGAATCGTATAATTCAACTTATAAATAGTTAAAATCTTGACTCTCCTCTCAGTTAAGTATTAGGTAGAGTTGGGAAAGTCTGATCCGACATGATAACCCGACCCGAATCCGATTTGAAGTTATTGAGAGAAATACGAACGCGACATGAACCGAACCGATTCGACACGATTTGACTATTTAGCTTAAAAACATGCTATTTTTCAATTTTGAGTAAATCTAAACTATTTTAAAAACTGATGCGAAATTGATTCGTTTATTAAATGAATCAATCCAAATTGATCTGTTATCCAACTCTAATATTAGGTGAATTTTAAGCCAACTGAAATAAAAGGGGTCTTTTTTATTACCCGGGAGGGGGGAGGGCAATCACATGGTGGCATGCGAGGATGAGGGTGACCCATCGTTAATTGGACCGAGGACCGGTCCTATCCTGGATACTTTTGAAATTGTTTGGGTCATGACTCATGAACCCATACATTACAAACCCTTCAGCCCAAATTTGACATCATCCCTTATCCTTATGGTGAACATGGTACTCTAATCGATGTGCGTCTCATCTAAGTTAAATCCAGTAGAGAGCATTAAAAAAAAAAGACAAAACTTGACCATGCGATCAAGTGCTCTTTGATTTTTGGATATTAATATGCTTAAAGTTCTATACATATATTTTTCACTGTAAAATGCTCTGTTAATGTCACAGACTTGTCTGTCGGTGCTTTGGTTGGTTGGTTCTTTAGAAATCTCATCGTCCCAAGTCAAGTGAAAAAAAAAAACCTTAAAACAAAACCCCCCATATTTTTAATTAATATATTATAAGCTTATCTTATTCTTTATAGAAAAGTACATAAATGAAATTATTAGTACTTTATTTTAGAAAAATAATTGTAACTACGTAGAAGGTAGTTGTTTAATTTGGTTCAATTAAAAGGCTGGCAGATCAGAGAATCCTTCAAAGTTGTGCAGACAATTTAGAGAATATAGAAAGAGAAACTTCCTAATCACTAATGATTCACTATCAGCATCAGTAATTAGTATGGTTAACACCTCCAAGTGGATTCACATGCTTTCCAGTCTACATAACTATTATGCTCCCCAATATTTGTCCCTTTCAACTGATTTGTACTTGGACACGTGCAGTAATAACATGTTTTGGTTTTTAGTTTTTGGTTTTGCTCTCTGCCTAGGTTGAAAAGTGCCCAAACAGAAGGTCCTTCGCACAAAACCAAAAACCTTGAAAAGTGCCCAAACAAAAGGTCCAAACCTAAAACCCCCAAAAAAAAAAAAGCTTAATTCCCAAATCGGTCCGGTCCGGTCCAATTGTCGGTCCAACCGGTCCGAGACCAGATCGGACCGGATCGAAGACCGAAAGTCGGAAAAGAGAGGACCGAGGGCCGGACCGAAAGGCATCGGTCTGGTCCGATCCGGTCCGGTCCGACTCGGTCTTCGGGTCGGTCTGGTCCTGGACCGTTTAATGAACACCCCTAATCGTGAGAATTGAAGGCATCGTAACTCCGTTTTCCGCGGGAACGACGTCTCCTTGTCGGAAAGTACTCCTTTGCCCCCAACTGCAACCACTGCCACTCCTCTTCTATATATTCTGCCGTCCATCCATGTATTTTGCATCAAGTCATATCAAACTATGTTTACTTTTGGCATGCTTCAAGGCCCTAGCTAGTATAGCATATAGTACATTAGTACCCTCAACCAAAAGAAAAATCTGTTTTGGTATCTTCAATTATATGCATGCAAAAAGGTGGGTAAAATCCATGGTAAATTTAAAAAAAGAAACAAAAGAATGGTCAATGGGATCAAAAAGGTATATATATGTAAACTATACACTCGATTGTCCAACAGTGTCTATAGAAACAAATTTCAACTCACTAAAAACACTGTATAGCTCACTAAAATCATTTGAATCTAGCTCACTAAAAATATTGTACACTCCACTAGAACATGGAAATGGAAATAAGACACACAAAAAATAAAATAAAAAAGAGAGAAGGAGACCGGTTTTTCAAGATAAAAAAACAGCTAACAACTAATAACAAACAACTGTTTGTCAAACAGAACAGCTGTCTTAACACTCAACCATTTCGGGCTAATTGTTACTTGTTGCACATTGAAGTAATGGGCAGATGGACAAAGTCCAATACCTACTCAGTTGTATCATATAATTTCCGAAACTATAACATAATATCTTCTTAAATTACTGTTTGCGGTTGTCTCATTAAATGTAACTATGAGTCAAAAGAAAAGATAGTTTAACCACATAAAATGTCGAACCAAAAAGAAATATCGTCTCAAAGAATCAATGCATGAATTGTTCCACTTAAAAATTACCATATAAAATGCCTAACAAAAAGAAATACCATCTTAAAGAAACAACGAATAGACTATTTCATTGGAAAATTACTACGTAAATTCATAAAATATATATTTTCAGAATTTAATCTCAAGTGAGACATTTCAGCCTAAGATAAACTTGTCTTTTGACCTGGTAAAATTTTGAGTTCGGATCAAATTCAAGTTGGATAAATTGGACAACATTAAAATTCAGACAAAAAATCGATGCCTGATACTTGATTTTTTTGCACGTCAGACAATTCGAATAAGGCTAAAATCCGGGTCAAAATCGGATTTGAATTATAGACATATGAAAAATATTATGTTCGAATTTAAACTTCGGACATAACAATTCATGACTATACCCAATTTTTGTAAGTCGAATAAATTCGGATATCAGGGTCGAACACATTTTTGCCAACACTATGATGAGTAGATGTACAACCACATCTTCTAAGTTGCATTTTAGACGATTCTATACATTAGCCTAACATACAGTAATATTACCGGTTTTAGAATTTCACTGCATATATATCAATAGATTTAGTCACGGCTCAAATTCTCTACGTTTGTGTCTTTGTAAAACGATGTGCAATTGAATCAACCCTACGATCTTCCATTCATTATCCAAAAATGTCATATGGACGACCTTAAAAGTTAGAAAAAATTAGTAGGTGTTAGTTAGTCTAATTGATAAAGTTTTAGGAGTTGTTACTAAATATCTGGATTCAAATTCTATGTACAGAGACACTTGCATCTCATTTACGCTAAAAAAATAAGGCAAAATTAGGCCACATTCTTTTTTGACTTACGTTAAGTACCGATTATAAGCATTCCACACATTTCAACACGATTCAGCACAATTCAGCACTATTAAGTATTTATTGAAACTACATAGTTATATTTTCTTCAATAATTCAGCATGTTTCAGCAAAATTCAACATGTTTAAGCAATAAGTGCCAATAAATACTTGTCATAAGTCTAAAAGAACATGCCCTTCATAACATTTTAAGAAGTCGACTTTACAATTTTAAACTATATAAAAATAATGTAACTTAATTTGGGGGTCTTACATCCACTGTCGTCCCCAAAATATGGAGATGGTGGATATAGCACATCAAAGAGCACTAGTGAATTGGCTGGGGGTTGTTTAATTATCTGCTTTTGTCTCCTAGTTTAGCTGGCGATCACTGAGCTTGGCCCAACAAAGACGTAGCCTTGACCAACCCAAACCCATAAGACCCATGTTGAGCTCCCATCTTGATCTTCATATAAGGAGATTTGCTTCGTTTAGGATTGACACAGATGCACAAAGACGGGAGAAGCGCTCAATACTAATTCAGGCACAAGCTCTTGGTTTTGGATTGAATACTTGGACAGTTAGATCAAAGTGGACTTCGGATTTTTCTAGTTGAATACAAAATAGTTTTGATTTTCAAGAACCCTCAAAATTATCGTTAATGAATTATCAGTTGACCACTCTAAAAATTCAATGATTTGATCCCAAATATGAGGTGTTCGGCTAATCGATTTACCATAATGATATTATAGATGTAGGTGAAAAGAGATTATTTTAAAGAGCAATTTACGTTAAAGTAGTGTTTGGTTAAGGGAAAGTACAAGGGATATAGTTTTGTCAAAAATTATTTTTCAAAAAAAAAAAAGAAATTTCCATCAAATTTTCGTTGTTTGGTGTAATTTGCGTCTAGTTGCTTGAGTTTCTTTTTTGTTTTCAAATGAACTTTTATATTTAAAAGAGAGGGAGAGAAAACCAACATAAGTTAGTTCAAGTAGTTTAACAGTTGTTCTCTTAAGAAAAGTCTCGAATTCGAGTCTTATGAATAGAGAAAATTTGTGATGGGAGAGTTCTACCTCTTATTGGGCCAACAGTTGGTTGACTCCATTTAAATGGCGGATCCAAGACCCCAAAAAAAGGAGAGAGAGAAAGAGGAAAAGAAGCATATTTATGGAGGTGTTTGGCAAACAATTATGCTATTTGTTAATTATTAGTTATTCGCTGCTTGTATTACCTATTTATGTTAATTATTTATATGACCTGTTTCAAAAAAAAAAAAATACAACAGCTCTTAGTGTAGGTCCCGCTTTCATGGAATTTGGGGAGATTCAGATGCAGGCAGTCTTATTCCTACGTGCATGACTACACGCAGTGAGGCCATTTTCAATAGACCCACATAAAAAGTTTTAAAAAAAATATTTAGATATTGAAAATCGGTTGGTAAAATAATTTTACAACCACAAGACTTAAATACTTAAAAGAACATATACATAAGTTAACTTGGACAACAGATGAGGAGTAAGAGTTTTAAGTACCTTGAGCAGCAAACAGCGATATACTATCAAACTGGCCAACAACAATCTACAATCAAACAATCGGAGGTGAAATTATGGGGGAACCACAGTTGCGAAGAAGCTATGATTCAAGCAAACTGATGTGCAATAAAACACCCCTGCTAAGAACTATCTACTATCCTACAGGATTGCATCGCACGCAGAAAATAATAATAGTCAGTACAACATAACAGTAACCACTACACAAATAAAAGTCAAAGGAAGGAATAGATATTTACGACAAAGTCAGTAAGACAAAAAATATATATCAAAAAGTTAATCCGAAAAGATAATAGTTTTAGCCTTTAGGTTTTTCAAGGACTTAAAATGGTCCTCCAGAAAGCTAGTTTATCAATTGATTTTTTGACTAGATCAAATAATTAATTTGGATCTAAATGTCTCTCAATATTCTTTTCAACTTAATTTTATTGAACTTATTTGGACTATGCCTATCTAAATTAAATTGAACTAAATTTTATTGAACTGAACTGAACTAAATTTTTTTTTTTCCCCTGAAATGAACTTAATTTTGATGAACTGAATTTAATTTGGCAAATTGAGCACAACTTATTTTTGCTAAACTAAACTTATTTTCTAACTAACTTAAACTGAGTTTATTTTTGTTAAAATAAACTAAAATGAACTTATTCTTAAAAAAAGTTAAAAGATAACAGGATGTTAGCCAAAAAAGCAGTTAATTGTATAATCCATCACTGACTTTATCATAATGCCGAGAAATAGAAAATAAGGGTGATCAAAATCAATTAACATAAAATTCGATTTGCTAGAATTGTGAACCAAAAAACAAACCAAAATTTTAGGTTAATCAGTTTTCGGTTAACCAAGTCCGTCAAAAATACGAACCATAACCAAATCGAAAAATCCAGTTAGCTGATTTTTTTTGTTTGGTTAACTAGATTTTTCAGTTCATTTACTGGTTAATTGTTAATTTGAATTGTTAAATTTTAATTTTCACTCCTTTTTTATTTAATTTTTAAAAACTTGAAGTTCTGACTTCCGTAACCGTGCGGTTAACAGAATTTCAAACAACCAAATCAAAATCGCATAAATTTTTCAGTTCGGTTAACTAAACCGAATTTTCTAAAAATCAAACCAATAACTGATTTTTTGGTTGGATTATTTGGTTTTTTGATTTTGATTTTTTTTGGGGCTCAACCCTGATAGAAAGTGGCGGTTTGCCAACATAGAAAACTGAAAAAACTAGAATGAAAACGTCACTCCCAAAACATGCAGTGGCCGTATGGGTGACCTATGACGGTCCATAAGACTGGGCCGCCTGACGTCCTAGGTTTCAGGCAAGCTCCATGATGTTTGCATGAACTTTGCCCCCAGATTCCATGATTGATCCTATAATTTTCAACAAAGAACACATACATAAAAACATACAAAAGGCACCCAAAAAAATTTTAAAAAAAAAAAGCTTCTTTCCTCTTATTTTCCCTTATCTTTCTCCTAGCAGCCTCATTTCTTTCACACTCTACCCCCGATTTCACCAGATCCCGTAAAAGTGGGGCCTGTACTAGGAGGTATTGTTGTTGTACTCTATCCCTGTAAAACCCTGAAAATTCGATTTGGAATTCTTGCCCAGTTGGACCGACCTAGGCCAAGTCAACCCAAGTTAGTGTCAATTAACTCTCGTGAAATTCTTTTAATAAAGTTCTTGATATATTTTGGGAAGTATTAAAGTTTCCAAAATTTTCCTTTCCGATTTTTGTAAAACTCCTAACGTCATTGTTATTATCTTATTATTATATTATGAATATTATTTCACTCTACTATTAATATTATCGTTTCATTATTATTTTATCTGTTTTGACGTATGCAAATTCTACTATTTTATTGATATTATTAATATTATTATCATCTTATTATCCTTTTATCATCTTATCATTATCCTACTATTTTATTATCCACAAAAAAAAAAATCCAAACCCTAACCACCCCCCTTGCTGCCGCCACTTGTGTAAAAAAAAAAAAATAATAATAATTTTTGAAAGTTGTTTTTTCTCCCCTTTTTCTTTTAACCACCCATTCCCCCACTTTCTCCCCCCCTCACGTCACACTCTCTCTCCCTCCCTCTCCCTTTCTCTCTCTACTCGCCCCCTTTCTCTCTCTACTCGCCCCGCTGCCGGCCACCCCGCCAGCCACCCACTGTGCCGCCATAAGTCACCCACAATCCCCTCCTACTCTCTCCCTTGTGTTGGAAAGAAAAGGCTAAGTCATGCATGGATTCATGCACACCATGCATCCAAAACCCCCACTTTTAACTCTCCTTTATTTTTGCAATTTTATGACCTTATGAATGAAAGTTTTAATATAATTTTCATTATATTTTCTCAACGCTTTCGACGTTGAATTTGAACGAAGGTGGAATTTCCGTCGACCTAGATCCAGTTTTGATCAAAGGTACTCGTAATGATGTTATTATGTGGTTTCATTTTTTTAGTCTCAATAAAGATGGGTTCTTTTGGCATGGTTGGGTCTAGGCGAGAGTCTAGGGATGTTTAACGGGTGTAGGAGTATTTTTGGGCAACCCGAAATGAGCAAAAATCATGCAAAAAGAAGTCGAATAATCTGGACAGAATTCATACTGATTTTGATGCAATTTTAAAAATTCTGGATAATTATTCTGGTTGTCCAAAAATTATGAAATTTTTATAGTAGTTAGATTAAGATGTGAAGATTACATGGGTTTTTGAATTGGATGAATTGGAGTTAAATTGAGGGCGTTATAGCCGAAATACCAAACCCTGTCAAATCTAAAAATTGCAGGCACAGGTTGCGGTTTTTGAATTTTTAGACTTGGTTAGCTGTGAATTTGGGGAAGTTATGAACATAAAAGTTTTAGTAAACAAAATTATCTTTCTGGATTGGGTAAGAGCATAATTTTTGGAAGTCGAAAGAAAAAGTTATGAGGATGGGAATTTAGAAGTAAAAATCTGGGTAAAATCTGGGGAAGCAGAATCTGGACTGTTTCACCTTCAAGATAGAAAAATTCCCTAGGCTAGTACTGGTGACCAAAAATTGTGAAATTTACTGAGTAGGGGCATTTGGATGTGTTAAATAATGTCGTTTTGGAATTAGGTCATTTGGAGTAGCGTAGCCCGAGTTTTGATAAAAATTTATCGGGACTGTCTTGGGGGAGACAGTCTTTGGCATTCCGGAAGAAACAAAAATTTGACTGGGTTCGGGGTAGAACCGAGCCAAGCTCTAAACTTAGAAAAGACAAGGGATATTGTAAGGCTTCCAGACTGACCTAGAACACTGGAATCGGATATCGAGAACTAGAGTTATAATTTTTTTGGAAATTAGACCCATAACTGGCCAGTCGAACCTTTATCCCGGATATGATTGGATGAATAAATATCTAGAAAACCTCCGTTTAAATTTGGGGGAGGCCGGGGGCTGCCCTACACTGAATGTGGACTGACTATGGGCTACTTGTGGGCTCAGGTGCGGAGTAGTGAACCCTCATTAGAGTAACCGAACCCGTAAATTATACGGTACCCAGGTAACAGTCATGCCCTAACCTTTCCCCTGTGTTACTGAAATGATGAAAGTTTTGAAAGTTCTTGTATTGATTCCTTGACATTCCTTTCCAATGGGATGATTATTGGTGTGAAACTTATGGATGGTTCCTTGATGGGAACCGAATGCTGTGTTAGTTCTGGAAGCTGGAAACCTCCATATTGTAAAAGTTGAAACTTACTGTTATAAAAGTTGAAACTTACTGTGATTGTAATTGAAGTGCTATTTCTGCATTCTGATTTCTGTTGGGAAAAGTATTTAAGTCTAAACGAAACTGAATGTGTTAAGTTAGTATCCATTAACTAAAAGGAACTAAATAGGGTGAGTTGAATCGACTGGAACTGATTGAAGGCCATAGCCTTCCCCGGGTAATAGGTGCATGCATGTGAGCGGCCACGTACTCAGCCGAAACGTGGGTCAGATTATCGGTAACCACCCATGATGGTGGTAGGCCAGGAAAGTTAAGCAGTAACCGCCTGAGGAGCGGTAGGTCAGGAAAGAGTTGAACGGCTGCGCTATGTTAGAGCGCAGGCCATGAGACCCACTGGGGTCGCTCACCCAAGACTTATCTGAAACTGAACATTTTGAATGGAACTATAGAAGTGTGATTCTGAACTTGATTTTGTTTAAGGAAGATGGTGATAATGGGTTGTGTACTTTGAAACGTGATGTTATTTTTCCCCCTCTCCCTAAAATGTTTTCAAAATGAATTTGTACGTGTCTTTGACTGTTGGGGGTGAATGTTACTGAGTTTATCTCACTATTATAAAATGTTTTGTTTTCAGGTGATTTAGCTGTTCTTGGGACTGGGGACAGGAGAGTAGAGCGAGGCTCGGATGCTGGTTGTGCCTAAAAAGGATTTTAGAAGTTGTAGTAGAATCTAGTTGGTTTAATTATGATGTTCAAGTTCTGTGTTAAAATTCTTGGACCCATGTATGGTAGGCTTTGATTCGTAAAGACTTTGTTTTTAAATGTCAGTTATGATATCCAGCCTGGTATTTCCAAGAAGGGAATACGGCGGTAACACCCCGTTAGGAGTTCCTACTGCCATTCAGGTTAAATCAGTAGTAAATAAAGAATTAGAAATCTGGGGGTGTTACAATCCCACCCACCAAAAAAAGTTCAAATATACGCAGATGAGGCTAACATCAAGTTTTAAGTGTCCTCTATATCAAGTTTACTAAATTAGCTATATGATACATGGATGACATTTTTGTTTAAATCATCGATTTTTACCATTCACAATCAAATTTAAGAAATTTTGAATAAAAAGATTTAATATATTTGTCCTTTTGTTTTAAATAGTATTTGTTTATGCTCACACGTTGTCGGTTAACACATCATAGTGACATCGTCAATATTTTTTTTTAAAAAAGAAAAGTTTCATTTTTATGTACTAATTCTAGCAATTAATCAAAGTTGAGTTGTCCATGTTAAATTGAAATCCTAAATGATTAATCTAATCATATAATAGTAGTAATTAATCAATTTATTAACCTATGTATGCATGGCAATTAAGCAGGAGAAAACATTTCCAAGATCAAAGAGAAAAATTAACGCAAATGAGAATTCCTAAGAGCATTTACATGAGATATCGGAGGTTAGAGTTGGAAAAGTCTGACCCGATACGATAATCTGAGCCGAACCCGACCTGAAGTTATTGAGAGAAACCCAAACCCGACACAAACTGAATTGATTTCAACCCGAAATCAACCTAATTTGACCGTTTAGCTTGAAAACATGTTATTTTTTAATTTTAAATAGATTTAAATTATTTACAAGACTGACACGAAATTGATCCGTTTATTAAATAGGTCAATCTGAACCTACATGTTACCTAACTCTACTGGGGGCCATTACATGGAAGTATCCCATGTAACACGGTTGTCTTTGGCAGCTTATGTCTCACCCCCTTCCGATTTAACGTTTAATTATTGATGACTTAGACCACATATGATTAACTGTTTGTAAGTTTAGAAAATAGAGCTACTAAGGATTATATTAATTTTTTAATAAGATAATTAATTTTAAGGATCTGTGCGATGTATAATATTTATATATGTAATTATTTGTATTTTAAATTTTGAGTTTTTATTTTTTAGTTGAGAAATTTGATTATTCTTAATTATCATCATAAATACATTAGTATTTGATAAAATCTAATTATGAATATAGTATCATACTTGTAATCGTCAAAGTAATTGATTCTTTATCAATAACTATAATTATAACTTAAAACATTAATAGAATTGAAATTGGGAATCTACACAACTTTGGAATAAGAATCTTTTTATTATCAAAATCCTTATTAATAACTTCGTTATTATTAGCTCTTGCCAAATTTTTTTAGTAATATTAGAAATTCTAATCTTTTATCATGTATATAATTTTTTTAAATTTAAAATGCAAAAATAATAGTATTTGAGGTGACAAGAAATAACAAAAATGACATTCCAAAAGTCTTCTAATAATGGGCCTTAAAAAATAATTTGAAAAAAATAAATTATGTTAGACTATCATATGTCCATTGGAGAAGAGAGTTCATCTTGTTTTAATTTATCTATATAGATATATATTTTATAGTTAATATTTTTGTGGTTCATTTTCATGCATGGACACCTGTCCACATATTATCAACAGACAATTAAGTGCATGTTACAACATTGATTGTTTGTTACTAAGCAATTGTAAAATAGTCTCATCTCATACTTCAATTTTGTTTTATGCGGGTTTCTTACATAGATCAAGTCATTCTTATTTAAAAATTAGACAACATAATTTACATAAAGTAGGGAAGAGAGAGTGACCAAGCTACTAGCTACTGGTATGTTGCAGTGTTCAATAAAAGTTAAAAGAGTGTGTGTATATATATATATATATATATATATATATATATATATATATATATATATATATATACGATATATATATATATATATATATATATATATATATATATATAATATATATTATATCTATATATATATATATATATATATATATAATTGAGTGATATTATATGCTTATGCCAAATATCATGTTGTTAATGGTTAGAATTTATTAAACTATATTTCCTCTTAATTTTTTTCTCACTCACGATTTATTTTCAAAACTAACTAGACTTTTTATATTCTCCTAATAGAGTACTTATAGATGTTATCAATTACTATACTAATTAATGGATTAATAAAATTGTTAATGTATATACATCATCATAGAATTAGAAAGTTTAGAAGACAAAGTATACGCAAACATTTATTTTTACAAATGTAAAGACAATACATACATGTAACCTAAACAGTCCATCAATTTGAAATTAATTAATAAAATGAATTCAAATAATGGTTTTTCTTTAAAAACAAAATTGAGCTTATATAGCAAAAAGATATATACGGTTAATTTTCGAGGTAAGTATTTAATACTATACCAATTGGTATTGTAGTTAGCATTTCTAGTAAGACTACGCACTCTTCATGCAAATGAGAATACGTATATTTTAAAATGAGAACATATAAATTAACTATTAGAGTTAAATTGCTGAAAAAAGGCAAATTTTAAAATAAATTGATCAACATATTTTAAATTTTGCATTTTTCTAGCAATTTAACTCTAATAGTTAATTTTAAGTCTAGTGTGTGTGTATATATATATCGTATATATATATATATATATATATATATATATATATATATATATATATATATATATATATATATATATGCACACACACACATACATATACACTTATACACATACATATGCATATACATATACGTATCTCCCTCTATGTGTCTATATAGGTATGCATACATATACATATATACATATGTATATATGTATATATGTATGTACATATAGAAGTATACGTACATATATATGTGTGTGTGCACTCGCAGGGTGTGTGTAGAGAGAGAGAGAGATACACATATATATTCATGTGTATGTACGTATACATACATACATCATAGTTGTGCGGTTGAGCATGGCTAGGCATCCGAACCATTTTCATAGAATCGGACCCATTCCTGGTTGAAACCGGGTCCAGTGAACTGGAAATTTGTCCTGATCCCAGTCTAACCGGTTCCCAGATTTTTGGAAGTGGTCTTAGACCTGGTTGGAATTAGGTCCAATTTCGGGTTCCCGATTCAAAATAATTGCTTGCTCGCTTTTTTTTCAATTTAATTTTAAGGATCTAATTTCAAGCGATGACCAGATATTTCAACAAATAATTTGATCAACGAAAAAAAGAACATTCCCCATACAACTCCAATCACCAAAAATCAAAGATCTAACAGACAAAAGATGTCCAGAGTTTTCAATTAGGAATTCCTAGTTGTCTGTAGACTGTAATGACCAAAAAAATGAAAATTGAAAAAAAAAAATAAACAGAGGAAATTGAACTGATTTTTGGCCTGAGGAGATAGACGTGTCAGAGAAATCAAACCTGCAGTGAATGTGAGTGGAGGGCTAGCTCAACAGGACATAGAAAAAGATGGGAGATTGAAACACAGAAAGATCTAGAAAGAAGAAAGACCTAGAGTCACCACAGTGGATGGTTGCGGAGGCACACCGCAGAAGACAGAAAACCACAGCATTGGCGGTCAGAGAACATAGGGTTGCGACATATATAGGGTGAGGTTTGAGGTGTCTTGAGTGAGAATGAAAGAGTAGATAGACGAGGAGGGAGAATGAGAATGACGTTGTAAATTAAGTTATTCCATATATATACAAATATATCTCTATTTTTTAAAAAAATTTGGACCATATAATCGGGTAACTGTTGGGTTTCATGGCCCAAAATCCAAGCACCGGCACGGTGGGACCGTGCTACACAAGAGACGGACGTGTCAAGACGAAGAATGTCCAGTCGAAGAGGACAGAAAAACGGCACGGAGGTGCCGTGCCCTGTGGCACGGTCGCGCCCTGTGTTTTTACGCCGCCTCTTTCGGAAGGCGGTTAGGGTTCTGTTCGAGGGGGGATTCCACCTGGCGGCTAAGGTTGCATGCTAAGGGGGAAAACCCTACTGTTTAGACCCTATATAAAGAGGGTCAAACTTAGGATCTAAATAACTCCAGTACTCATACATACATTGAGAGGTAGAAGTACTTTGTGAGATATTACAATAGAGATGTTGTAATTCTGCTCTTAGATCAAATTACTATGATGATTGTGATCGTGTTGTATTCTTCCTACTCACAGTGAATTGTTCTGGTGTTGTCGCCGTCTGTGGTTTTTCCCGCATTGGGTTTTCCACGTTAAATCTCTTGTCTTCTTATTTCTGTTTTCTGTTATTCACTTGAATTATGAATCTCTAACTCATCCTATCGCTTCCGCTATTATTGTTACTCTAATATTATTCCTAACAAGTGGTATCAGAGCTTTGGTTATAGGATGTCTTCTATCATGAAGGTAGAGATTTAGAAATTCGATGGGGAGATTAGTTTTAATCTCTGGAAGGTGCAGATGAGAGCAGTTCTCATTCAACACGGGTTGTGGAAGGTTCTGAAGGGACATAACGTGAAACCTGAGAAGATGACAGAAGAACAGTGGGTTGAAGATGTGAAGAAGAGAAGTGGGTCGTTGACGGAGGACGAATGGGAGGAACTGGAGTTGAAAGCGGTTTCAGCCATACAGTTGTGCTTAGCACCACATGTCCTGCGAGAGGTGCTTGATAAGACAACTACGGTGAATTTTTGGGCTCGACTGGAGGAACTCTACATAACGAAGAGTCTCGCCAACAAGATCCGTTTGAAGGAAAGGTTGTATTCCTTTCGTATGGCTGAAGGTACCCTTATCCAAAAGCATTTGAATGAGTTTAACTCTATTCTGGTAGATTTGGAGAGTTTAGATGTGAAAGTTGAGGATGAAGATAAGGTTATTTTGCTTGTTGTGTCGTTACCCCCTTCTTATAAACACTTTAAGGAGATTATGCTATGTAGTAATTCTAATACTATATCGTTTGAAAATGTTAAGTCAAACCTGTTGTCTAAGGAGAAGTTTGATTTTGACATTCATGCTGATTCTGCTCAGGGATTAGCAGTAAGGGGTACAACAACTGAAAAGGGGAACGGTAATAGGAGTAAGAACCGTTATAAGTCTAAAAATCCTCATACTGGTAAGACCTGCAATTACTATGGTAAATTGGGGCATATTGTTGTTAACTGCTGGAAACTGCAAAAGAAGAAGAAGAAAGAAGAAGATAATTCTCAGGAGCCTGCTGAAACTTCGTTTGCTGAATCTGACTCTGATGGTGACGTTCTGTTTGCTACCTCTACTGAAGGGGGGAGCGATTCTGATTGGATTCTTGATTCTGGGTGTACCTATCATATGTGTCCTCACAAGGATTGGTTTTCAACATATGATCCAGTTGACTTAACTGTTGTTCACATGGGCAATAATTTCCAATATAATGTAACCGGAATTGGTACTGTTAAAATCAAGACTCATGTTGGTGTTATCCGGACTTTATCGAATGTTCGTCACGTTCCTGACTTGAAGCGTAACCTCATCTCGTTGGGCACCCTTGAATCCAAAGGGTGCAAATATTCAGCTGAAGGTGGAGTTCTGAAGGTCTCAAAGGGTAGTAGGATTCTGCTGAAGGGTTTGAGGTAAGGAGACCTCTATGTTTTGCAGGCATTTACTCTGACAGGTTATATGAAGGAAAGTTCATATAAGTCATCTCCCAGAGCTAAGTTCAAGCATTGCTTGGACTTAGTTGGTATTCGCAGTATTTGAGCGCTCTTCGGGGCATTGCCCCTTGGAGGGGGCGTCACCCTTCGGGGTGCGATGACGGAGTCAGAAAGCAGTGATTGGAGATTTTGGTCCAATGTGGAGATTGTTGGGTTTTGTGGCCCAAAATCCAAGCACCGGCACGGTGGGACCGTGCTGCACAAGATACGGGCGTGTCAAGAAGAAGAACATCCAGTCGAAGAGGACAGAAAAACGGCACAGGGGTGCCGTGCCATGTGGCACGGTCGTGCCCCGTGTTTTTACGCCGCCTCTTTCGGAAGGCGGTTAGGGTTCTGTTCGAGGGGGGATTCCATCTGGCGGTTAGGGTTGCATGCTAAGGGGGAAAACCCTACTGTTTAGACCATATATAAAGAGGGTCAAGTCTAGGATCTAAATAACTCAGGTACTCATACATACATTGAGAGGTAGAAGTACTTTGTGAGAGATTACAATAGAGAGGTTGTAATTCTGCTCTTAGATCAAATCACTGTGGTGATTGTGATCGTGTTGTGTTCTTCCTGCTCATAGTGAATTGTTCTGGTGCTGTCGTCGTCCGTGGTTTTTCCCGTATTGGGTTTTCCACGTTAAATCTCTTGTCTTCTTATTTCTGTTTTCTGTTATTCACTTAAATTCTGAATCTCTAACTCATCCTATCGCTTCCGCTATTATTGTTGCTCTAATATTATTCCTAACAGTAACAAGTTCGGGTCCGATTCCAAGCTTTTAGTATCTGGTCTCATAACCTATTGTCGCCGAGTCTTGAATTTTGGAACCGGTCTCGGTGCTGCTCTAACCAGTTTTGGATTTGAACCCAGTAGTTCAAAACCCGGTTCAGGTATCCAGTTTTTTGCTCAATTCTACACATACACACATATATATAGACACATATATATGTGGCAAGTTGAAGCATGATTATTGAACCCCGATCTATATCTTATAATCTTGCAATTCTACCGATAAAAAATCCTTTGTTAATCAAACTCCCATTAGAATCTTAAATTTATTAGGAATGGTAAGATCTTAATTTAGTTCGAAATTATACATGTTAGGATCATGATAAAATTCTACAATTCTAATTATGTCCATAGTTTTTATGGATGTTTATTAAAATCATTTTTGCTATTTCAAACACATATTAGAATTTTACGGTCCTCGATCTGAACCAACGATTTCAATTCCAAGGGCTCGCAATTGATTCTAACTAGGATCCTAATTCCAATCACCATGAGCAAAAGTACACACTTCTAATTGTATAATATTTATTATTCAGGAAGGTGGTATAATATTCAATAATATTTCACCATGCAGCCATAAGCTTAGAAATATATATATAATTACAAATAGGAAAAAGAAGTCCTCAAGGTACACTAAATCATAAGGGTGGCGATTATTGTGTTAATATTTATCTTTGGTTTCGTTTTTATTTTGGGGATATTTTGGTTTCAGTTTCTACCAATATCGAGCTAATATCAATCTATTCAAGGGTAGAACTCTTACATCACATATTGTATTCATTTATAAGACTCGAAGTCGAGGTTTTGCTTAAGGAAAATAAGTGTCAAGCTACTAATATAGAGATGATCTGAATAATTAATTATTATTGTTGTTATTATTATTATTATTATTATTATTATTATTGTTATTATTATATTTTGTTAAAACAATTTTTAAGGGTTGTTTGGTTTTTTTGGTTTCTATTTATACTAATTTCACCACCCACATTTTCATGAAGTACTCTATGTAGACGACTTATACCAATAGCTAACATAAGCAATTCACAATTAATACCTAGCAGCTGGTATACCCTTTTAATATCCAAAAGTAAAACACATACAATAATGTGAGTTTTTAAATTGAATAAAATAAACTATAGATTAGCCCTCCTAGATCGATTTTATTGCTTTTTTGAGCATTTAAAAAGGTACAACATACATCATAAATTCTTATGGCATAAAATTAATCAATTTCAAATTGCTTTGGTTCATTAAAAGTATAAAAACAGTTTAGACAAAATTAGAACTAAATCTTTAATACTAATTTTTGAAAGTTGTACTAAGTCACTAGTTAATACTCGCAGCAGCTAATAGGCTAATACTCTTCATTAACAACATCAACCTCAATCCCTAATTTGGTAAAACTCAACTTGGGGAGGGGGAAAGTAATCCGTGTTGCACCTGAAAACCTCAACAAGGCTCAAGCATGGCTAAACTCCAAATGAGAACAAATGATTAATTCCTCTATGTTATGCGAAAAGCACACTTGTATTGTTAATGTGACAAAAAGCTTACTAAAAAATACGTAAAAAGAGTGTGAACTAGTCTAATTGATAAAGTTTTTGAAAGTTATTGCCAACGATTTGAATTTGAATCCCGCCTGCAATAACATTTGCATCTAATGCGCACACCCAAAAAAACAAAAGGCGAAAGAACCAAATTTGCAAATAAGGCCCCCATTTGGAAGAGGTAAAACATACTAACCAATGCATAGTCACATATATTTGCCCCATAAGAAACGGCCTACTGGCCCACTATGAAATGAAAACAAAAAGGTAAAACACACCAACCAATACATTTACCTTGTATCACTCACCGTTTCTTTTTTTTAAAAAAATTACATTTACCTGTAACAAACCAGCTATTGGCCCACTCAATGAAGGAAACCAAAAAGGGGTGAAACACAATAAGCAGTACATATGTGCATACATTTACCCTATGAGAATTGGGCTATTCACCTACTCAGTTAAACGGCAAAGGAAAAAACAAAGTTAATACAATGCGACGAATAAATATCTAAATTTTTTGATCCGACTTCTACATATTTAAGATTAAGAGTATGTATTCCCAAAAGTCACATACATATTCAGAAGCACATGTTTTCATATACCGCATATATATTTTTTGATATGTATTTGTTATATATATATTTTTTCAATATGAATTTATCTATGTGGTTTTTGAGAGTATGTGCATCCAAGAGTATGATGTATAGGCTCTACCTTATGACATATACGTAGAAAAAGAGTGGAACATGACCCATAGACAATAGTGGAGCTGTGAATAGTTATTAGGGCCCCTGACACTCATAAGCCAGAAAAATTGTCATATTTTTATTCTCAAAAATGTTATAACGGACATCCATAAAAACTATAGATATTATAAAATTTTAGGGAAATTGAAAGCAGACATTGGATAAATTTCTGAATCCTCTACTTTTTTTTATAAATGTAATACTCTTAAAAGTATAATATAAATTGTTTATATATCTGTATATAAATGGACTATTGGCCCACTCAAAAACAAAAATTGGGTTAAAAAAAAAAAAAACAGAGAATTGGTAAACAAGAAGAATAATAATAGCCAATATGGACTAGAAGCCGAGGTCCATCCGTAAACAAAGTAGCAGACTGCGGGGATGCCTTATGAGATTGTGAATTTGGTGGAAGACCAAAACCAAAAATCTCATGAGAAGGAGGTCTTGGAGGTCCGGGTCCCAATTTCCAACTACTAATCGCTAGCCCTACCCTTGTAGTTCTATCTCTTTCTCTCTCAAAACAAGTCCAATTCCCAATATTTCAAATCCACGATCCAAGCCCAACACCCCCTCCCCCCTCCTCCCTCTCGCGCTGAGCTCTCTCTCTCTCCTCGTCGAAACCCTAGATCTCGCTCTACGCCGACCAGTCGGCTGCCGGAGCTCTCCACCCCTCTTCCGATCTGCTTCCGTTTCGATTCCAGATCTCCGGTTGTAAGTTCTCTCTCTCTGTCTCTCTCAGTTCGCTTGTGATTTGAGGTGAATTATTGAAGTTCTGCCCTTTTTGTTTAGGGTTGTTTTGGTTGCTTTTTTGTGCGAATTTGAGTTTAGCGTTTGATTTTCGACGTTAGATTCCTGCTTTGTTGGTGTTTGATTTTGGTGTCGAGGTGAATTGAGAGCTTGAGACTGTTGATTCGCGCTTGGTTTTTGCTGATTTTGGAGGTTCCAGTTTGAAATTGATCTGATTTTATAATATGATGATTGCTGTACCTGCGTGCTGTGTGAATGTGTGATGAGTTATTGTCCTCGGTTTTTGAATTTTGGCTCTTGTTTGTCTCCAGTTTTTTATTGTTTTGAATTTGTGGGTTTGGATTTTGTTCTGTTTGTTGATGGTCAATTGAATCAATCTGGGCTTGTTCGTGCTGTTAGTAAAATTTTAGCCTTCTTTTCCATGGAAGATGTTAGTTTCTGGAAATAGCCCAGTTTGTGGACTGCTTGAAGAGAGAGAAAAGTTTCATCAACTAAAGGTTTGATCTTTTGCTCCTGTAATGGTTCGCGCAGCCCACTGAATGGAGAAGATGTGGAAAATGACCAGTTTGCCCATAGTGGGTACATGTCTAACTTTGTTTGATGCGGGCCTTTCATAATTGGGCCATTGTTTTATCTGTTTATTTATTTACAACTAATACAGTAGTACTCTGTGAACCTCACGAGTCACGATCCCAGATCTTTTCTGTTGCCCGCTTTTTGCGTAAACACTAAACAGAACAGAAATTGTAGATCTTGATTGGACCTTTATAAATGGGGATGGATACGCTAGACATTACCAGTTAAGCCCAGCTGTTTGGTTAGACTCTAGATATAGAACTGGGTACCTTGCACCTAATGTGCGAATTTGATTCCTTCATGTGCCTTAGGTCAAATTAATTAAATAATGGATAGGTTGATTATTAGATAATAAATAAAGGTTAAATAAATAATTTCTTTATAAAACAGTGTCAAATAAATAAAATTAAATTAAATATAATGAGATAAATAGATATTTAAAAAACATTAAATAAATAAAATAAAATAAAATGCAATGAAATAAATATATAATCAAATCAATAAACATAATAAATGAAAATAAATAAATGGATAGAAACATTCAAATAGCTAAGCACACTTAATAAATAAATGAAAATAATAAAAATAATGAAATAAATTTTAAGTGCATATATAATAAGTAAAATAAAATAAATAAACTACCGTGGTAATAAATGTAATAACCTAACAAACGTAGCCCCCCCAACTCGAGTTAACCGGACACTTAAGCCCCTTTTCGACAAAATTAGCTATTTAGGTAGTGGAATTGGATAGTTGTTTAACTACGGATAGTTGTTCTAACGTAGCATATAGTCAATAGCTGCTTAAATTACCGTTTGTAGAAAATTTGTTTGGTAAATTTAGCGGTTAGATTAGCTGCTTAATGCAAATTGACGGAAATTGACACGATAGTTATTTGTTATGTCATAGTCACCACGGTTCTTCTTCTTATATTACTATTATTTATTAGTGTTGTTGTTTTCATACAAGTTGTAATGTTAATTTTTTATGGGTAAATTTTAATATTAATTTATTGTTGAAAAAATAATTGTAAAAATCATATTACTTTTTCGATGTAGGTTGGGCATGACTGTTAACGTCTGTTGAGCAAATAACAATAAGGAATACAATGTCTGGGCAAGTCAAATCAAATTAATTGATTACAATAGTCATATATATGAGGTAAACTAGAGAGAGAATAGGATTGATAAGTGATGAAATGATGTTAGAAAGTTCTTAACATTATAATAAGGGTGTTGAAGCGTCAGCTTGTAAGGGACTAAATTGGAAAAGCAAATAGTGGAATAGTCTTTAACGTTTGCTAAATGTTAAAGCCTTTCACATTTGCTAAATGTTGATCAATCTGTTATTTTTTTTAATCGCAAACATTAATTTACCGAACAGTAAAATCTAGGGCAAGTCTAAACACTAAACACTATTTGAAGCGTTGATGCTGGACAGAGCCTTAGTGAAATGGGGTGTTTCAATTCGATATGTCCCTAGGATCATTTTAATAGTGATTTCTTATAGTTCTTTGAGCCACATGCCTACATGGGAGCCATCATGTTGATGATCTTTTTGCGTCTATACATGCATTATGATTTTGGGAGGTTAGCCCTTGCATCACCCTATCAATGGGTTGAGGACAACTGTTTAACTATTTTGTGATGATTAAGTTCTTGACTTGTGAAGGTCTTGCATTTGAATGAGCCAAGTGTAGTGGTCTTTTCTTGATGATGGGCTCTTTGGATGTCTTCTTACTTTTCTTTGATGTCTTCTATCTCGTCTTTGTATGCTCCTAAATTGGAGGTCGCGTTAGAATATCACATTGGATGGATATGAGATGATGCTCCAGCTAGAGTTATTATTGTATGAAACTTACTCAATTTATGGGCTTGGGCTAGGTGCTATCTAGTTTCCTGGTAATGTTTCTTGGAGATAGTGCTATATACTTGGGATCTAATCCTACATTTATTGGCTTTTATGTGTCTCTGCATAACCCTCCACCCCCAAAAAAAAGGAAGGAAAAAGGTGAGTCTATATTACTGTACAGTTAAGCTTTCGAATAAAGTGCTGTGTTTTGCATTACTGTACAAGACTTTGCTAATTTTTGTTTTGTAAGTTATAGAAGAAGGCATTGTCATTTGTAAATGATAATGGCTGATTAGCGATTCTTTTTTTTTTCCCCCACTCTTTTGGTATATGAGGTCATAGAACTAAAATAATTGTGGGTTGCTACTTGTTTGTAGCTCTGATTTGTCAATTTGGTTAGGCGTCCCTTGAAAGCATTGCCTGTTTGACATGATGGTGTCATTTGTTGTGTAATCTTTTTTCTTTCATGCCGTAACTTGAGGCTGAGTGTTTTACTTGATCATAGCTTGTGCAATAGGAACAAAGGCAAGGCGGCAAGCAATAGTCCCAATACAAGGCTTATGAGATTAATAAAAGGGGAGGGAGGAAAAAAGAGTCGGGAGGGGAGAATTAATGCATGCATATTAATTAAGGCTGTAGAGGGGTTTGCAAATGGTGTGGTAAAATGGGAAGGGGAGAAGCAGATACAAGTGAAACATTGGGGGTGAAAATTCTCAGTTTTTCTGGTACGCAAGAACCTGAGTCGTCTTTTCCACTGGATAGGCTATTGAAATCTTGTTCTGCTGATGTCGTGGGGGTCCATCTAAGAACCGAACCAGGATTTCTATCCTACTATGTTGATGCAGAGCAATGCCTAAGCAAATATCTTAATGCATTTTGAAAATTGATGGAAATCATTTGTGTTTTACACAATGATGGATACTTGTAATGTTGTAGTGATTTCCAAGTTTTTAAGGATTTGTCTGCAGTGCCTGTGAAAATTCTCATTCTAGAAGTTTCTGGTTGGATGCTGTTTGCCTTTTAGTGGTTTATCCTATTTTACTGTTTGCTTTTGTGTTGATATGTAATAATTATGTAACTGTTTGGCTGAAATTAGAAGTGCTTTTTAAAAAAGAAAAAAAAAATTGTGAATTGGCTGGTTACAGAAGTAGCACGTCTAGTTGGCCCACTATGGAGCTCCTGCCTCTCATTTGTGTGAACTCATCTGAGGGTATTTGAATGTCATTTTTTAGCTGAGTAGGAATGAGTCCTTGCAGTGTTTACATCTTTTGAGAAAGTATAATGGCTTTATAGAATGTGTTGTGTTTTGCCATGTATATCCTGTTTGAATCTGCAAGACCTGTCTTTTTCCCAAGGAAAGTCTAAGTCTAACCTCGTCCGATGCATATTGCAGGATTCGGCATCTTTTGCAGTATGAGCACCGCTCATGAGAAAGGTGAACTGGTTGGCTCAAACAAGGATGACTCACAGCCTACGAACTTAGAAAAGGCCAATACCCACCCAAACCATTCTGAAACAGAGAAACCAGAGGAGGTGGACGCAGAAGCCATGGATGTGGATGTTGCTGATTCTTGGCCTACAGGTGAGCAGGTTCATTCACCGTCGCAGGTTGTCAGTGAGCCAACTGAGTCACAACCCATGAGTACTAGGCCTGCCTGCCCTCAACCGCTGGAAGAGGGGGACTTAGAATCACACCAAGTTGGTTCAGATCATGCAGAGGCAGATGTTGCCAATTCACAGGCTGATAACGAACTGGTTAACTCCCAGTCCTCCCCTGCCAGTGAGCCCCTTGACTCGCTATCTACAGATGCTGGTCTTGCCAATCCTCCAGCTCTGGGTGAGGAGAACATACATTCACATCCTGTCGGCTCAGAGCATGTAGATTCACAGCCGGCCAGTGCGGAGCTGGCTCATTCACATGCAGTTGATGCTCATCCAATGGAAAAAGAACAAGCTGACACCCAACAAAACCGCTCTCATTTGGGGAAATCAGAGCAAGTGCAGATGGAGCCAATGGATGCAGACGTTGTCGATTCAAAGGCTATGGGCGAGGAGGTTCACCCACAGACACAGACTGTGAGTGAGCCAGTTGATTCACAGCAAACAGAGGCTGGGGTCTCCCATCCTCAACCACTGGGCGAAGACATATATCCAGATGCGATCAGTTCAGAGCATGCACATGCAAACATTGTCGAGTCACAGCCTGTGGACAAGCAGGTTAACTCGGACTCTCAGCTAGTCAGTGTGCCTGTCGACCCACAATCTATGAGTACTGGGCCAGTTGGCTCAGAGCATGAACATGCACATCAAGTGAATTCAGAGCTTGTGCACTCAGAACCTGTTAATGAGGATGTGGTTCATTCACAGCCAGAAGATGCACAGCCAATGGACTCAGAGCAAGCTAATGCTGTACAAAACCATCCTGAAATGGTTAAACCAGAGCAGGTTCACTTGCAGTCACATAATGTCAATGAGCCGGTTGGCTCACAACCTATGGATGGTGGGCTCGCTCATCCTCAACCACTCGGTGAGGAGGATATATATTCGCATCCTGTCAGCTCTGATCTTGTACATATAGGAGTTGACTCACAGCCTATGGGTGGGCAGGTTGACTCACATCCTATGAGTGATGAGCTTGCCCATCCTCAGCCGCTGGGTGAGGAGGACATGTACCCTCACACGGTCAGTTCAGGGCATGTACATTCACATCATATGAGTTCAGAGCTTATCCATTCTCAGGCGGGCAGTCTGGAGCTAGTTCACTTGCAGCCATCCAATGCGCAGCTCTCTCATTCGCAACAAGTCACTGCAGAGCTTGTGTATACACAGTCTATTAATTCAGAAATTGTGCATTCCCAGCCCGTCAGTTCTGAGCTAGTGCATTTGCCACATGCCAATTTGGAGCCTGTTCATTTGCAGCCAGTTGGTATGGAGCTTGTCAACTCGCATTCTGTTGGAACTGAACTTGCCAATGCACATGCTGTTGGCATGGAACTGGTTAATACAGAACCTCTAAGCGCAGAGCTCCCTAATTCACAGCAAATTACCCCTGAAACCCAGCCTAATAAACGAAGGAAGAAGAAGTCTATTGTCTGGGAGCACTTTACTATTGAAAATGTTGGTGCTGGCTGCAGGAGGGCCTGCTGCAAGGTCTGCAAGCAGTCGTTTGCATACAGCACTGGGTCCAAGGTTGCTGGGACAAGCCACCTAAAACGGCACATTGCCAAAGGGACGTGCCCTGTCATCCTGCGTCAACAAGAGAAGAATCAGCTGACCCCATATATGCCAAAGAGCGAAGGCGGGACTGATACTGGGACTAATCCTCCAAAGCGGCGGTATAGGACCTCTAGTTCACCCTACCTATTATTTGATCAGGATCGTTGCCGACATGAGATAGCTAGGATGATCATCATGCATGACTACCCACTTCACATGGTTGAACATCCTGGTTTTGTTTCTTTTGTCCAGAATCTTCAGCCCCGTTTTGATATGGTGAGCTTCAACATAGTTCAAGGGGATTGCGTAGCAACTTTCTTAAGGGAAAAACAAAATCTTCAAAGGTTTATTGAGGGGATCCCAGGGCGAGTGTGCCTTACACTGGATATGTGGACATCAAGTCATTCCACTGGTTATGTGTTCATAACTGGCCAGTTTATAGATAATGATTGGAAGTTGCACAGAAGACTTCTCAATGTTGTGATGGAACCATTTCCCGAGGCAGACACAGCACTTAGCCATGCAGTTGGCACTTGTCTCTCAGACTGGGGCTTAGATCGTAAATTGGCCTCAATAACTTTCAATCAGCCATTGAGTGAAACCGGGCTTGAAAATCTAAGGGCCTTGCTTGCCGTGAAAAACCCACTTGTTCTGAATGGTCAGTTGCTCATAAGGAACTGCATTGCTCGCACCTTGAGCAGCATGGCCCAAGATGTACTAGGTGCTGGCCAAGAAACCATCAAGAAAATAAGGGCCAGTGTAAAGTATGTGAAGACCTCGGAATCCCACGAGGAAAAGTTTCTCGAGCTGAAGCAACAACTTCAAGTGCCCACTGATAAGAGCCTCTCTCTTGATAACACAACTAAGTGGAACACAACGTACGAAATGCTGCTTGCTGCTTCTGAGATGAAGGAAGTCTTTTCGTGCTTAGATACATCAGACCCAGAATATAAGGATGCCCCATCCATGGAAGACTGGAAGCAAGTGGAGAATATTTGCATGTACCTTAAACTTTTATATGACACTGCTAACATGCTCACTGTGAAAGCCCCACAATCTACGAATGTCTTCTTCCATGAGGTATGGAAGATCCAGCTGGAGCTGGCACGTGCTGCTGCGAGTGACGATCTCTTTGTCAGTGGCCTTGCCAGACCCCTCCAAGACAAGTTCCACAAGTACTGGAAGAACTCGTGCCTGATCTTGGCAATTGCTGTAGCCATGGACCCTCGGTTTAAGATGAAACTCGTGGAGTTCAGCTTCACAAAGATCTTTGGAGAAGAAGCTCCGATTTACATTAGAGTTGTGGACGATGGAATCCATGAGCTTTTCCATGAGTATATGAACCTCCCTCTACCGGCTTTTGGAGAAGACGGGTCTGCTGGTAAGCTCAAGGCAGAGGATGAGCAGGGAGGAAATCTTCTCACCAGCAGTGGACTTTTGGACTTCGATATGTATATTATGGAGACAACCAGCCAACAGATGAAGTCAGAGTTGGATCAGTACTTGGAAGAGTCTCTCTTACCAAGGGTTCAAGATTTTGATGTTTTAGGTTGGTGGAAGCTGAACAAGGTCAAGTATCCTACCCTTTCTAAGATGGCTCGTGATATCTTCTCCATCCCCATATCCACCGTTCCTCCTGAATCGATCTTTGACACTGTGGCTACGGAGATGGACCCGTATAGATCCTCATTGAGACCCGAGACTGTGGAAGCCCTCATATGTGCTAAGGATTGGTTGCAGCAGGAATCTTCTAAGAGTATGAAAGAACCCGTGAAGATGGAACAACTCTGAGATCTGGTTTTTCGGGTTGGTTCTTGTATCATGTACGTTGATTAATTAGGTAGGAGCTGCTGTGTGTGTGATGGCTGTATGGTTAATTGAGCTTTGGTTTTTAGTTGTCAGAATAATTCGTGAATCATTAGGTTGCAATTCCGTATTGTAAGTTTTGGAAATCGATTTCCGTGATTTCAGTAGGTTGCAGTCTGCATTGTGCTTAACTCTTGCAGTGACATCAATATCTGATGCTATGGGTGATGGGGATGTATCAAAAATTTGTTTCTTTTTGCTTTCTAACTGCTATTGTTGCTTTGATTTTTTATTTGTAGTTTTTATATGTACAAATCCTAGTAAATCAAAACTTTTTTTTTTAAATCAATAGGTTTTTAAATTTAAGTTACAAGCGTTGAAATCTGAGGACAAATAATTCAAGAGAGGGGTGGGATTTCTGGAACGCTCGGATACTTTACTAATGATGATGCTGAAGGTTCTGAAGAGGATAATCCAATGTGCCCTGCTATTCCACTGACGAGAATAAAAATTGTGCTTGTAGAGACCGTGGAAAGATACCCTACTTATTAAATTGTTTGATAAAAAGTTAGGGTTTATGAAGTTACAAAAAGGTCCAAAAGCTAAATGGGCTCTAAAAGGGGGATTCAATCTTACTGATATTGGATTTGAATTTTTTATACTGAAATTTGAATGTCTTGAGTTCAGGATTACAAGTATGTGATGTCGCAAGGACCTTGACTCATCTGAGATAGCCACTTTGCTTTGAGGAAGTGGATTCTGAATTTTGTCCCAGATGAGGAACTTATTCGCACATTAACTGTCGAGATCAGAATACCAAGAATTACCATTGAGTATTTTGACGAGGACTTCTGATGTATATGTGGGTGGCAAGTGAACCAAATCAAACTCCAACTCAAAATAAGCCAAATTGGGAAGAGAAATGAAAGATGGATGAGATGGATGAAGAATTTCACTACACAAGAAAAAGGAATAGAACAAGATCTTGTAATTGAGATAATCCTTCACGGAGCCACTCAATGACTTGACCTTGGGCTAATTCTCTTGTCTTAACCAAGGAATCACTCCAATTGGAAAAGGAAGAGAACCTAGAACACCACTTGAATTTGCCACAATTCAAGATATAGAACTAGGAATTTAGTTGCACTTTTGAGAAACACACTCAAAGAACTTGTATTGCTTTGGAAATTTCTTACAATGCTGAATGAATAGCTTCACACGCCCCTCCCCTTTTATAGACTCAGCAAAAGACAATCAAAAGGACTCAAATAACTCCTAACAATTAAAACTAGCTAATGAAAAGTCTAAGAAAAATGAAAAGACTCATCATAAAAAGGGGTGGGGGAGGTTACAAGGAATATTCTAGGATTTTTGCAGCTGATTACATCAATCTAGAAGCATCTAAACGTGCACAATATCAGCCACACAAGTATATGTAACCGAAGACTCTTCATATTCCCAGCATTAATCCTTGCAACTGCCTCAACTTCAACAGAGCATAACTTCCAGAATACTCGGCAAAATCATGCGTTCTTGGGCTTGTTAGAAAGCCCTGGAAGTCTATTTTCCAGAATGGGCTCATTTGCTCAATTTGGATAAGCGGTTTGAAAGTTATGGCCCAAACAATGCACCTATCTTAGACTGGACTGGATCAACATAACGTATCTTTGAGTGATATTTTGCCCAATCAAATGACGTCCAAATTAAACAAACTTGGGCTTATTTGAAGCTGAAATCTTAAACTTCAAAACCATGTGGAGCCTCAAGGTGTGGGACCACTTTAGGTAGGCCAAAAGTGCACACAAAAAGCGGGAAATTTCTGGATGAAGGCGGCACTACCTCTTCGGGCATGAACGCCAATTTCCGGCAAAGTTTGGCAACTTCCTTGACCTCTTGAAGCTTGAGTGAGTCCTCCTTGGGCTGAGCTTGATGGTCCTTGGGCTTCTCACGATGGTCTCCATCATTCCCCCCGGGTAAGTGAAAGTTTGCCCTCAAACTAGGAAGGGGCTCATCATCGAAAAAGGGGCTAAGATCGGAGACATTAAAGGTAGCCGAAACTCCATAATCTCCAGGTAGATCAACCTTATATGCATTGGGCCCAACCTTCTCAAGGATTTCAAATGGACCATCGGAACGCGGCATCAACTTAGATTTTCTCTTTGAAGGGAAACGCTCCTTCCTTATGTGAATCCATACCAAATCTCCTGGCTGAAAATGTACCTCCTTGCGATGCTTGTTGGCGCTTTGCATGGCTCTCTCATTAGCCTTGGCAATGTTATCTCTAACTCTTGCATGAAGTTCTTGGATCTCCTTGGCTCTTTTTCAGCTTCCCAACTAAATTTTGTGGGAGTTGGAATGGGAACAAGATCCAAGGGACTCTTGGGATTGTAGCCATAGACAACTTGAAATGGAGAGAGTTGGGTGGACTTGCTAGGCACTCGATTGAATGCAAACTCGGCATGGGGCAACAACTCATCCCAATTCTTCAAATGCTTCTACACAAGGACTCGTAGTAAAGTACCCAAAGTCCTATTAGTGACTTCAGTTTGTCCATCGGTTTGGGGATGACATGTTGTGCTAAACTTGAGTTGAGTACCCAATTTACGCCACAAAGTGAGCCAAAAGTGACTGAAGAACTTAGGGTCACAATCGGATACCATACTCTTAGGAATGCCATGTAGTCTCACAATTTCCTTGAAGTACAAGTTAGCCACTTGAGTAGCATCACTAATAGTGTGGCAAGGGATGAAATGCGCCATCTTGGAAAATCGGTCCACAACTACTATAATGGAATCCTTGTTCCTTTCGGTTCTAGGCAAACCCGTAATGAAGTCCAAACTAATATCTTCCCAAGGGGCTTGAGGAATAGGAAGAGGGGAGTACAAGCCTTGGGGTAACGCATGGCTCTTAGCCATTTGACAAGTAGAACATCTTTTGATGAAATGCTCTACATCTCTTGACATCTTAGGCCAATAGTAGTTTTCCTTCAACATTGATCTAGTCTTCTCGACACCAAAATGGCCAGCTAGGGCTCCTCCATGTAGCTCTTGGATAAGTAGTTCACGAAATCCACATTGAGGTATACAAAGGCGTGAACCTTTGAATAGGAACCCATCTTCTAAATGGAACAACCCATGGGGGTGTTTAAGACACTTCTCAAAAATGTCCTTGAAATCATCATCTTTTGGGTACAAATCTTTAACAACTTCAAATCCAAGTACTTTAGTACTCAAGGTGCAGAGTAATAAGTACCTTCTTGATAATGCATCAGCTCCTTTGTTGAGAGTTCCCGCCTTATGTTGGATAGTGAAGTGGAAGGACTGAAGATACTCTACCCATTTGGCATGTCTAGGGTTGAGCTTATGTTGTCCTTGGATGTATTTGAAAGCTTCATGGTCAGAATGAAGGATGAATTCACCTCCAACTAAGTAATGACGCCAATGCTCCAATGCTCTAATGATTGCATAAAACTCCTTGTCATAAGTGGAGTACTTCTTCTTGGCATCGTTGAGCTTCTCACTGAAAAAAGCAATGGGTCTCTTCTCTTGAGATAGGACAGCTCCAATTCCTACCCCGGATGCATCACTCTCTACTTCAAAGACTTTGGTAAAGTCGGGCAAGGCTAGAACGGGGGAACTAGTGAGCTTCTTCTTGATCTCTTCAAAAGCTTGTTGTGCTTGCTCGTTCCATGAAAACTCTTTGCCTTTAATTACCTCAGTCATAGGAGCCATAATGGTGCTGAAATTTCTAATGAACCTCCGGTAAAATGAGGCTAGGCCATGAAAACTCCTTACTTGAGTGATGGATGTAGGAGTTGGCCACTCTTGAATAGCCTTGATCTTGCTATCATCAACTTGGAGGCCTTGGGCGAAAACAATGAAACCCAAGAATACCACTTGAGGAGTGAAGAAAAAGCATTTCTCCATATTGCCATAAAGTTGTTCTTGAGAAAGAATCTCCAAACCTTGTTGCAAATGCTTGGCATGCTCCTCCTCGGTCTTGCTATAGACCAAGATATCATCAAAGTAAACAACAACACAAGTTCCAATGAGGGGCTTGAGAACTTGGTTCATGAGTCTCATAAAAGTGCTCGGGCCATTAGTAAGCCCGAATGGCATTACAAGCCACTCATATAAACCTCCTTTAGTCTTAAAGGCGGTTTTCCATTCATCACCTTCAAAAATGCGAATCTGGTAATAGCCACTTCTAAGATCAATCTTAGAAAAGATAGCAGCTCCGTGTAATTCATCCAATAGATCTTCCAATCGGGAAATAGGATACCGGTACTTGATAGTGATCTTGTTTATTGCCCGGCTATCAACACACATACGCATGCTACCATCCTTCTTAGGAACAAGGAGGGCGGGCACGGCACGGCACATGGGCTTAGACTTTCCCGAATTAAACCCTTGGACAAGAGATCATCCACTTGTCTTTGGACTTCTTGAGTTTCGCTTGGAGACATCCGATATGCCGGCTTGTTTGGAAGTACGGATCCGGGAACGAGGTCTATCTTGTGTTGGATAGATCTTGGAGGGGGAAGGCCATGTGAAATTTCTTGTGGAAAAACATGGTGATAGGCTTGTAGGAGAGGGGTGAGTAGTGGATGTGAGGGAGATGGTGGCTTAGACTCTTCTTGTAAAAGTATCAAGTCTTTAAAAGACTCATACTCATGGTGCTCAGATTTGAGAAGAGTAGTAAAGAAGACTTCCAAATGAGGATTGTCTTTTGGCTTAGAGGGGGAAGGACTTTTGAGAGGGGTAAGAGTGATTTTCTTACGGTCCTTGAGAAAAGAGTAAGTGTTCATCCGGCCATCATGGATGACACTTCTATCAAAAAGCCATGGTCTACCCAATAATATATGGCAAGCATCCATGGGGACTATATCACACCAAATCTCATCTTTATAGTTTTTCCCAATTGAAAAGGAAACAAGACAACGGTGAGTAATTTGCAAACCTTTGCCTTGATTCAACCATTGTATGGTGTAGGGATTTGGACGAGGAGAGACTTGCAGCTTGAGTTTGTCCACCATAGTCTTTGAGGCAACGTTAGCACAACTACCTCCATCAATGATAAGGGAACAAACCTTGTCTCCTACGGTACACCTGGTGTGAAAAATGGCTTCTCTTTGCTCCATGTCCTTTTGAGTGGCAATTCCACTCAAGGCCCGGCGGATAACTAGCAATTCTCCTTCATCGGGGCCTTCTTCAACTTCTTCCAAACTTCCTTCTTCACGGTGCTCTTCTTCTTCTTCGTCATAGGCATGTTCATCACATGCTTCTTGGTACTCCGCTAGGGAAACGATCCTCCTGTTTGGACACTCAGATGCATAGTGTCCCATACCTTGGCACCGAAAGCAACGAACCTTGTCCTTTGATTTGGGTTCTTGTGTGGAGGGTTTTGGAGGGGTTGGAGTGGTGTTTTTGGTTTGTGATGGTGGGGAATTTTGTGGACGAGGAGGGTAGTACGGAGGCTTTTGTGTGGGGTAAGGACGAGAGAGAGACTTGGAAAGGACACTCTTTCCCTTTGATTTCTTTTGTTGCTCTACCTTGTAGGCTAGAGAACTCAAGTCATCAAGGGATGAATATGGTTGCAACTCAACAATATGAGCAATAGACTCATCAAGTCCGGTTAAGTATCTTACCAAGGTTTGAGAGTCATCTTCTTTCAAGTCGCATTTGAGTAGGAGTTGTTCAAACTCCCGAGTGTATTCTTCCACACTCTTGGATCCTTGCTTGAGTCGATGGAGCTTGAGATAATTGTCTTGCACATAGTGAGAGGGAAGAAACTTGGCCTTGAGTTTTTCTTTCATTTTGGCCCAAGTTCTGATTTTTCCCTTTCCATTCCTTGCTCTTTTCGCTCCAAGGTTAGCCCACCAGATTGAAGCATATTTTCTGAGTTTAAGGGTTACGAGTTTTACCTTCTTGTCCTCCGGGATGTCCTCATATTCAAAGATCCTCTCAATGGTGTGCAACCAATCGAGAAATAAGTCCGGGTCAAGTTGGCCTTCAAATTCGGGGATGTCAATTCGGACACCACCAATATTGCCTCCTTGCCTTCGTCTCCTTGGGGCTTCTTCGTCACTAGAATTGGCTCGGGATTGAAAGACTTCTTCTTCCAATTCGACCACCGGTTCATGAGGATGAGAGGGAGTGGGGCTATGAACCCACCTTCGTTTTTCCTCCAAAAGTTGCCCAAGTTGAGTTCGAAAATAGGTGACTTGCGCTTCTAACTCTTCCACACGTGCTTGGTCGCTTCTTGTGGACTTTGTAGACATGTTGGAGATGCTTTGAAGGAAGAATATGCAGCAGGGAAAGTGGCACGGTCGTGCAAGGGGGCACGGGCAGGCCGTGCTATGCTTCGACTTGAAGAAATGCAGAAAATTACCGTGGCACGGTCGTGCTTGGTGGCACGGGGGCACCGTGCTGCGTCTCGGCTTGCAGATTTCTGGAAAATGAATATGGCACGGTCGTGTGGTATGGCACGGGGGCACCGTGTGCTTCTCTGGTCTTCGAGACTGGGTTTGCCGGTTTGTGCCTCTTTTTTTTTTGTTTGTATTTTGGCTTTTTGGGATGTATGTGGGTGTGATGTGGGTCACTTAAGAACCTTGGCTCTGATACCAATTGATGTATATGTGGGTGGCAAGTGAACCAAATCAAACTCCAACTCAAAATAAGCCAAATTGGGAAGAGAAATGAAAGATGGATGAGATGGATGAAGAATTTCACTACACAAGAAAAAGGAATAGAACAAGATCTTGTAATTGAGATAATCCTTCACGGAGCCACTCAATGACTTGACCTTGGGCTAATTCTCTTGTCTTAACCAAGGAATCACTCCAATTGGAAAAGGAAGAGAACCTAGAAC
The DNA here is from genome assembly GCA_029747015.1 of Carnegiea gigantea. Classification (NCBI taxonomy): domain Eukaryota; kingdom Viridiplantae; phylum Streptophyta; class Magnoliopsida; order Caryophyllales; family Cactaceae; genus Carnegiea; species Carnegiea gigantea. The sequence goes on along the minus strand of JAKOGI010000013.1, from coordinate 164,792 downwards.
ACCACTTGAATTTGCCACAATTCAAGATATAGAACTAGGAATTTAGTTGCACTTTTGAGAAACACACTCAAAGTACTTGTATTGCTTTGGAAATTTCTTACAATGCTGAATGAATAGCTTCACACGCCCCTCCCCTTTTTATAGACTCAGCAAAAGACAATCAAAGGACTCAAATAACTCCTAACAATTAAAACTAGCTAATGAAAAGTCTAAGAAAAATGAAAAGACTCATCATAAAAGGGGTGGGGGAGGTTACAAGGAATATTCTAGGATTTTTGCAGCTGATTACATCAATCTAGAAGCATCTAAAACGTGCACAATATCAGCCACACAAGTATATGTAACCGAAGACTCTTCATATTCCCAGCATTAATCCTTGCAACTGCCTCAACTTCAACAGAGCATAACTTCCAGAATACTCGGCCAAATCACGCGTTCTTGGGCTTGTTAGAAAGCCCTGGAAGTCTATTTTCCAGAATGGGCTCATTTGCTCAATTTGGATAAGCGGTTTGAAAGTTATGGCCCAAACAATGCACCTATCTCAGACTGGACTGGATCAGCATAACGTATCTTTGAGTGATATTTTGCCCAATCAAATGATGTCCAAATTAAACAAACTTGGGCTTATTTGAAAGCTGAAATCTTAAACTTCAAAACCATGTGGAGCCTCAAGTTGTGGGACCACTTTAGGTAGGCCAAAAGTGCACACAAAAAGCGGGAAATTTCTGGATGAAGGCGGCACTACCTCTTCGGGTATGAACGCCAATTTCCGGCAAAGTTTGGCAACTTCCTTGACTTCTTGAAGCTTGAGTGAGTCCTCCTTGGGCTGAGCTTGATGGTCCTTGGGCTTCTCACGATGGTCTCCATCATTCCCCCCGGGTAAGTGAAAGTTTGCCCTCAAACTAGGAAGGGGCTCATCATCGAAAAAGGGGCTAAGATCGGAGACATTGAAGGTAGCCGAAACTCCATAATCTCCAGGTAGATCAACCTTATATGCATTGGGCCCAACCTTCTCAAGGATTTCAAATGGACCATCGGAACGCGGCATCAACTTAGATTTTCTCTTTGAAGGGAAACGCTCCTTCCTCATGTGAATCCATACCAAATCTCCTGGCTGAAAATGTACCTCCTTGCGATGCTTGTTGGCGCTTTGCATGGCTCTCTCATTAGCCTTGGCAATGTTATCTCTAACTCTTGCATGAAGTTCTTGGATCTCCTTGGCTCTTTTTTCAGCTTCCCAACTAAATTTTGTGGGAGTTGGAATGGGAACAAGATCCAAGGGACTCTTGGGATTGTAGCCATAGACAACTTGAAATGGAGAGAGTTGGGTGGACTGGCTAGGCACTCGATTGAATGCAAACTCGGCATGTGGTAGCAACTCATCCCAATTCTTCAAATGCTTCTTCACTAGGACTCTAAGTAAGGTACCCAAAGTCCTATTGGTGACTTCAGTTTGTCCATCAGTTTGGGGATGACAAGTAGTGCTAAACTTGAGTTGAGTACCCAATTTGCGCCATAGAGTTAGCCAAAAATGACTAAGAAACTTGGAGTCACGATCGGATACCATGCTCTTTGGAATGCCATGTAGTCTCACAATCTCCTTGAAATAAAGACTAGCCACTTGAGTAGCATCATTAGTGGTGTGGCAAGGGATGAAATGCGCCATCTTGGAGAATCGATCCACAACCACCATAATGGAGTCTTTGTTCCTTTGGGTTCTAGGTAAACCCGTGATGAAATCCAAGCTAATATCTTCCCAAGGGGCTTGAGGAATGGGAAGTGGAGAATACAATCCTTGGGGCAAAGAATGGCTCTTAGCCATTTGACAAGTAGAACATCTTTTGATGAAATGCTCTACATCTCTTGACATCTTAGGCCAATAGTAGTGTTCCTTCAACATTGATCTAGTCTTCTCGACACCAAAATGGCCAGCTAGGGCTCCTCCATGTAGCTCTTGGATAAGCAGTTCTCGAAATCCACATTGAGGTATACAAAGGCGTGAACCTTTGAATAGGAACCCATCTTCTAAGTGGAACAACCCATGGGGGTGTTTAAGACACTTCTCAAAAATGTCCTTGAAATCATCATCTTTTGGGTACAAATCTTTAACAACTTCAAATCCAAGTACTTTAGTACTCAAAGTAGAGAGTAATAAGTACCTTCTTGATAATGCATCAGCTCCTTTGTTGAGAGTTCCCGCCTTATGTTGGATAGTGAAGTGGAAGGACTGAAGATACTCTACCCATTTAGCATGTCTAGGGTTGAGCTTATGTTGTCCTTGGATGTATTTGAGAGCTTCATGGTCAGAATGAAGGATGAATTCACCTCCAACTAAGTAATGACGCCAATGCTCCAATGCTCTAATGATTGCATAAAACTCCTTGTCATAGGTGGAGTACTTCTTCTTGGCATCGTTGAGCTTCTCACTGAAAAAAGCAATGGGTCTCTTCTCTTGAGATAGGACAGCTCCAATTCCTACCCCGGATGCATCACACTCTACTTCAAAGACTTTGGTAAAGTCGGGCAAGGCTAGAACGGGGGAACTAGTGAGCTTCTTCTTGATCTCTTCAAAAGCTTGTTGTGCTTGCTCGTTCCATGAAAACTCTTTGCCTTTAATTACCTCAGTCATAGGAGCCATAATTGTGCTGAAATTTCTAATGAACCTCCGGTAAAATGAGGCTAGGCCATGAAAACTCTTACTTGAGTGATGGATGTAGGAGTTGGCCACTCTTGAATAGCCTTGATCTTGCTTTCATCAACTTGGAGGCCTTGGGCGGAAACAATGAAACCCAAGAATACCACTTGAGGAGTGAAGAAAAAGCATTTCTCCATATTGCCATAAAGTTGTTCTTGAGAAAGAATCTTCAAAACTTGTTGCAAATGCTTGGCATGCTCCTCCTCGGTCTTGCTATAGACCAAGATATCATCAAAGTAAACAACAACACAAGTTCCAATGAGGGGCTTGAGAACTTGGTTCATGAGTCTCATAAAAGTGCTCGGGGCATTAGTAAGCCCGAATGGCATTACAAGCCACTCATATAAACCTCCTTTAGTCTTAAAGGCGGTTTTCCATTCATCACCTTCAAAAATGCGAATCTGGTAATAGCCACTTCTAAGATCAATCTTAGAAAAGATAGCAGCTCCGTGTAATTCATCCAATAGATCTTCCAATCGGGGAATAGGATACCGGTACTTGATAGTGATCTTGTTTATTGCCCGGCTATCAACACACATACGCATGCTACCATCCTTCTTAGGAACAAGGAGGGCGGGCACGGCACATGGGCTTAGACTTTCCCGAATTAAACCCTTGGACAAGAGATCATCCACTTGTCTTTGGATTTCTTGTGTTTCGCTTGGAGACATCCGGTATGCCGGCTTGTTTGGAAGTACGGATCCGGGAACGAGGTCTATCTTGTGTTGGATAGATCTTGGAGGGGGAAGGCCATGTGGAATTTCTTGTGGAAAAACATGGTGATAGGCTTGTAGGAGAGGGGTGAGTAGTGGATGTGAGGGAGATGGTGGCTTAGACTCTTCTTGTAAAAGTATCAAGTCTTTAAAAGACTCATACTCATGGTGCTCAGATTTGAGAAGAGTAGTAAAGAAGACTTCCAAATGAGGATTGTCTTTTGGCTTAGAGGGGGAAGGACTTTTGAGAGGGGTAAGAGTGATTTTCTTACGGTCCTTGAGAAAAAGAGTAAGTGTTCATCCGGCCATCATGGATGACACTTCTATCAAAAAGCCATGGTCTACCCAATAATATATGGCAAGCATCCATGGGGACTATATCACACCAAATCTCATCTTTATAGTTTTTCCCAATTGAAAAGGAAACAAGACAACGGTGAGTAATTTGCAAACCTTTGCCTTGATTCAACCATTGTATGGTGTAGGGATTTGGACGAGGAGAGACTTGCAGCTTGAGTTTGTCCACCATAGTCTTTGAGGCAACGTTAGCACAACTACCTCCATCAATGATAAGGGAACAAACCTTGTCTCCTACGGTACACCTGGTGTGAAAAATGGCTTCTCTTTGCTCCATGTCCTTTTGAGTGGCAATTCCACTCAAGGCCCGGCGGATAACTAGCAATTCTCCTTCATCGGGGCCTTCTTCAACTTCTTCCAAACTTCCTTCTTCACGGTGCTCTTCTTCTTCTTCGTCATAGGCATGTTCATCACATGCTTCTTGGTACTCCGCTAGGGAAACGATCCTCCTGTTTGGACACTCAGATGCAAAGTGTCCCATACCTTAGCACCGAAAGCAACGAACCTTGTCCTTTGATTTGGGTTCTTGTGTGGAGGGTTTTGGAGGGGTTGGAGTGGTGTTTTTGGTTTGTGATGGTGGGGAATTTTGTGGACGAGGAGGGTAGTACGGAGGCTTTTGTGTGGGGTAAGGACGAGAGAGAGGCTTGGAAAGGACACTCTTTCCCTTTGATTTCTTTTGTTGCTCTACCTTGTAGGCTAGAGAACTCAAGTCATCAAGGGATGAATATGGTTGCAACTCAACAATATGAGCAATAGACTCATCAAGTCCGGTTAAGTATCTTACCAAGGTTTGAGAGTCATCTTCTTTCAAGTCGCATTTGAGTAGGAGTTGTTCAAACTCCCGAGTGTATTCCTCCACACTCTTGGATCTTTGCTTGAGATAATTGTCTTGCACATAGTGAGAGGGAAGAAACTTGGCCTTAAGCTTTTCTTTCATTTTGGCCCAAGTTTTGATTTTTCCCTTTCCATTCCTTGCTCTTTTCGCTCCAAGGTTAGCCCACCAGATTGAAGCATATTTTCTGAGTTTAAGGGCTACGAGTTTTACCTTCTTGTCCTCCGGATGTCCTCATATTCAAAGATCCTCTCAATGGTGTGCAACCAATCGAGAAATAAGTCCGGGTCAAGTTGGCCTTCAAATTCGGGGATGTCAATTCGGACACCACCAATATTGCCTCCTTGCCTTCGTCTCCTTGGGGCTTCTTCGTCACTAGAATTGGCTCAGGATTGAAAGACTTCTTCTTCCAATTCGACCACCGGTTCATGAGGATGAGAGGGAGTGGGGCTATGAACCCACCTTCGTTTTTCCTCCAAAAGTTGCCCAAGTTGAGTTCGAAGATAGGTGACTTGCGCTTCTAACTCTTCCACACGTGCTTGGTCGCTTCTTGTGGACTTTGTAGACATGTTGGAGATGCTTTGAAGGAAGAATATGCAGCAGGGAAAGTGGCACGGTCGTGCAAGGGGGCACGGGCAGGCCGTGCTATGCTTCGACTTGAAGAAATGCAGAAAATTACCGTGGCACGGTCGTGCTTGGTGGCACGGGGGCACCGTGCTGCGTCTCGGCTTGCAGATTTCTGGAAAATGAATATGGCACGGTCGTGTGGTATGGCACGGGGGCACCGTGCTGCTTCTCTGGTCTTCGAGACTGGGTTTGCCGGTTTGTGCCTCTTTTTTTTTTGTTTGTATTTTGGCTTTTTGGGATGTACTTGGGTGTGATGTGGGTCACTTAAGAACCTTGGCTCTGATACCAATTGATGTATATGTGGGTGGCAAGTGAACCAAATCAAACTCCAACTCAAAATAAGCCAAATTGGGAAGAGAAATGAAAGATGGATGAGATGGATGAAGAATTTCACTACACAAGAAAAAGGAATAGAACAAGATCTTGTAATTGAGATAATCCTTCACGGAGCCACTCAATGACTTGACCTTGGGCTAATTCTCTTGTCTTAACCAAGGAATCACTCCAATTGGAAAAGAAAGAGAACCTAGAACACCACTTGAATTTGCCACAATTCAAGATATAGAACTAGGAATTTAGTTGCACTTTTGAGAAACACACTCAAAGTACTTGTATTGCTTTGGAAATTTCTTACAATGCTGAATGAATAGCTTCACACGCCCCTCCCCTTTTTATAGACTCAGCAACAGACAATCAAAGGACTCAAATAACTCCTAACAATTAAAACTAGCTAATGAAAAGTCTAAGAAAAATGAAAAGACTCATCATAAAAGGGGTGGGGGAGGTTACAAGGAATATTCTAGGATTTTTGCAGCTGATTACATCAATCTAGAAGCATCTAAAACGTGCACAATATCAGCCACACAAATATATGTAACCTAAGACTCTTCATATTCCCAGCATTAATCCTTGCAACTGCCTCAACTTCAACAGAGCATAACTTCCAGAATACTCGGACAAATCACGCGTTCTTGGGCTTGTTAGAAAGCCCTGGAAGTCTATTTTCCAGAATGGGCTCATTTGCTCAATTTGGATAAGCGGTTTGAAAGTTATGGCCCAAACAATGCACCTATCTCAGACTGGACTGGATCAGCATAACGTATCTTTGAGTGATATTTTGCCCAATCAAATGATGTCCAAATTAAACAAACTTGGGCTTATTTGAAAGCTGAAATCTTAAACTTCAAAACCATGTGGAGCCTCAAGTTGTGGGACCACTTTAGGTAGGCCAAAAGTGCACACAAAAAGCGGGAAATTTCTGGATGACGGCGGCACTACCTCTTCGGGTATGAACGCCAATTTCCGGAAAAGTTTGGCAACTTCCTTGACTTCTTGAAGCTTGAGTGAGTCCTCCTTGGGCTGAGCTTGATGGTCCTTGGACTTCTCACGATGGTCTCCATCACTTCAGCCCGTGAACTACATTGAGTTTGAGTCTTCCTTGGTGTAAGGTTAGTGAGTGTGATCATTCCCATTGACCTTTACATCATTAACATTTAAAGCATCTCCTATTGCTCATGGGATTAGGATTAAGCCTACTTTGAGGTGTTTAGATCTTTTGTGGAGCTGGGGTTCTTTGTGGAAAGGAAGGGAATGGATTTTGCGGCTTGGAAATGGGGTTAGAACTCCCCTTGTTAAAAGGTTGGTTTTGGGTATATGGTATTGGATTTTTGGGTTTAGGAGGCCGCCTTACCTTCTTTTGCTGCTCAACTTTATGTGCCAGCATGCACACTTCATCAAAGGTAGTATAAGTTTGCAATTCAACCACATTAGCATACATAGGATCAAGTCATCCTAAGTACCTAACAATGGTTTGCTCTTCGGGTTCTTGAATAACTCACTTGATTAATAGCTTCTTAAACTCGCGTGTATACTCTTCAACACTTATGCTACCTTGAGTAGGATTATTGAGTTGAGAATAACAATCTTGGATATAAGTTGGGGGAAGAAAACGAGCCTTAAGCTTTGATTTCATCTTATCCTATGTACGAATTTTAGATTTTCTCTCCCTAACCCATTTAGCACATAAGTTTGTCCACCATAACGATGCATATTTTCTAAGTCTTAAGGCCACTATCTTGACCTTCTTATCCTCTTGAACGTCTTTATACTCAAAGAGACGTTCAACAGTATGCAACGAATCTAGAAACTCTTCAGGATCAAGCTTACCTTTAAATTCTGGAATTTCAACTTTGAAATCATTGGTGTTTGCTTGCATCCACGGTTTTGCCCTTGTCATTCTTACTAGTTCATCTTCGCTAGATGAATCAACTTCATGGCTACAGACTTGTTCTTGCTTTCTTGGTTCATATTGCAAAGTTTCTTCATTCATTTTCTGCTTTTGCTTCAAAACCGAACAAAGCTGTCTTCTTAGATACTCATTTTCTGCTTGTGTTTCTTGATTTCGTTGAGTATCCTCTTGAATCTTCTAAGCAAGCAACTCATTATGTCTCATTAAGGCTTCAAATCTCTCTTCCAAACTCATGCTAGAACTCATCTCGTTTACGGTTTGTGTTTAGAATTGAAAGAAGAAATGAATTCTGGAAGGGGATGGATGTACCAGGCCAAGGAGAAACCTAAGCTCTGATACCAAATATATGGAGGTCCATCCCCTAGCATGATCCATGGCCCACAAGGAAGCCCAAAGAGTCCAAGTTCCACGTCCAAAGTGCAAGAAATCAGCCTAGGAACACAAGAAAACTTTTTTGTCAAAACTGGAATTTCAGGCGTGCACAAACCCGGTTTTGTGCACCTAATTTCCTAACCTTCCCAAGGCTGAAATGGGGTTGCAGGAAGCCTAAGTTTAAGTTCAAGAAGTGCTCTTTCCATCAAGACCTCTTGCAAGTCATTTGGAGATCATTTGGTACCTCAAAACCTCAAGCCAAGTCAAACACTACATTCTGGCCAGAAACTGGACTGTCCGAATTTAAGGGCTGTGTTGGTGGACTTTTTCTCCTCTATTTGGTTTGAAACTTTCATGGCTTGAAAGTACTTTAAAAATATTATCAAATGGCCATAAAAAAACTCAGCCAAATTACACACATATAGAGCTATTATCCACCAAAACATTGCACAAAACATCCCTTTACCCGGTACATGGCCAGCCGGTACAAGGAGAGATGATTGAGGTGATTTTTGCTCTAATCCATGCTTAGCCACTTGCAAGAGCTGTCCTAAGGAGTGCCAATCTGCTGAGTGAAGCTTCCAAAGGCCCCTAAGTCGACACCTAAGCCTCAAGATCAGCAAAGATGAGGTGTCATGCCTGATGGGGACCATCCTTTGGAAACAAGTGAAGACCAAGCCACATGCCTAAGGGACCCTACAACCACCAAAGAAGTCAAAGAGGTTCATACCATGGTCCAAGAAATCATCAAACATGCATTGCACATGCTGCCTGGTTTGGGCAGAAATTGGCCCGGTTTTGCAAGCCTAATTACCCAAGCTTAGGTGGACTTAAAGGGCTGCAAAATTACTTTTTGGAACCCTTAATATGTCAGCTTCAAAGGCATATAAAGAGTTCTAGGTTAGGTATCTAGGAAATAAGTCAATGGGAGCCTTTTTCTAGAAGCAGCAGAAACTGTCCCAGTTTGCACATGCTGCACCTTTTGCCTGATATCTCCCAAACGGCTACTCCAAATGGCGTGCAACTTGAGCCCTGTGAAAGCTGACTTCCAGAGCTTTCCAACAAGACCTATTGCAGCCAATTTGGATGAGAAACCTAGGAGTTATAGCTGTTTAAAGTTGACCCATGTGCACTGAAAAGTTGCTGACATAAAGTAAAAAGCACTTTTCAGCTTTTGTCTTTTGCTTTTTGGTCCCCCCATGCTTTTGGACGTGTAAGAGCTTGTTGGATCCTTTTTTTTTTCAGCTTGTTAAAGGTTTCCCCCACTATAAAAGGGAGGCCTTGGGCTGCCAAGAGGATAGATGAACTTGCATTCAGCTTTGAGTTTTGTAAACTCTCTCAAATTCTCTTCAAAATTCCTAGTGTTATATCTTGGGTGTTTGGCAACCTCAAGTGGGTCTCTAGGTCTTCTTAATTCAACTAAGAAGGTGATTAACTTCTGTAACTTAGTTGAAGGAAGAAGATTTGCCCAAGTGTGCAAACCAAGGTGGATTATGATCACCCTTGCTAGTCCACTTGATCTATCTTGGTTCTTGATTTTCTTTTCATGTTTTCTACCCAAGTGCATTCTTGATTCACTTTAGCAAATACTTGCCTTAGTGAAGCCTGAATACATCATTTGGTATCAGAGCTTAGGCTACCCTCTTGGCCAAGCTTCCATCCCCCAAACACATACCAAACACCAAAACCACAAAACAACCCCCCAAACCTGGTGACAAGAAGAGATGTTTCCGTTGTCAAGGCCTTGGACACTTTGCTTCCAAGTGTCCTAACAAAAGAGTAGTCACTTTGGCCGAGTATCAAGCTTATTGTGAGGAGCTAGATGATGAGAATGATGGGGAAGAAAAGGAGCTTCTCATGACCGAAGCTCTTGAAGAAGTCGAAGAGGGACCCGATGAAGGAGAAATGCTTGTGATAAGAAGAGCCTTGAGTGGTATTGCTTTCCAAAATGACATGGAACAAAGGGAGAACATGTTCCACACCCGGTGTACCGTGAAGGGGAAGGTTTGCTCTCTTATTATTGATGGTGGAAGTTGTGCCAATGTTGCTTCCAAGACTCTAGTGGACAAACTCAAGCTATCGGTCTCTCCACACCCAAGCCCTTACACCATACAATGGCTCAATCAAGGTAAAGGCTTGCAAATCTCCTCTCGTTGTTTACTTAGCTTTTCAATTGGTAAAAGTTACAAGGATGAGATTTGGTGTGATATTGTGCCCATGGATGCTTGTCATGTTCTCTTGGGACGTCCATGGTTGTTTGACCGAAGTGTGATGCATGATGGTCGGTTAAACACATATACATTTGCCAAAGACCGCAAAAAGATCACCCTTACCCCTCTCAAATCCAACTCACAAAAAAGGCCTCAAGACTCTCCTAGCATGGATGTCTTTCTTACTACCCTACTCCATTCCCAACTCCATGAATATGATGATTTCAAGGAGTGGATTTTACTTGGCCAAGAACCGGCCGAAGCTAAGGATTCTTCCCATCCTTTGCTTTCCTCTCTCCTCAAAGATTTCCAACATGTCTTCCCTAGTGAGGTTCCCCATGGCCTCCCTCCCAAAAGAACCATACAACACAAAATTGACCTCGTCCCTGGTGCTACCCTCCCAAATAAGCCGGCCTACCGAATGAATCCCCAAGAGACTCAAGAGGTGCAACGGCAAGTAGATGATCTTCTTGCCAAAGGCTTGATTCGTGAGAGCCTTAGCCCATGTGCCGTGCCGGCCCTGCTTGTTCCGAAGAAAGATGGGTCAATGAGAATGTGTGTGAATAGTAGAGCGATAAACAAAATCACTATCAAATATCGCTTTCCTATTCCACGGTTGGAGGATCTCTTAGATGAGCTTTATGGAGCCACCATCTTTTCTAAGATTGATCTTAGAAGTGGCTACTACCAAATCCGGATTTATGAAGGAGATGAGTGGAAGACGGCCTTCAAAACTAAAGGAGGCCTCTATGAGTGGCTTGTCATGCCATTCGGGTTGACAAATGCACCAAGCACTTTCATGAGGCTTATGAACCAAGTTCTAAAGCCCCTTATCGGCAAATTTGTTGTTGTCTACTTTGATGACATATTGGTGTATAGCAAGAGTGAAGAAGAGCATGCCCATCACCTACACCAAGTCTTGAGTATCCTATCTCAAGAAGAGCTCTATGGAAACTTGCAGAAGTGCCACTTTTTCACTTCTCAAGTCATATTTTTGGGCTATGTTGTCTCGGCTCAAGGGATTCATGTTGATGAGAGCAAAATCCAAGCAATCCGAGATTGGCCCGTTCCTACTTCCATTCCACAAGTTAGGAGCTTTCATGGCCTAGCCTCTTTGTATAGGAGGTTTGTGAGAGATTTTAGCACCATTGTTGCCCCCATGACCGAGGTGCTTAAGGCCAAAAGATTTGAGTGGACTAATCAAGCTCAAAGGGCCTTTGAAGAAATCAAGTACAAGCTCACAAGTGCACCCGTTCTAGCTCTACCAAGCTTCTCCAAAGTCTTTGAGGTAGAGTGTGATGCTTCCAGTGTTGGGATAGGGGCTATCCTATCTCAAGAGAAGAGGCCCCTTGCCTTCTTTAGTGAGAAGCTCAATGATGCAAAGAGGAAGTACTCTACTTATGACAAGGAGTTTTATGCTATTGTGAGAGCTTTGGAGCATTGGAGGCACTACTTGGTGGGAGGAGAATTCATTCTCCATTCGGATCATGAGGCGCTCAAATTCATACAAGGGCAACACAAGCTCAACCCAAGGCATGCAAAGTGGGTTGAGTACCACCAAGCCTTTCATTTTGTGATCCACCACAAGTCGGGTCAACTCAACAAAGGAGCGGATGTATTATCAAGAAGGTACCTCTTACTCTCTACCTTGGAATCCAAAGTCCTTGGTTTTGAGACTGTTAAGGGGTTGTATGCCCAAGATGAAGACTTCAAGGAAACTTATGAGAAGTGCTCTATCCATGCCCACGGTCTATTTCATTTAGAGCATGGGTTTCTCTTCAAAGGGACCCGGCTATGCATACCAAGGAGTGGGTTTCGGGAACTCCTCATTCAAGAGCTCCATGGTGGGGCTTTGGCCGGACATTTTGGCATTGAGAAGACTCGCTCCATGCTCAAGGAGCACTACTATTGGCCAAGCATGTCCAAGGATGTAGAGCACTATGTGAGAAGGTGTTCTACTTGTCAACAAGCCAAGAGCCACTCTCGGCCCCAAGGTCTATACACTCCTCTCCCCATTCCTCAAGGTCCTTGGGAGGATGTGAGTTTAGACTTCATCACGGGTTTGCCACGAACCCAAAGGCACAAAGATTCAATCATGGTAGTGGTGGACCGATTCTCAAAGATGGCACACTTCATAGCATGCCATACCACCAATGATGCTTCCTCCATTGCCAACCTTTACTTCAAAGAGATAGTTCGTCTCCATGGAATTCCAAGAAGCATGGTGTCGGATAGGGACACCAAGTTCCTAAGCCACTTTTGGCTTACCTTGTGGAGAAAGTTTGGCACTCACCTCAAGTTTAGCACTACATGCCACCCCCAAACCGACGGTCAAACTGAAGTGACTAATAGGACTTTGGGCACTTTGCTTAGAGTTCTAGTCAAGAAGAGCATCAAAGGGTGGGATGAGTTGCTCCCTCATGCGGAATTCGCCTTCAACCGAGCTCCAAGCAAGGCAACCACTCTTTCACCTTTCCAAGTGGTGCATGGTTACAATCCAAGGACTCCCTTAGACTTGGTTCCAATCCCAAATCCAACCAAGTTTAGTTGGGAGGCCGAGGAGAGGGCCAAAGAAATTCAAGAGCTATACACCAAGGTGAGAGAAAGAATTGAGAAATCCAATGAGCAAGCCAAGCAACGAGCCAACAAGCATAGGAAAGATGCTCAATTTCAACCGGGAGACTTGGTTTGGATTCATTTGAGGAAAGAGAGGTTCCCTAGCAAGCGCAAATCCAAGCTCATGCCAAGGTCAAATGGTCCATTTGAAGTCATTGAGAAGATTGGTCCTAATGCTTACAAGATTGACCTCCCAGGAGAGTATGGAGTCTCGGCCACCTTTAATGTGGCCGATCTTAGTCCATATTATGATGAAGATGATCAACTTCCGAGTTTGAGGTCAAACTCCAACCAATCCGGGGAGTATGATGGGGACCATCCTTTGGAAACAAGTGAAGACCAAGCCACATGCCTAAGGGACCCTACAACCACCAAAGAAGTCAAAGAGGTTCATACCATGGTCCCAGGAATCATCAAACATGCATTGCACATGCTGCCCGGTTTGGACAGAAATTGGCCCGGTTTTGCAAGCCTAATTACCCAAGCTTAGGTGGACTTAAAGGGCTGCAAAATTACTTTTTGGAACCCTTAATATGTCAGCTTCAAAGGCATATAAAGAGTTCTAGGTTAGGTATCTAGGAAATAAGTCAATGGGAGCCTTTTTCTAGAAGCAGCAGAAACTGTCCCAGTTTGCACATGCTGCACCTTTTGCCTGATATCTCCCAAACGGCTACTCCAAATGGCGTGCAACTTGAGCCCTGTGAAAGCTGACTTCTAGAGCTTTCCAACAAGACCTATTGCAGCCAATTTGGATGAGAAACCTAGGAGTTATAGCTGTTTAAAGTTGACCCATGTGCACTGAAAAGTTGCTGACATAAAGTAAAAGCACTTTTCAGCTTTTGTCTTTTGCTTTTTGGTCCCCCCATGCTTTTGGACGTGTAAGAGCTTGTTGGATCCTTTTTTTTTCAGCTTGTTAAAGGTTCCCCCCACTATAAAAGGGAGGCCTTGGGCTGCCAAGAGGATAGATGAACTTGCATTCAGCTTTGAGTTTTGTAAACTCTCTCAAATTCTCTTCAAAATTCCTAGTGTTATATCTTGGGTGTTTGGCAACCTCAAGTGGGTCTCTAGGTCTTCTTAATTCAACTAAGAAGGTGATTAACTTCTGTAACTTAGTTGAAGGAAGAAGATTTGCCCAAGTGTGCAAACCAAGGTGGATTATCATCACCCTTGCTAGTCCACTTGATCTATCTTGGTTCTTGATTTTCTTTTCATGTTTTCTACCTAAGTGCATTCTTGATTCACTTTAGCAAATACTTGCCTTAGTGAAGCCTGAATACATCAATGCCCGGGTTCAATCTAACCGGTTTTGTGTTGTTTGGATTTTGTGATTTCTGCCTAGTTTGGCTCCTAAACTAGCTTAGCATAAGGTGCAACAGCTGAATGGAGGCTTCCTTTAGTCCCTAAATCGACACATCATCCTCAAGATGAGCATTGAAGAGTTGTCAAGTGGATGATGCATCTACCCATTTATGCTTTGATTTGATCCTTGTAATTTTGCCTAGTTTAGCTTGTAGTGCAACCTAAGGCCTATGCTTGTACTTGAAATGCTTGTATTAATACCCCCCCAAGGCTTGGCCGGCCACACACTCAAGCATTTGTATGAAATGAAGTTGAGCTTTGCTCCTTTGAACTCTCAAACTCTCTTCTAGCTTATCTCTTCCTTTGGCCGGGTTGAGTGATGATCTAGCAAGAGTCTTAACTCCTTCTTCATGGTGTTTCTGTATCCAAGGGGTGGTTAAGGGCCCTAACATCTTTCCTTGGTGGTGTTTCTGTATCCAAGGTTCGTGTTAGTTCCGGTTGCTTATCCAAGTCTAAGGTGAGTTTGTGGTTTCAAAGTTGCCTTGAACTTCTTGCACTTTTCTTACATTCTTTCCCATCCTCTTGGCTTTCCCTAGAGGATACATCATATTTGGTATCAGAGCTAAGGCTTCCCTAGGCCTAAGCTTGCTGCCCAACACCCTTCCAAACACCCCAAACACATTCCCCCTCAAAAACACCAAACCGTGCTCCACGGTTTTTCACCATCCAGAAAATCGGCACGGTCAGCCCGTGCCAAAGAGCACGACCGTGCCACCCTCACATTCCAGCCACACTTCCTTTTTCCATCCACACCCAGTACTTCAGCACGGCCACCCCGTGCCATGTCGCACGACCGTGCCACCCCTTTCCCAGCCACATCTCAACTTCGCTCCCGTCCAGAACCAGAGCACGGCCACCCCGTGCCTAACAGCACGCCCGTGCCACATTCAGGCCGTGAAATTCCTGCTTATTTCAACACAAGCACTACTAGCATGACCATGGAGGAAAAGTTTGAGGCTCTCACGAGGAATTATGAGGCCTTGAAGCTACAGAATGAAGAGATCAAAGGTCAGAACGAGTATTTGAGGCGACAACTTGGAGACTCCTTGAAGCAAAAACGAAAGGAGGTTAGAAGTTCCCGATCTTCTAACTCCTCCGACTCCGAACCGGAAGCGAGAGAAGCCCCACACTTGAGCTCGTCAAGTGAAGAGGAGGCTTATGGAAGATCAAGAAGAGGAAGGCGGACAACCTCTCACCAAGGAGACATTAGAGTGGAGATTCCAGAATTTGAAGGGAAGCTAGACCCCGATGAGTTCTTGGAATGGATGCAAACCGTTGAGAGAATCTTTGACTACAAAGAGATTTCCGAGGGAAATAAGGTAAAACTTGTGGCCCTTAAACTTCGTAAATATGCTTCTCTTTGGTGGTCCAACCTTTGTGCTAAGAGAGTTAGGCAAGGGAAGGGAAAGATTCGAACATGGGAAAAGATGAAAACCAAACTCAAAGCCCGTTTCCTACCCCCATCTTACCTACAAGACAATTATTCCCAACTTCACAATCTCACCCAGGGGAACTTGAGTGTTGAGGAGTACACTAGGGAATTTGAGAAGTTGTTAATCAAGTGTGACTTGAGAGAGCCCGAAGAGCAAACCATAGTGAGATATTTGGGTGGGTTAGATCCTAGGTATGCCCATGTGGTGGAATTGCAACAATACACCACTTTTGATGAGGTGTGTGTCTTAGCCCACAAAGTTGAACAACAAAGGAAATCCAAGCTCTACAAAAGAGAACCTCCCAAACCCTTTCCCAAGAGCCAACCTTTCAACAAGGGGAGCTCTTATCCACCTCCCAAACCCACGGTTACTACACCCCCACCACCACAAAAGAACCAAACTCCACAAAAGACTCCACCTTCCCAAAACCATCCCAACCCTAAGCCAAATGACCAAAGAAGGTGTTTCAAGTGTCAAGGTCTTGGGCACATTGCTTCAGAGTGTCCAAATAGGAGAGTTATCACCTTGGCCGAGTGGGATGAGAGAAGAGAAGAAGAGGGAGAAGAGGAGGAAGAAAGAGAAGGTGTGTATTACATAGAGGAACAAAAAGAAGTGATTGAGGAAGCGGATGAAGGAGAGTTACTTGTATTGAGGAGAGCTTTGAGTACCAAAAGAGGAGAGCATGAAGAACAAAGGGAGAACATCTTCCATACACGTTGCACCATTCAAAGCAAAGTGTGTTCCCTCATCATTGATGGTGGGAGTTGTGCAAATGTGGCATCCTCAACTATGGTGGAGAAGCTTGGCCTTCAAGCTTCGGCTCATCCTCACCCCTACAACATTCAATGGCTAAATCAAGGTAAGGGGTTGCAAGTTAATTCAAGATGCTTGATTTCATTTTCCATTGGCAAGCACTATCATGATGAGTTGTGGTGTGATATCATCCCCATGGATGCATGTCACCTTTTGTTGGGAAGACCATGGTTGTTTGACCGGAAAGTCATGCATGATGGCTACTTAAACACTTACACTTTCCACAAGGATGGGAAAAAGATCACCCTTGCCCCATTAAGCCCTTCCCAACTCCACAAAAGCAAGCCCCAACCAACCCATGACCGTTCGGATATGCTTCTAACCGTGAGTGAGCCTCTCCTTAAGGCTTCTCACCATGAATTCAAGGCCTTCAAGGAGTGGATCCTAGCCACCCTTGAGGAATCCGAAACCTCCACTCCATCACACCCCCTAGCCCTTTCCCTCCTTGAACACTTTAGCCATGTCTTTCCCGAGGAAATACCTCCCGGCTTACCACCACAAAGAACCATCCAACACCACATAGACCTCATACCCGGTTCCATCCTCCCAAATAAACCGGCATACCGAGCCAACCCCAAGGAAACCATGGAAATCCAAAGGCAAGTTTATGAACTTATGGATAAGGGGTTGATTAGAGAGAGCTTGAGCCCTTGTGCGGTTCCGGCCCTCCTTGTTCCAAAGAAAGATGGGAGCATGCGTATGTGTGTTGATAGTAGGGCGATCAACAAAATAACCATCAAGTATAGGTATCCAATTCCCCGCCTTGAAGACATGCTTGATGAGTTATATGGTTCTAGTGTGTTCTCTAAAGTGGACTTGAGAAGTGGCTACTATCAAATCCGCATTAGAGAGGGAGATGAGTGGAAGACGGCCTTCAAGACCAAAGGAGGCTTGTATGAGTGGCTAGTCATGCCATTCGGTTTGTCAAATGCTCCAAGTACCTTCATGCGGCTCATGAACCAAGTGTTCCGGCCCTTTATTGGCAAATTTGTTGTGGTGTATTTTGATGACATCCTCATCTATAGCAAGAATGAAGAAGAGCACCTTCAACATCTCACCCAAGTCATGAAGGTCCTAGAAAAAGAAAAGCTCTATGGTAACCTCAAGAAGTGCACCTTTTTCACTCATGAGGTGACCTTCCTTGGTTACATTGTTACAAATGAAGGTATCAAGGTTGATGAGAGTAAGGTGGAAGCAATTCGGTCTTGGCCCATCCCAAGGAGCATTCATGATGTGCGAAGTTTCCATGGGCTTGCCTCATTCTATAGGCGGTTCATTAGGGACTTTAGCACAATTATGGCCCCTATGACCGAGGTTATCAAAGGTGCATCGTTCAAGTGGACTCCCAAGGCTCAAGAAGCCTTTGAAACCATCAAGTCCAAACTCACCCAAGCACCAGTACTTGCCTTACCATGCTTTAATAAGGTGTTTGAGGTGGAATGTGATGCATCGGGAGTTGGCATTGGAGGAGTTCTCACTCAAGAAGGGCGGCCCTTAGCCTTCTTTAGTGAGAAGCTTTGTGACTCAAGGAGGAAGTACTCCACTTATGATAAGGAGTTCTATGCAATAGTGAGGTGCCTTGAGCATTGGAATCATTACTTGGTGGCTAGTGAGTTCATCTTGCACTCCGATCATGAAGCCTTGAAATACATTCAAGGGCAACATAAACTTAACTCACGGCATGCCAAGTGGGTGGAGTTCCTCCAATCTTTCAACTTCACCATCAAGCATAAGTCCGGAAAGCTCAACCAAGGAGCCGATGCCTTGTCAAGGAGGCACTTATTGCTATTCCAACTTGATGCTTGCATTCTTGGTTTTGAGCATTTGAAGTCCCTCTATGAGAATGATGAAGATTTGGGAGAGCTCTACAAGGAGTGCCTTCGATATCCCAAAGGTGACTTCCTTGTCCAAGATAGATTTTTGTTCAAAGGATCCAGATTGTGTGTGCCTAAGTGTGGCACAAGAGAGTTACTCATACGTGAGGTCCATGGAGGATCTCTTGCCGGTCACTTTGGAGAGAACAAGACCCTTATGATGCTAAGGGAACATTATTATTGGCCGAGTATGAGTAAAGATGTCCAAGATGTGTTGAAGAGATGTGCCACTTGCTAAGTTGCCAAAAGCCACCTCCTACCCCACGGCTTATACACTCCCTTACCTACTCCCAATCATCCTTGGGAGGATGTGAGCGTGGACTTTGTTCTTGGCCTTCCAAGAACACAAAGGGGTAAAGATTCGATCTTTGTCGTTGTTGATCGTTTTTCTAAGATGGCCCATTTTATACCTTGTACCAAGACCAACGATGCCACCCACATTGCCGATCTATACTTCAAGGAAGTAATAAGGTTGCATGGCATCCCTAGATCCATTGTTTCGGATAGGGATACCAAGTTCCTTAGCCATTTTTGGGTGACACTTTGGAAGAAGATGGGAACCAAGCTCAAGTATAGCACTTCATGCCACCCTCAAACGGATGGGCAAACCGAAGTCACCAACCGGACTTTGGGAAGCCTTCTAAGAGTGCTAGTAAAGTCCAACCTCAAAGCTTGGGACTTAGCCTTGCCTCATGCCGAGTTCGCTTTCAACAAAACACCTAGCAAGGCCATGGGTATGTCCCCATTCAAGGTAGTTTATGGTTTGGATCCTTTGAGTCCCCTTGATCTTGTTCCAAGGGAGATGAATGAGAAGCCTCACATGGAGGCTAGCAAGCGAGTTGAAGAGATCCAAAAGCTCCATGAGACTGTGAGGGCAAAGATAGAGAAGGCCAATGCCTCCTACAAGGACCGTGCTAACAAGCATAGGAAGAAGATGGTGTTTTACCCCGGTGATTTGGTATGGGTTCACTTGAGAAAGGAAAGGTTTCCTTCTAAAAGGAAGAGCAAGTTGATGCCAAGAGCCGATGGTCCCTTTGAAGTGTTAGAGCGCATCAACGACAATGCCTACAAGATCAATTTGCCCGGTGAATATGAAGTGTCGGCCACCTTCAATGTAGCCGACCTTAGCCCTTATGAGGAGGATGATCATCTTATCAATTTGAGGGCAAATTCTCTTCAACAAGGGGAGGATGATGGAGGTCCATCCCCTAGCATGATCCATGGCCCACAAGGAAGCCCAAAGAGTCCAAGTTCCACGTCCAAAGTGCAAGAAATCAGCCTAGGAACACAAGAAAACTTTTTTGTCAAAACTGGAATTTCAGGCGTGCACAAACCCGGTTTTGTGCACCTAATTTCCTAACCTTCCCAAGGCTGAAATGGGGTTGCAGGAAGCCTAAGTTTAAGTTCAAGAAGTGCTCTTTCCATCAAAACCTCTTGCAAGTCATTTGGAGATCATTTGGTACCTCAAAACCTCAAGCCAAGTCAAACACTACATTCTGGCTAGAAACTGGACTGTCCGAATTTAAGGGCTGTGTTGGTGGACTTTTTCTCCTCTATTTGGTTTGAAACTTTCATGGCTTGAAAGTACTTTAAAAATATTATCAAATGGCCTTAAAAAAACTCAGCCAAATTACACACATATAGAGCTATTATCCACCAAAACATTGCACAAAACATCCCTTTACCCGGTACATGGCCAGCCGGTACAAGGAGAGATGATTGAGGTGATATTTGCTCTAATCCATGCTTAGCCACTTGCAAGAGCTGTCCTAAGGAGTGCCAATCTGCTGAGTGAAGTTTCCAAAGGCCCCTAAGTCGACCCCTAAGCCTCAAGATCAGCAAAGATGAGGTGTCATGCCCGGGTTCAATCTAACCGGTTTTGTGTTGTTTGGATTTTGTGATTTCTTCCTAGTTTAGCTCCTAAACTAGCTTAGCATAAGGTGCATCAGCTGAATGGAGGCTTCCTTTAGTCCCTAAAGTCGACACATCATCCTCAAGATGAGCATTGAAGAGTTGTCAAGTGGAGGATGGATCTACCCATTTATGCTTTGATTTGATCCTTGTAATTTTGCCTAGTTTAGCTTGTAGTGCAACCTAAGGCCTATGCTTGTACTTGAAAAGCTTGTATTAATACCCCCCAAGGCTTGGCCGGCCACACACTCAAGCATTTTGTATGAAATGAAGTTGAGCTTTGCTCCTTTGAACTCTCAAACTCTCTTCTAGCTTATCTCTTCCTTTGGCCGGGTTGAGTGGTGATCTAGCAAGAGTCTTAACTCCTTCTTGGTGGTGTTTCTGTATCCAAGGGGTGGTTAAGGGCCCTAACATCTTTCCTTGGTGGTTTTCTGTATCCAAGGTTCGTGTTAGTTCCGGTTGCTTATCCAAGTCTAAGGTGAGTTTGTGGTTTCAAAGTTGCCTTGAACTTCTTGCACTTTTCTTACATCTTTCCCATCCTCTTGGCTTTCCCTAGAGGATACATCAAAATATAATGTATCTTTGATGGAAAACACTAAATCTTAAAGCTAAATTCAGAAGCCAAAGGCTAGCAAAGCTGAATTCTAGCTTAAGCTCAAGTGTAGCCGTGTATGAGTGTGCGAATGCAAGATAATCTATACTTTTGTTTAGGTATAAAAACACCACCAAACACTAGCTTACGGTCCCTAAATTTTGATTAAGATTCAGAAATACCACTTAATCAAGGATTAGAACTTACTTGATTACCACCTTAGTCGACCAAATTAAGGATAAGCAAGTGAAGTATTTGAGAGGACGAAAGCTAAAGCTCTCTATTCTGGTTTTTCATTCAAAGGTGAGTTCTTTTATAAAATGGTCATGAGTAGAACACTAGTACATGACCTAGCTAGCATCCATACAAGCAAGCTAGCTGGTGAAGGTTTCCTTCTTTGGAAGGAAACGTATTAGCCTTCTAACCTATGCACTTTGTACAAAATCATATTAAAAGCTTGCTTAACTTAACTTAATTACATCCAAAACATTAAGGAAAGCAAAAAAATGATATAATTAACTTAATACATTCTTAACTAAGCTAACTCAACAAAATTAATTAGCAAAATGTGGAGAAAAGCAACCGTAAAGTGCTTCTGCTTTTCGGCCATCCAATCAAGTGCAAGGTGCTAATTTTCCATTTGTTTTCATTGGTTCACACGTTTCAAAGCTTCTTTGATTGTGAATCAATGTATTCCCAGGCTGCTTGTCTAGTAAAGGTAGCAAGCAAGCAAGAAGAGAGCTAAGGAAACCCTTAGGTGAAGGAAAAACACGTCGTGCATCAACCAGGTTCACTAGGCAATTTTTAACCCGGTATTGTGACCTTGCTTCCACCAATCAAAAGTGATCATGATTTTGATTTCAGGCCATGGGGGGACTTTTTAGGGTGTGCACAAACCCCCTTGCAAGGAAATCAATGTTAAATCATGTTTAAGTAGAAGATTTCCACCAAAACATTTTACCGTGCAGTTCTGAACCAAAACTAGCATGTTGGACAAAAGGCCTTGATCTCTTGAATTTGACTGTGAATGATTGAATTGGACTTTGGAACTTGCATTGGACCTTAATGGACTCTTAGGACCCTCTTCCTTGTCTTGTTCATGGAGGACTCCATCATTTGCGCACCATAATGATGCATACTTTCTAAGTCTTAAGGCCACTAACTTGACCTTTTTATCCTCTTGAACGTCTTTATACTCAGAGACACGTTCAACAGTATGCAACCAATCTAAAAAGTCTTCAGGATCAAGCTTACCTTTAAATTCTGGAATTTTAACTTTGAAATCATTGGTGTTTGCTTCCATCCATGGTTCTACCCTTATCATTCTTTCTGGTTCATCTTCACTAGATGAATCAACTTCATGGCTGAAGACTTGTTCTTGCCTTCCTGGTTCAGATTGCAAAGTTTCTTCATTAATTTTTTGCTTTTGCTTCAAAACTGAACTAACCTGTCTTCTTAGATACTCATTTTGTGCTCGAGTTTCTTGATTTTGTTGAGTATCCTCTTGAATCTTCATAGCCACCAACTCATTCTGTCTCATTAGGGCTTTAAATCTCTCTTCCAAACTCATGCCAAAACTCATCTTATTCACGGTTTGTGTTTGGATTCAAACTAGGAATGTGTTTGGAATTGAATGGAGAAATGAATTCTAGAAGGGGATAGATGTACCAAGCCAAGGAGAAACCTAAGCATTGATGCCAAATATGATGTATCTTGGATGGAGAACACTAAAACTCAAAACGGAATTCAAAGGCTAAAGGCTAGCAAAGTTGAATTCAAGCTTAAGTTCAAGTGTAGCCATGTATGAATGAACGTGATGGAGTCTAATGGAGTCCTCCATGGCTAGGACAAGGAAGAGGGTCCTAAGAGTCCATCAAGGTCCAATGCAAGTTCCAAAGTCCAATTAATGGTTCAGAAGTTAGAAGAGAACCAAGCAGTAGCATCCAAGTTACAGAACCAGAATGTACCCAGTTTTGTTCATCTCATTTCTTAAGCGACATTATGGCTTAAGATTGATATTTTTGCATTTTGGATTCCTCATGATGTTAGCTTTTAGGTCCAAATATTTAAATTCAATCATGCACTGTTGAAGTCAACAGATAAAGGCCTTTTGTCCAACCTACCAGTTTTGGATTGAAAGTGCACAGTAAATGTTTTAGTGGAAATCTTCTACTTAAACATGATTTAGCCTTCATTTCTTTGCAAGGGGTTTGTATACACCCTAAGGAGTACCTGATGTACCTGCCGAGGGTTCAAGCTAATGCTCAAGTTAAGAGTGAAAGCTTACAAACCAAGGTAGATATAATCAAGGGAAAACCAAGGAAAGTGGACACATAATATGATGGTTGTGAAGCATCAAACATGTGAGGGAGGAATGGAACTTAGAATCAAGTGATTCTAAATGAGAAAACAAATAGAATTTGATGTGAATTGATGTATGTCTCAAGGGATGGAAGGAACCAAGTAGCAAGCTACCAAGTACACGAAGCTAGCAAGTGAAATCAACACAAAAGGGGGACGTTCAAGGGAGGCACAGTCGTGCCTATAAGCACGGTATGGCCGTGCCAACTTGCTGCCATGTTCGTCAAGTTTAGTGGTGTTTCACGGTTTGAGATGGGGTTAGTGTTTGGGTTGCAAGCTAAATCAAAAGGGATACCTTTAGCCTGGGTCAAGCATGAAAATGGATGTAAGAAGGGTTATGGTTGTGTGGAATGGAAAGAAGAATCAAAGTTAGGAATTACTAACTCAAGATTAAGCTAGCAAACTCACTTTAACTCTCTTTGAACACTTGAGATAAAACACCAGATGAGATAGAACTAAACTTGAAGAATGGATACAGAAGCACCACCAAACTCAAGTTTAGGGCCCTTAAACTATGATTAAGATACAGATATCACCACTTAATCAAGCTTAAGACTTCACTTGAACACCACCTTAATCGGCCAAAATTAAGGATAAGCAAGCTAAGTGTTTGGAGTGTGCCTAAGCACCGAAAGCACAATGCTCTCAACTTTGAGTTTGATTCAAATCTGGCATATGTTACAAGGGGGCGTGCAAGCTCTTTAAATAGAGCTAAGCTAGCAAGCAAGCACACACACAAGCACCTTGACCTTTCCCTCCTAGTGAGGAAAGGTATTAAGAACTAATACAAGCTGATTTGTGCTAAACTAGATTACAAGCTTCCTGAAACTATTCTAATATATCTTAAACATAAAGTAAAACATCACTAATGTTCATTATACATCAATCTACTCTTAAACTAAGCTTAATACATGCTGAGATTTTGCTGAGCTCCCATTGGTTAGCCGTAAAGTGGTCGTTGCCTTTTGCCTAGCCAATAGTATGCAAGAGACACTCTTTTTGCTGTTTGTTCTTCATTGGTCCGACCTTCCCAAGGTCTTGCAGCCCATCATTGATGCCTAGGGATGTGTACCAAGCTTTGAAGAGTGTGCCAAATCTGCTGAGTTGAAGGAAACCCGCCGGTGAAGGCAAAAATAAACCGGGACAGCAAACCGGGTTCAAGGATAGTTTCTGGCCGGTTTTGGGACTAGGATTAGGCTTAGCAAAAGTGATGATGATTCGGTTTTCAGGCCATGGGGGGTCACTTTGGGATGTGTATAAACCCCCCCCCCCACAAAGAAATCAAGGTTGTGACATGTTTAAGTAAGGTAATCAGACTTAAACATTTTACCGCGCAGATTAGAGCTTAATCTGACCGGTTTGGAAAAAGTCCTTGATCTCTCATACTCTTGTGGGTATGATTGACAACTAATGCTTGGACCTGAAAGTAGACATCATGAGGATTCCAAAAATGTATAATTCCAAGACTTAAGCCATCATATAGCTTGAGTTATGAAGTAACCAAAAAAGTGCATAATCTGGTCCTGCTGGGCAGTTTGGACACCTTAGGTTTAATTGCTAATTTGAATGGGCAAATGAAGTCCAAATTGGATGAAACTTGTTTTGCTGTAAAGCTGTCTTCTTGAACTTCAAATCCATAGAAAAATATTAGACTTAAACCTTGAGGATGCTTGATGAATTAAGCACACAAAAGTGGGTTAACTGCTGGATTTAACCCTTGCCCTGCAGTTTCAATGTTTAATCAAAACTTGGATGATTTATTCATCCTTAAACCAGCATAATAAGATTATCTAATTGATTTGATTCCTTTTTAACAAAAGGGATGGAGGGATTTCCATCATAGTCCCCTTGTTAAAAATGATTTGCCCTCAAATCATAGTAGGTAATGAACTCCTCTTTTGCTTCCATTCTGGTTGAAATAAAATCAACCATGAAAACAAGTCTCTTTTGAACTTAGAGACTTTTTTCTTTACCTTCCCCTTGCTGATCTGAATGGTGGATGTAGGGGACCTCTTGGACTTGCTTCGAACCAATTCTTTAAATGCTCTTAACTCAAAATTAGGAGCTTTTAGTAATGGTTCTGAAATGGATTGACAGAAATTTGGGTTGAGTGTTTTAGGTGTGGGTGGAGTGGGAAAAAATGATGGTGGGTTATGAAAAGTGGTGGGAAGGATGAGATGCTCATGGCTTCTAGGTGGATGGTGGATGTTTAAAGTGAGCATAGCCCCTTTATTTGCCTCAATCTCTATCTCCTCAAGATCATCTTCTTCATCCTCTTCTTTTTCCTCCTCTAATTCATCCTCCTTCGGTTCTTCCACTAAGGGCATCTTCTTTTCCTCCTGATTTTCCTCCTTTCTCACGGCTTTCCTTTCTTCCGAGGTAATGACTTTGTTGTTTGGGCAATCCGTGGCTAAGTGTCCAAGCTCTTGGCACTTGAGGCACCTTCTAAGTTGTGAGGAAAAGATCATTTGTGGGGTTGGTTTTTTTTGTGGGGTGGAAGGGAATGAACTCGTGGGCTTAATGGAGATACTTTCTTTCATTGGCGTGTAAGTGGATGGGCAAAAGGAACCCTTCATCTTACTACTCAATTTCTTCCAAGTTCTCACCTTCTTTTTTCCTTTCTTTTTTCGCTCAAACTTGTACTTATTCCACCACTGAAGTGCACAACCTCTCAATCTTGAAATAACCACTTTGAACTTCTCTTGGTCATTAAGGATACAACAAGCAAAAACTCGTTCCACCTTAGATAACCAACCTGTGAACTCTTCCATTTCACCATGAAATTTTGGAATTGCAAAGCAAGCATATCCAATATCAATAAAAGCTAGTTCTTTCTCCAAGTTCATTGAAGATAGCATGAAGGATGAGGTCTAGGGTTCTTTGTGGATTGATTTGAAACGTAAGTAGGCTGTTTGTGTTTGGATTTAATTTGGGAGCGTGGGGGTCAGGCAAGGATCTGAACTTGCTCTGATACCAAATATGATGTACCTGCCGAGGGTCTAGGCTAATACTCAAATTAAGAGTGAAACCTTATAATCCAAAGGTAGATACAATCAAGGGAAAACCAAGGAAAGTGGACACATAATATAATGGTTGTGAAGCATCAAACATGTGAGGGAGGAATGGAACTTAGAATCAAGGGATTGTAAGTGAAAATCAAAGGAAGTTTGATGTATTTTGATGTATATCTCAAAGGGTGAGTGGAACCAAGTTACAAGCTACCAAGAATATGAAGGAATCAAGTGAAAACCACACGGATTAGGTGTGGCACGGTCGTGCCTTTAGGCACGGGCAGGCCGTGCCACTTTTCTGGTTTGTGACACCATGTTTCTCCCTTTTGCACGGTTGAGTATGGTTTGAGGTTTGTGATGGAAGCTAGACTATTAGAGGTAGTCTAAGCCTTGAATAAGCATGGGGATGGATATATAAGTGGCTTGTAAATAAGAGAAAGTGGGAGAGAAGTAAAGTTAAGATTTACCAACTCCAAATTAAAGCTAGCAAACTCACTTTAACTCTCTTTGAATCCTTGAGTATAAACACCAAATGAGATAGAACAAAACTTGAAGAATGGATACAGAAACACCACCAAACTCAAGTTTAGGGCCCTTAAACTATGATTAAGATACAGATATCACCACTTAATCAAGCTTAAAACTTCACTTGAACACCACCTTAATCGGCTTAATTAAGGATAAGCAAGTTTAGTATTTGGAGTGTGCCTAAGCACGAAAGCACAGAGCTCTCAACTTGGGTTTTGATTCAAATCTAGTTGTCTTCTCATATAAGGGGCATGCAAGCTCTTTAAATGGAGCTAAGCTAGCAAGCAAGCACACACACACACACACACCCCCCTCTACCTTTCTTAATAGTTAGGAACGGTATTAAGAGCTAACATAAGCTGATTTGTGCTAAACTAGATTACAAGCTTACTTAAACTTAATCTAATACATCTTAAACATAAAGTAAAACATTACTAATGTTCATTATACATCAATCTACTCTTAAACTAAGCTTAATACATGCTGAGATTTTGCTGAGCTCCCATTGGTTAGCCGTGAAGTAGCCCTTGCCTTTTGTCTAGCCACTAGTATGCAAGAGACACTCTTTTTGCTGCTTGTTCCTCATTGGTCCGACCTTCCCAAGGTCTTGCAGCCCATCATTGATGCCTAGGGATGTGTACCAAGCTTTGAAGAGTGTGCCAAATCTGCTGAGTTGAAGGAAACCCACCGGTGAAGGCAAGAATAAACCGGGACAGCAAACCGGGTTCAAGGACAGTTTCTGGCCGGTTTTGGGACTAGGATTAGGCTTAGCAAAAGTGACGATGATTCGGTTTTCAGGCCATGGGGGGTCACTTTGGGATGTGTACAAACCCCCTCCACAAAGAAATCAAGGTTGTGACATGTTTAAGTAAGGTAATCAGACTTAAACATTTTACCGCGCAGATTAGAGCTTAATCTGACCGGTTTGGAAAAAGTCCTTGATCTCTTATCCTCTTGTGGGTATGATTGACAACTAATGCTTGGACCTGAAAGTAGACATCATGAGGATTCCAAAAATGTATAATTCCAAAACTTAAGCCATCATATAGCTTGAGTTATGAAGTAACCAAAACCGTGCATAATCTGGTCCTGCTGGGCAGTTTGGACACCTTAGGGTTAATTGCTAATTTGAATGGGCAAATGAAGTCCAAATTGGATGAAACTTGTTTTGCTGTAAAGCTGACTTCTTGAACTTCAAATCCATAGAAAAAGATTAGACTTAAACCTTGAGGATGCTTGATGAATTAAGCACACAAAAGTGGGTTAGCTGCTGGATTTAACCCTTGCCCTGCAGTTTCAATGTTTAATCAAAACTTGGACGATTTATTCATCCTTAAACCAGCATAATAAGATTATCTAATTGATTTGATTCCTTTTTAACAAAAGGGATGGAGGGATTTCCATCAGTACCCCTATGCCCTGAAATCAAAATCATGATCACTTTTGATTGGTGGAAGCAAGGTCACAAAATGGGGTTAAAAACTACCTAGTGACCCCGGTTGATGCACGATGTGTTTTTCCTTCACTTAAAGCTCTCTTCTTTCTTGCTTGCTACCTTCGCTAGACTAGCAGCCTAGGAACACAATGATTCGCTACTAAAGAAGCTTTGAAATGTGTGAACCAATGAGAAAACAAAGGGAAAATTAGCACCTTGCACCTGATTGGATGGCTGAAAAGGAGAAGCACTTTATGGCTGCTTTTCTCCACATTTTGCTGATTAATGTAGTTGAGTTAGCTTAGTTAAGAATTTATTAAGTTAATTATCTCATTTGTTTTGCTTTCCTTAATGTTTTAGATGTAATTATTTTAAGTTAAGCAAGCTTGTAATCTGGTTTTGTACTAAGCGCATAGGTTAGCAAGCTAATACATTTCCTTCCTAAGAAGGAAACCTCCACTAGCTAGCTTGCTTGTATGGATGCTAGCTGGGTTGTGTACTAATGTTCTACTCACAGTAATTTTGTAAAACAACTCACCTTTGAATGAAAAACCACAATAAAGAGCTTTAGCTTTCATCCTCTCAAATACTTCACTTGCTTATGCTTAATTTGGCCGATTAAGGTGGTGATCAAGTAAGTCCTAATCCTTGATTAAGTGGTGTTTCTATATCTTAATCAAAGTTTAGGGACCCAAAGCTAGTGTTTAGTGGTGTTTCTATATCTAAACAAAGCTCAGACTATCTTGCATTCGTACATTCATGCACGGCTACACTTGAGCTTAAGCTAGAATTCAGCTTTGCTAGCCTTTGGCTTTTGAATTCAGTTTTAAGTTTTAATGTTTTTCGTCAAAGATACATCATATTTGGTATCAAAGCTTAGGTTTCTCCTTGGCCTGGTGTGTCCATCCCCTTCCAGAATTCATTTCTCTATTCAATCCCAAACACATTCCTAGTTTGAATCCAAACACAAACCATGAACAAGATGAGTTCTAGCATGAGTTTGGAAGAGAGATTTAAAGCCATAGTGAGATAGAATGAGTTGGTGTCTAAGATGATTCAAGAGGATACTCAACGAAATCAACAAACTCAAGCACAACTGAGTATCTAACAAGACAGCTTGGTTCGGTTTTGAAGCAAAAGCAGAAAATGAATGAAGAAACTCTGCAATCTAAACCAAGAAGACAAGAGCAAGTCTATAGCCATGAAGCTGATTCATCGAGTGAAGTTGAACCAATAAGAATGACGAGGGCAGCACCACAGATGCAAGCAAAAACCAATGACTTCAAAGTTGAAATTCTATAATTTGAACGTATGCTTGATCCTAAAGAGTTTTTAGATTAGTTGCATACTGTTGAACATGTCTCTGAGTATAAAGTCATTTAAGAGGATAAGAAGGTCAAGTTAGTGGCCTTAAGACTTAGGAAGTACGCATCGTTATGGTGGAAAAACGTTTGTGCTAAATGGGTTAGGGAGAGAAAGTCTAAAATCCGTACATGGGACAAGATGAAATCAAAGCTTAAGGCTTGTTTTCTTTCCCCAACTTATGTCCAAGATTGTTATTCTCAACTCCATAATCTTACTCAATGTAGCATGAGTGTTGAAGAGTATACACATGGGTTTGAGAAGCTATTAATCAAGTGTGATATTCAAGAACCCGAAGAGCAAACCATTCTTAGGTGCTTAGGAGCACTTGAACCTAGGTATGCCAATGTGGTTGAATTGCAAGCTTACACTACCTTCGATGAAGTGTGCTGCAGGCACATAAAGTTGAGCAGCAAAAGAAGGCAAGGTAGCCTCCTAAACCCCAAAATCCAAAACCATATACCCAAAACCAACCCTTTAACAAGGGTAGTTCTAACCCCATTTCCAAGCCACAAAATCCATTCCCTCCCTTTGGACAAAGAACCCCAGCTCCACACAAGATCCAAACACCTCAAAATAGGCCTAATCCTAATCCCAGGAGCAATAGAAGATGCTTCAAATGTCAAGGACTTGGGCATATAGCTTCGGACTGTCCAAACCGTAAGGTGGTTACTCTAGTCGAATGGTCAGCTGATGTACATTTTCAAGGGTATCATTTTCATTCTTTCAACTCAACTTCATGGGAGGTAAGCTCCATACAAATTTAAGCATGGCAAGGACCTTCTTTGGTTCCAATATTTGAATTTCATGACAAAAGACACTTTATGGAGTTTTATTTGAACTTCAAAGTGCCTTTTCCAAATGGGTTTTCCAAAGGGGGATCAAGAGTACCTTGCATTTCAATGATGGAGACCATCATGCCCAAAACCCTAATGCCTCTAGAGAAGTCAAGGAAGTGGCTAAACTTTGCAGAACAATCATGGCAATGCCCGACGAGTTGGCGCCGGGTTCATTCAATCATAACCCGGTCTTTATTACTTGTTTTGTGCAAGATTTGGTGGACCCACGGCTTGAGGGCCCACATAATATTTTAGCCTAAGATGTTAGCTTTCTAATAAGTCCAACCATGCTTAAATTGGATCTCATTTCGTTGGGCAACAAGAGACCTCAAAGGCCCAATGTCCAGGCGCAGGCTAGTCTGAGCAGTCTTCATTGTTTGGGCCATAACTTTCAAACGGGGGGTCCAAATTGGGCAAACTTGTGCTTTCTGGAACCTACACATCCAGGGCTTTCCAACAAGCCCAAAATCACGCAATTTGGCCTAGTAAATCGCGAGATATGGCCGTCCAAAGTTAGAACTGCTGCAAGGGTGTGAATGCATTAAAGAAGGAGGATGTTTGGTGTTCCCATTCAGTTCATGAACCTTTTCAGCTGCACTTGGACGTGAGACCCTTCTTACACCAGGGGGTTAATGTAATTTATGCAGCCAAGGAGTTGTGGCAGCTCAAGGAACTCATCTTTTCCCCTTCCCCTTAATTATTTGTAACCGACACATTAATGTGTCCTTTGGTGATGTACCTGCCGATGGTTCAAGCTAAAACTCAAATTAAGAGTGAAAGCTTACAATCCAAAGGTAGATACAATCAAGGGAAAACCAAGGAAAGTGGACACATAATATGATGGTTGTGAAGCATCAAACATGTGAGGGAGGAATGGAACTTAGAATCAAGGGATTCTAAGTAAAAATCAAAGGGAACTTGAGATATCTTCAAGGGGATTGTGTTGGACGTATGAAGGGTAGAAGATAACCAAGCAAACAAGAAAAAAAAACCACACGCAAGGGTGGCACGGTCGTGCACTTAGGCACGGTATGGCCGTGCCATATTGCTGCCAAGCATGGCCGGTTTTGTGGTGTTTCACGGTTTGAGTTTGGCTTTGTGTTTGTGTGGAAAGCTAAGCCAAAGGGGCTATCCTTAGCCTTGCATCAGCATGGTAATGGATGAATGAAGGTTTGTAAATGTATGGAATGAAGGAGAATTAAAGATAAGAATTCACTAACTCAATTTAAGCTAGCAAATCTTCCTTCACTTCTCTTTGAATACTTGAAGATTATCAAGGTAGTTGGATAGTGCTAAACTCAATGTTTGGATACAGATATCACCACCAAACTTAAGTTTAGAGTCTTTAACCTTGGATTAAGATACAGAAACACCACTTAATTCAAGATTAAAACCTACTTGATCACTACCTTAATTGACTAGATTAAGGATAAGCAAGTTGGAATTTGGTTGCACTAAGGCATGAAAGCACAAAGCTCTCAAAGAGGTTTTCTTTCAAAATCTGATATATGTTACAAGGGGGGGCCGTGTGCCTTTAAATAAGCAAGCTAGCAGCCACACAAGCACACACCTCACCTTTCCCTCCTAAGGAGGAAAGGTATTAAGAGCTAAACAAGCTGATTTGTGCTAATCTAATAAAATAAAAGCTTGCTTAAACTAGTCTAATACATTCTAAACATGAAGTAAAACATTATTAATACTTATTATACATTAATCTACTCATAAACAAAGCTTAAACATGCTGATTTGCTTGCTGAATTCCTATTGGACAGCCGTAAAGTGCCTTCCCCTTTTCGGCTCACCAATCAGATTGCATGGTGCTGTTTTCTCCTTTGTTTTCTCATTGGTTCACACATTTCAAAGCCTTCTCAGCAGCAAATTATTGTGTTTCTAGCAAGCCTTGGACGTGGTGTGATGTAGGCAAGCAACCAAGCAGCTAGGAAAACCCACTTGAGAAGGAAAAACACCTCATGCTTAAACCGGGTTGTGCTGGCAGAATGCAGGGTCTGATTGCAGGCCACGTTTCCCAGGGCAAACGTGGTCATAACTTGTCTTGCCACACATGGTTGGAAAGCTTAAGAAGTCCTCTAACAGCTCCAAGTGGAATTACTCCATTTGGAGTTCATTTTCCTGATCAAAATATCTCAATGGCTAGGCCGGTCTGAACTGAGTCTCAGTCTGCACGGTTTGGAAGATTGACCTGGTTCTTCATCTTCCACTTGACTTAACTTGCTTTTATCACTTGGACCACATAGCTAACATCTTGGGGACCCAAAATATGTAAAAATACAAGACTTATACCAAAATATAGCTTAAGAAACGAAAAGAACAAAACCGGAAACTTTCTGACCCTGCTGGACAGTTTGTATATCTTGGGTTTATTAGCTAATTTGAGAGGGCAAATGAAGTCCAAATGGGATGAAACTTTTTTTGTTGCAAATATGACTTCTTGAACTTTAATCCCATTGCCAAATATTGGACTTAAACCTTAAAGAGTTTGACGTAATTAACCTCTCAAAACCGGGTTTGCCGCTGAAAACAAACCTGACCTGCTGTTTTAGGTCCTTAAACAAAACAAGGATGAATTATTCACCCTTTAATCACCAAAATGAAATTACCTAGCTTGATTTGATTTTTTAAATCAAAGGGCATGGAGGGATCTCCATCATCCTCCCCTTGTTAAAAAGATTTGTCCTCAAATCAATTTAGGTAATTACCTCCTCTTCTTGATTCATTGTATGGCTGAAACAGAATCAACCATTCGAATAACTTGCCTTTGATCTTGGAGGCTCTCTTCTCTTCATGTCCCTTGCTGATTTGGATGTTGTATATGGGGGACTCTTTAAACATGTCATGAACTACTTCCTCACTTACTCATAATTCAAGATTAGGAGTTGTAAGTAATGGCCTTGAATGCTTTTGACAGATGGTTTGTTTGAGTGCTTTGGGTGGGGGTGGAGTGGGTGAAAGTTTTGATGGTTCACCAAAAGGAATGAAAAGATGGTTATGATGGTTCTTGTCTTTTGGTGGATGGTGGGTGACTAAGGTGAGTATTTCACCTTCTTCCGCCTCAAGCTTTTTCTCTTCAAATATATTCCCATCTTTCTCTTCTCGATCCTCCTTTTCTTCCTCCTTGATTTCCTCTTGTTCATCTTCATGTTCATCAAACTTAGGAGGTAAGTTGGTGGTAACCTCATTAACTTTATGACTTTGATCTATTTCTGGTGAAACAAAGGGCTGATTGGATTTCCTTCTTTCCTCAAACCAGAGGGTGAGTAGATTAAGTTCTCTTTCTTGTTGTTGCATTTCCCAGTTTATTTCTTGTGTTCTGAGGTCAAATGCTTCAAGCTCTTTTTGAAGTTTGAGGATTTTTCTAAGGGACATATCTTTCCTAATTCTCATTGTGAAAGTGGGTGTTTTGAGGGAATGAATTTGGATTTGTGTTTTGAGGAGCTTTGGGCGTGTGGATGGCGTGGGTTTCAGGCCAAGTTCTGAACTTGCTCTGATACCAAATATGATGTACCTGCCGATGGTTCAAGCTAAAACTCAAATTAAGAGTGAAAGCTTACAATCCAAAGGTAGATACAATCAAGGGAAAACTAAGGAAAGTGGACACATAACATGATGGTTGCGAAGCATCAAACATGTGAGGGAGGAATGGAACTTAGAATCAAGGGATTCTAAGTAAAAATCTAAAGGGAACTTTGAGATATCTTCAAGGGGATTGTGTTGGACGTATGAAGGGTAGAAGATAACCAAGCTAAACACGAAGCAAACAAGAAAAAAAACCACACGGCAAGGGTGGCACGGTCGTGCACTTAGGCACGGTGTGGCCGTGCCATATTACTGCCAAGCATGGCCGGTTTTGTGGTGTTTCACGGTTTGAGTTTGGCTTTGTGTTTGTGTGGAAAGCTAAGCCAAAGGGGCTATCCTTAGCCTTGCATCAGCATGGTAATGGATGAATGAAGGTTTGTAAATGTATGGAATGAAGGAGAATTAAAGATAAGAATTCACTAACTCAATTTAAGCTAGCAAATCTTCCTTCACTTCTCTTTGAATACTTGAAGATTATCAAGGTAGTTGGATAGTGCTAAACTCAATGTTTGGATACAGATATCACCACCAAACTTAAGTTTAGAGTCTTTAACCTTGGATTAAGATACAGAAACACCACTTAATTCAAGATTAAAACCTACTTGATCACCACCTTAATTGACTAGATTAAGGATAAGCAAGTTGGAATTTGGTTGCACTAAGGCATGAAAGCACAAAGCTCTCAAAGAGGTTTTCTTTCAAAATCTGATATATGTTACAAGGGGGGCCGTGTGCCTTTAAATAAGCAAGCTAGCAGCCACACAAGCACACACCTCACCTTTCCCTCCTAAGGAGGAAAGGTATTAAGAGCTAAACAAGCTGATTTGTGCTAATCTAATAAAATAAAAGCTTGCTTAAACTAGTCTAATACATTCTAAACATAAAGTAAAACATTATTAATACTTATTATACATTAATCTACTCATAAACAAAGCTTAAACATGCTGATTTGCTTGCTGAATTCCTATTGGATAGCCGTAAAGTGCCTTCCCCTTTTCGGCTCACCAATCAGATTGCATGGTGCTGTTTTCTCCTTTGTTTTCTCATTGGTTCACACATTTCAAAGCCTTCTCAGCAGCAAATTATTGTGTTTCTAGCAAGCCTTGGACGTGGTGTGATGTAGGCAAGCAACCAAGCAGCTAGGAAAACCCACTTGAGAAGGAAAAACACCTCATGCTTAAACCGGGTTGTGCTGGCAGAATACAGGGTCTGATTGCAGGCCACGTGTCCCAGGGCAAACGTGGTCATAACTTGTCTTGCCACACATCGTTGGAAAGCTTAAGCAGTCCTCTAACAGCTCCAAGTGGAATTACTCAATTTGGAGTTCATTTTCCTGATCAAAATATCAAAATGGCTAGGCTGGTCTGAACTGAGTCTCAGTCTGCACGGTTTGGAAGATTGACCTGCTTCTTCATCTTCCACTTGACTTAACTTGCTTTCATCACTTGGACCACATAGCTAACATCTTGGGGACCCAAAATATGTAAAAATACAAGACTTATACCAAAATATAGCTTAAGAAATGAAAAGAACAAAACCGGATACTTTCTGACCCTGCTGGACAGTTTGTATATCTTGGGGTTATTAGCTAATTTGAGAGGGCAAATGAAGTCCAAATGGGATGAAACTTTTTTTGTTGCAAAGCTGTCTTCTTGAACTTTAATCCCAATGCAAAATATTGGACTTAAACCTTAAAGGGTTTGACGTAATTAACCTCTCAAAACCGAGTTTGCTGCTGAAAACAAACCTGACCTGCTGTTTTAGGTCCTTAAACAAAACAAGGATGAATTATTCACCCTTTAATCACCAAAATGAAATTACCTAGCTTGATTTGATTTTTTAAATCAAAGGGCATGGAGGGATCTCCATCATTTGGTGTGCCCTATGTTTATTTCTTGTAACTTATGCCCTTTCATTTGTGTTGTTCTCTACTATAAAAGGGGCTAGGCGTGTGGGTTGAGGGATCATCAGCTTGTACTCTAATTTCAAAGTAATACTAAGCCTTTGAGTGTTCTCTAGTGTGCTTGCTTGAAATCCTAGTTCCATATCTTAAGGTTGGCTCCCTTAAGTGGTGCTCTAGGTTCTTTTTGCTCGACTAGGTGGTGAATCTTCTATATCCTAGGTTGGGTAAAAAAAATAGCCCAAGACTAAGGCTTGCGTGGCTCCCGAATGGAATTATCTCAAACCAAAGTCTTGATTTATCCTCTCTTTACCTTTACCTTCGCTCCTTCATCTCCCCCACATCCTACCCTTATTCTTTGAATTTGGTCACTTTGGACTCTCATATACATCATTTGGTATCAGAGCTAAGGTTGTCATTTGACCAAGTTTGCAGCCCAAACACATTTCCCAAACAAAAACACAAAAACAACTCAAACCAGCAAAACCGTGCAAAAACCGAGCATCCGCAGGCAGAAAGTTGGCACGTCCCCCCCGTGCTCCCAAGCACGACCGTGCCACCCTTGTTTTCCTGCACTCTGCAAGGCAGCATTCAAGCACGGTTCCCCCGTGCCTTGCTGCACGACCATGCCCTCCCTCCTCTTCTCCAAAACAGCCTTTTTCTAGCCTAAACACATAACCTACAAAGAACCCTTAAGCATTCATTCATCATGATTTCTCTTGGGAACTTGCGAAAAGAGATTGCTTTGATTGAAAAGGAGATGGTCATCCTTGAAACTCCAAAGTTTCGTGGCCAAAAAGAAGATTTCCGTTACTGGATTTCCAAAGTGGATCAAGTCTTCACTTGCTACAATATTGACGAGCAAGAGAAGTTTAAGGTGGTTATCAAGAAGCTCCGAGGCCATGCGCTTGAATGGTGGGAAAAGTACAAGTATAAGAGGAAGAAGGGAGGGAAAAGTAAGATCACAACATGGGTTAAGTTAAGAGGTAAATTAATGGATACTTTCGCTCCAATCTCTTACTTACACAAGCATCCTTTTCTTTCCTTTGAGGTAAACGGCTTTAATTCCTCTTCTAAAAACCTCCATTTCAATAAGGGAAGTCCAATGAGTGCTTGTAACTCTAGCTCTACTTCCTTCTTTATTTAGAGAAACTTAACTCCAACAAAGATGAAGAGATCCTTGGAGAAAAAGCTTCAAGCCTAGTTGACCTACCTCCTGTTTTTGATGACTATGGTGATGACGAGACCTTTGAACTTGAGGGACAAGAAGACTATTCATGTCCTTCGCCACTTGTGCCAGATCACCATTTAGATAAGGGAATAGCATGTGTTGCTCACTTTGATCCTTGTTATGACAATTTCATTGTTCCATTATCCCCACAATTAGAATCTGAACTAGATGAACTTATAACCATGGGGGGACAGATAGGAAACACAAGTGAAGGACAACCAAGAGGGATAGATAAGGAAGGCAAACCTGGAGAACCCTTGATCTTTAAAGAAGGATGTCATGAAAACCATGAGGTGAATTGTGACCTACCTCTAAGATTTGATGAGCTTGAAATTGAAGAACTCCAAGTGTCCGATTTGAAGCTATGTGGGGTTGTTGAAAGAATTGAGGAACTCTTGAGTCAAGAAGAATGCCCTCATTCACAATAAGAATTGAGGATGATTATTTTCGAAGAAAGAGGGATTGATGTATATTTTCAAGGGTATCGTTTTCATTCTTTCAACTCAACTTCATGGGAGGTAAGCTCCATACAAATTCATGCATGGCAAGGCCCTTCTTTGGTTCCAATATTTGAATTTCATGACAAAAGACACTTTATGGAGTTTTATTTGAACTTCAAAGTGCCTTTTCCAAATGGGTTTTCCAAATGGGGATCAAGAGTACCTTGCATTTCAATAATGGAGACCATCAAGCCCACTCTCCTACGCTCCTTTCTCAGCTCAAGGAAGACCCTACTAAGCTCAGGGGGGTCAAGGAAGTGGCTAAACTTTGCAGAACAATCATGGCAATGCCCGACGAGTTGGCGCCGGATTCAGTCAATCATAACCCGGTCTTTGTTACTTGTTTTGTGCAAGATTTGGTGGACCCACGGCTTGAGGGCCCACATAATATTTTAGCCTAAGATGTTAGCTTTCTAATAAGTCCAACCATGCTTAAATTGGATCTCATTTAGTTGGGCAACAAGAGACCTCAAAGGCCCAATGTCCAGGCGCAGGCTAGTCTAAGCAGTCTTCATTGTTTGAGCCATAACTTTCACACAGTTGGTCCAAATTGGGCAAACTTATGCTTCCTGGAAACTACACATCCAGGGCTTTTCAACAAGCCCAAAATCACGCAATTTGGCCTAGTAAATCGCGAGATATGGTCGTCCAAAGTCAGAGCTGCTGCAAGGGTGTGAGTGCATTAAAGAAGGAGGATGTTTGGTGTTCCCATTCGGTTCATGAACCTTTTCAGCTGCATTTGGATGTGAGACCCTTCTTATACCTGGGGGTTAATGTAATTTATGCAGCCAAGGAGTTGTGGCATCTCAAGGAACTCATCTTTTCCCCTTCCCCTTGATTAGTTGTAACCGACACATTAATGTGTCCTTTGGTGTGCCCTATGTTTATTTCTTGTAACTTATGCCCTTTCATTTGTGTTGTTCTCTACTATAAAAGGGGCTAGGCATGTGGGTTGAGGAATCATTAGCTTGTACTCCAATTTTAAAGTAATACTAAGTCTTTGAGTGTTCTCTAGTGTGCTTGCTTGAAATCCTAGTTCTATATCTTAAGGTTGGCTACCTTAAGTGGTGCTCTAGGTTCTTTTTGCTCTCCTAGGTGGTGAATCTTCTATATCCTAGATTGGGTAAAAAGAACAGCCCAAGACTAAGGCTTGCGTGGCTCCCAAGTGGGATTATCTCAAACCAAAGTCTTGATTTATCCTTCCTTCACCTTTACCTTCGCTCCTTCATCTCCCCCACATCCTACCCTTATTCTTTGAATTTGGTCACTTTGGACTCTCATATACATCATTTGGTATCAGAGCTAAGGTTGCCATTTGACCAAGTTTGCAGCGCAAACACATTTCCCAAACAAAAACACAAAAACAACTCAAACCAGCAAAACCGTGCAAAAACCAAGCATCCGCGGGCAGCAATTTGGCACGGCCACACCGTGCTCCCTAGCACGACCGTGGCACCCTTGATTTCCAGTATTTTCAAAGCAACGCTCAAGCACGGTTCCCCAGTGCCCCATTGCACGACCATGCCCTCCCTCCTCTTCTCCAAAACAGCCTTTTTCTAGCCAAAACACATAACCCACAAAGAACCTTTAAGCATTCATCCATCATGATTTCTCTTGGGAACTTGAGAAAAGAGATTGCTTTGATTGAAAAGGAGATGGTCATCCTTGAAACTCCAAAGTTTCGTGGCCAAAAGAAGATTTCCCTTACTGGATTTCCAAAGTGGATCAAGTCTTCACTTGCTACAATATTGACGAGCAAGAGAAGTTTAAGGTGGTTATCAAGAAGCTCCGAGGCCATGCGTTTGAATGGTGGGAAAAGTAAAAGTATAAGAGGAAGAAGAGAGGGAAAAGTAAGATCACAACATGGGTTAAGTTAAGAGGTAAATTAATGGATACTTTCGCTCCAACCTCTTACTTACACAAGCATCCTTTTCTTTCCTTTGACGTAAACGGCTTTAATTCCTCTTCTAAAAACCTCCATTTCAACAAGGGAAGTCCAATGAGTGCTTGTAACTCTAGCTCTACTTCCTTCTTTTATTTGGAGAAACTTAACTCCAACAAAGATGAAGAGATCCTTGGAGAAAAAGCTTCAAGCCTAGTTGACCTACCTCCTGCTTTTGATGACTATGGTGATGAAGAGACCTTTGAACTTGAGGGACAAGGAGACTATTCATGTCCTTCGCCACTTGTGCTAGCTCACCATTTAGATAAGGGAATAGCATGTGTTGCTCACTTTGATCCTTGTTATGACAATTTCATTGTTCCATTATCCCCACAATTAGAACCTGAACTAGACGAACTTATAACCATGGGGGGACAGATAGGAAACACAAGTGAGGGACAACCAAGAGGGATAGATAAGGAAGGCAAACATGGAGAACCCTTGATCTTTAAAGAAGGATGTCATGAAAACCATGAGGTGAATTGTGACCTACCTCTAAGATTTGATGAGCTTGAAATTGAATAACTCCAAGTGTCCGATTTGGAGCTATGTGGGGTTGTTAAAGGAACTGAGGAACTCTTGAGTCAAGAAGAATGCCCTCATTCACAATAAGAATTGAGGACAATTCTTTTCGAAGAAAGAGGGATTGATGTATATTTTCAAGGGTATCATTTTCATTCTTTCAACTCAACTTCATGGGAGGTAAGCTCCATACAAATTCAAGCATGGCAAGGCCCTTCTTTGGCTCCAATATTTTAATTTCATGACAAAAGATACTTTATGGAGTTTTATTTGAACTTCAAAGTGCCTTTTCCAAATGGGTTTTCCAAATGGGGATCAAGAGTACCTTGCATTTCAATAATGGAGACCATCATGCCCAAAACCCTAATGCCTCTAGAGAAGTCAAGGAAGCAGCTAAACTTTGCAGAACAATCATGGCAATGCCCGACGAGTTGGCATCGGGTTCATTCAATCATAACCTGATCTTTGTTACTTGTTTTGTGCAAGATTTGGTGGACCCATGGCTTGAGGGCCCACATAATATTTTAGCCTAAGATGTTAGCTTTCTAATAAGTCCAACCATGCTTAAATTGGATCTCATTTGGTTGGGCAACAAGAGACCTCAAAGGCCCAATGTTCAGGCGCAGGCTAGTCTGAGCAGTCTTCATTGTTTGGGCCATAACTTTCAAACGGCTGGTCCAAATTGCGGAAACTTATGCTTTCTGGAACCTACACATCCAGGGATTTCCAACAAGCCCAAAATCATGCAATTTGGCCCAGTAAATCGCGAGATATGGCCGTCCAAAGTCAGAACTGCTGCAAGGGTGTGAGTGCATTAAAGAAGGCGGATGTTTGGTGTTCCCATTCGGTTCATGAACCTTATCAGCTGCATTTGGACATGAGACCCTTTTTATACCAGGGGGTTAATGTAATTTATGCAGCCAAGAAGTTGTGGCATCTCAAGGAACTCATCTTTTCCCCTTCCCCTTGATTATTTGTAACCGGCACATTAATGTGTCTTTTGGTGTGCCCTATGTTTATTTCTTGTAGCTTATGCCCTTTCATTTCTGTTGTTCTCTACTATAAAAGGGGCTAGGCGTGTAGGTTGAGGGATCATCAGCTTGTACTCCAATTTTAAAGTAATACTAAGCCTTTGAGTGTTCTCTAGTGTGCTTGCTTGAAATCCTATTTCTATATCTTAAGAAGGTTGGCTACCTTAAGTGGTGCTCTAGGTTCTTTTTGCTCTCCTAGGTGGTGAATCTTCTATATCCTAGATTGGGTAAAAAGAATAGCCCAAGACTAAGGCTTGCGTGGCTCCCAAGTGGGATTATCTCAAACCAAAGTCTTGATTTATCCTCCCTTCACCTTTACCTTCGCTCCTTCATCTCCCCCACATCCTACCCTTATTCTTTGAATTTGGTCACTTTGGACTCTCATATACATCATAAGCACCTAACAATGGTTTGCTCTTCGGGTTCTTGAATATCACACTTGATCAAAAGCTTCTCAAACTCACGTGTATACTCTTCAACATTCAGATTACCTTGAGTAAGTTTATGGAGTAGAGAATAACAATCTTGTATATAAGTTGGTGGTAGGAATCTAGCCTTAAGCTTGGATTTCATCTTCTCCCACATTTTGATTTTAGATTTCCTTTCTCTAACTCGTTTAGCACACAAGTTAGTCCACCAAAGGGAGGCATATTTTCTGAGTCTTAAGGCTACCAAGTTCACCTTCTTGTCTTCTGGAACATCCTTGTACTAAAAACACGCTTAACTGTCTGCAACCAATCCAAAACTTCTGGAGCAAGCTTGCCTTCATATTCTTGAATTTTAACTTTCAAGCCATCTGTATTTGCTTGAATCCATCGGTCTGGTCTTGCCATCCTTAAGGGTTCATCCTCATTAGATGAATCCAAAGCATGACTACACACTTGTTCTTGCATTTTGAAATTAGATTGGAGTGGTTCTTCATTGGCTTGTTGCTTTTGCTTCAAAAATACACTAAGCTGTTTTTGAAGATACTCATTTTGAGCCTTAGTTTCTTGCTCACGCTGAGCCTCTTCACTAAGGGTCTTCATTAGTATCTCATGCTGCCTCATAAGTGCTTCAAACCTCTCCTCCAAACTCAAACTCATACTAGAATTCATGGTAAAACAGGTTATATATGGGACTGATTTTGTGGGATGTGTTTGAAGGAAGTGTTTGGGTGGCTTTGGGGCATGTGGGGGTTGGTTTCAGGCCAAGATAAAACTTGCTCTGATACCAAATATAATGTATCTGTAGGGGTAAATCACGAACACTCAAAACTGAATTCAAAAGTTAAAAACAAGCAAGCTGAATTCAAGGCAAAATTTAAGTGCTGCGATGTATGAATGAGTGAAAGAAGGATAGTCTAAACTCTCACTTAAATACACAAACACCAATAAGTTTGATGATAGGGACCATCTGTTGGAACCAATTAAAGACCAACCAGCAAGCCTAGGGGAGTCTAATGGCATCAAGTAGGTCAGGGAAGTTCATGCCATGGTCCCAGAAGTCACCAACAATGCCTTGCACATGCTGCCTAGTTCGGCCGAAATTTAACCCAGTTTTGTTAATCTTTTGAGCACTGATGCTGAAGGTATAACTGAGTGCAAAGGCAACTTGCTTTAAGTTTAAGATGTTATCTTTCCAATAAACCAAGTTACAAGGCATTTAAAGGTCATTTGCTAGGTCAAACAGCAGCTTCTTTCAGACTGCTGGCGTGAATCCGGCAAAGGGTAGAACCAAGGGAGTTTAACTGGACCAACTTAACTCCAAATTTTTTAAAACTTTGGGGCATGCAAGATTATATTTATCAAATCATCAGCCTTGAAGGACCAGAGAGCACCCACTTGTGCTGCTATTACCCAGTCAAAAGGACAACAAAAATCCTCTTTGACCGGTTAATAGCTAGCTGGTATAAGGGTGATGTTCTCCTTTGTTTTCTCTAGTAATTAGCTGCAAATTGACTTGTACCTGTGTATTTTGGCTGCCTAGAAAGCTTGACACCTCATTTGGGAGCATCATTAGTCCTAATGAGATGGCCTAAGTAGGATTAGACTTGCTAGTACTAAGGGAAGTGGGCCAATTTGATGCTATCTCTTTCCTGGTGTACTATTTATCTCTTGGCCGTATTTTAGGGCTTAGAGTAGCCGTGTGAAGGCCTTGAAAATTAGCTAAGAAGTATTTTGTAAACACACTTGAATGTATGCAAAAGCTTGAGTTGTGAAAACTCTCTTTATTCTCTCTTAAAAATCCTAGTGTTGTATCTTGAGTGTGGCAACCTCAAGTGGGTCTCTAGGTCTTCTTCATTCAACTAAGAAGGTGATTAAGTTCTGTAACGTAGTTGAAGAAAGAAGATTGCCGAAGTGTGTGAACCAAGGTGGGTATTCAAATCACCCTTACTAATTGACTTGCATTTTATCGTTGTTCTTGTTCTCTTTGCTCCCCATCTCTCTCTTTGCTACTCATATGTACTCTTGATTGCCTTTTGCAAACCCTTGTGATGGAGGTCCATCCTCAAGGTCTAATAATGTTTCATTGATCCAAAATAATCAAGAAATCAACTCCAAAGTCACGGCCATGAGTCACTTGATGGAAAAGGCGCACGGTGATGCACCCGGGTTCTCATCCAGATTTTTACCCGGTTTTTGTTATCTTATTACATCGGCCTAAGGCACATTTTGGTGCCCGTTTTTTGGATGATTATCAAGTTCAGGATGTTAGCTTTTAAGTCCAATTGGTTTCATATCATTTGGAATTCAATTGGTTACTTAAAACAGTTCATCTCTTGAACCTGTCCGGATTGCACTGCAAAATGCACGGTTTTGGTTTTCTGGTTTGTTCAGGGGGAAAATGACGTCCAAATGCTACAGTTCCAATTGGAGGGTAAACTAGACATCTTGAGGTTTCCAACCATGTAAGAAACGTAGCAATTAGTCATCATTTGAAGTGTCAAGCATGCGTTGCAAGTTGAGGCAGAAACCGGCTGACTGACACCCGGTTACTTAGCCTAGTAGTTTTCCTCCTTCAAGGGGTTTGCTTAAGGTGGAAGACTGCCAACTAGGTCATTTTGAGCTGCTTGATAAACCACCACCCAGCCACTTGTGAGAGAGACACGTGGAGCAAGTGAAACACCACCATTTTGCAAGCTCTCATTCGACCACTCAAGCATGACATGGCACACATGCATTTTTCAGTCCTTTTGAGGTGGCTAGCCGTGCACTCTTGCCTTCCTAGCTGGGAAATTGAGTCATTTACATTCCTTAATGCAAAGGAAAAGGCTTAGGAAGATAAATTAAGTGCTTTGTAATATAAACTTTCAGCTTTGGTTTGTATTAGATTAAACCGTGTGCTAGGTAGTGATTAGCAAGCTTAATGACTTTCCT
The DNA here is from genome assembly GCA_029747015.1 of Carnegiea gigantea. Classification (NCBI taxonomy): domain Eukaryota; kingdom Viridiplantae; phylum Streptophyta; class Magnoliopsida; order Caryophyllales; family Cactaceae; genus Carnegiea; species Carnegiea gigantea. Next base: position 120,525 of record JAKOGI010000013.1, on the reverse strand, counting down.
CCCTTGGAAGGAAAGCTCATTCGTGTATTTTCAAGACCATATAAGGCCTTGAGTGTTCATTTTTTGAAGAAAGAGTTGATAATTCGGTTGAGAGCAAAGACTTTGTGCCTTGTGATTTCCTAAACACTTAACTTGCTTATCCTTAATTGTGGCCGATTAAGGTGGTGACCAAGTGAGTCTTGATCTTTGATTAGGTGGTGTATCTTATCCTAATCCAAGATTAAGGGCCCTAAGCTAAGTGATTAGTGGTGTATCTTATCTAATCATCTAGCTTAGAACTATCCAAAAATTCATTAAACACACTTGAAGTTCACAAGCTAGCTCTTGGTTTCTCTCCTCTCAAACCGTGAGTTCCCTCTTGATCTTCTTAGTGTTTTGAATCCTCCTTTCTTTCCTCACTTCCTTTACTCCTTTGTTTACTCATTACCACACAAAATCAAGACCAAGACAAGCTAATTGCATCAAACTTCCATTAATCCTCAAAGCTACCTCAAACCGTGAAGAAGGAACTTCCTAGGCAAGCTAGGCAGCAATTGGCACGGTCCCCCCGTGCCATCAAGCACGACCGTGCCTCCCTGGCCGTGAGTGTTTGCTTGCTTTCTAGTATCCTTCTTGACGTGAGTTAACTTGGGTTGCTTCTTCCCTTGAGACTTACATCAATTTTGGTATCAGAGCAAGTTCAGATCCTTGGCTGAACCCCATACCATTCCCATCCTCTCTCTGAAATCATTCAAACACAATCAAACACAAGTTGTTCATTCCTGCGATCACAATGAGTACTAGCATGTCTGTGGAAGAAAGACTTGAGGTTCTTTCCAAGCAAATGCAAGAACTAAGTGTGAGTAATCAAGAACTTAAGGCTCGAAATGAGTACTTGAGGAAACAGCTTGGAAACCACATGAAACAAAAGCAGAAACTTCAAGAATCACCAAGCATTCGGATTGGAACAGATTATAGCTATGAAGAGGAAGCTAGCAATGCGTTATCTGAAGAGGAAGTGCCATTCGAAAGAATACAAAGAAGAGCACGGCCTACTTTCAACTCTAATGAGATCAAGGTTGACATTCTTGAGTTCGAGGGTAAGCTAGATCCTGATGAGTTCATTGAATGGTTACAAACAGTGGAACGTATCTTTGAGTTCAAGGAGATTCCAGAGGATAAGAAAGTCAAAATAGTTACTCTTAGACTAAGGAAATATGCCTCCTTATGGTGGACAAACCTTAATGCTAAGAGAACTACAGAAAGAAAGAGCAAAATCAACACTTGGGACAAGCTGAAATCCAAGATGAAGGCACAGTTTTTGCCTTCCACATATGTCCAAGATCAATACATGCTCTTTCACCATTTGAATCAGGGCAAGATGAGTGTTGAAGAATATACTCGTGAGTTTGAGAAACTCATGATCAAATGTGACATTCATGAGCCTGAAGAACAAACTATGGTTCGTTATCTAGGAGGGCTTGATCCTAGAATGGCCAACGTGGTTGAATTGCAAGCTTACACCGCCCTTGATGAAGTGTGTGTCCTAGCACACAAGTGGAACAACAAAGGAAGTCTAGGATGAATTTTCGTGAGTCGTTCAAGCCAAGTTCAGTTCCAAACCGTGGACAACCCTTTAACAAGGGGAGTACCACACCTCAGCCTAAACCATCTACTCCTTTCCCATCCAATCCACAAAAGAACCAAGCTCCTCAAAGGCCACAACCATTAAATCCCCCACGTCCATCCCCATATACCGTAAGCCAAAGAAAGTGCTACAAATGCCATGGCTTGGGACATATCGCTTCTGATTGTCCTAGTCGCAAAGTGGTCACCTTAGCTGAGTGGGAAGCCATAGAGGGCGAATTTGCCGAGGAGAAAGAAGAGGAAAAGGAAGAAGATGCTGAGGAGGATCATGAAAATGATCAAGAGGAGTTTGTAGAGAATGCAGATGAAGGTGAGATGTTAGTAATTCGAAGGGTAATGAGCAATCAACGAGTTGCTAAGGATGAACAACGTGAGAACATCTTTCACTCACGGTGTACAGTCCAAGGCAAGGTGTGCTCATTAATCATCGATGGAGGAAGTTGTGCCAACGTTGTTTCATTGAGTATGATTGAGAAACTGAACCTTCAGTCCACGGCACACCCACACCCATACAACATTCAATGGCTAAATCAAGGCAAGGGATTACAAGTTAACTCTCGTTGCTTGATTTCATTCTCTCTTGGTAAGAACTACCAAGATGAACTTTGGTGTGATGTTATCCCCATGGATGCTTGTCATATTCTGTTAGGATGACTATGGATGTATGACAGGAAGGTTATGCATAATGGTTATCTTAATACTTATTCTTTTATCAAAGATGGCAAGAAGATTACCCTGAATCCTATGTCACCATCCGAACTCCACAAAATGAAACCACAAAAGGGCCACAATCAATCTGACTTGCTTTTGACATCTGTTGAACCACTTTTAAAGGCTTCTCAGCATGAGTTCAAGGCCTTAAAAGATTGGATATTGCAAGTTCAAGATGAGCCAGAAACACCACTTCCATCCTATCCCATAGCCAAGGTCATTTGGGAACAGTTTAGTCACCTATTTCCTGATGAGATACCTTTGGGCTTACCACCCAAGCGTGACATACAACATCATATTGACCTTATCTCAGGATCCATTCTACCAAATAAGCCAGCCTACAGATCAAACCCAAAAGATACCCAAGAAGTTCAACGACAAGTTGAAGAATTGGTGTCCAAGGGACTGGTACGAGAGTCCTTGAGTCTGTGTGCTGTTCCGGCTCTCTTGGTTCCGAAAAAGGATGGTAGTATGAGGATGTGTGTTGATAGTAGAGCCATAAATAAGATTACTATCAAGTATAGGTATCCTATACCTAGGCTTGAAGATATGTTGGATGAGTTATATGATTCTAAGGTGTTTAGCAAGATTGATTTGAGAAGTGGTTATTATCAGATTCGTATTAGGGAGGGTGATGAGTGAAAAACTGCTTTTAAGACTAAAGGTGGATTATACGAATGGTTAGTCATGCCTTTTGGTCTTTCGAACGCCCCTAGTACGTCTATGAGATTGATGAATCATGTATTTCGGTCATACTTGGGCAAGTTCGTGGTCGTTTACTTCGATGATATTTTGGTCTTTAGTAAGAATGAGCAAGAACATCAAGATCACTTAACTCAGGTGATGCTCGTTCTTGAAAAGGAGAAGTTATTTGGGAATCTAAAGAAGTGTACCTTCTTTACTCATGAAGTTACCGTCTTAGGTTATATTGTTTCTGAAAATGGTATCAAGGCGGATGAAAGCAAGATTGAGGCTATTCAGACTTGGCCCGTTCCTAAGAGTATTCATGACGTTCGAAGCTTTCATGGCTTGGTTTCTTTCTATAGGAGATTCATACGAAATTTCAGTACTATCTTAGCTCCTATGACCGAAGTTCTTAAGGGTTGCTCGTTCACTTGGAATCCTAAAGCCCAAGCAGCCTTTGAAGAAGTGAAAGAGAGGCTAACTCAAGCACTAGTTTTAGTCCTACCGTGTTTTGAGAAAGTCTTTGAAGTTGAGTGCGATGCTTCTGGAGTTGGTGTTGGAGGAATTCTTACTCAAGAAGGGCGCCCTTTGGCCTTCTTCAGTGAGAAGTTATGTGATACCAGGAAGAGATATTCAACTTATGACAAGGAGATCTATGCCATCGTTCGATGCCTAGAACATTGGAACCATTATTTGATTGCCAGTGAGTTCATTCTGCACTCAGATCACGAGGCTTTGAAGTATATTCAAGGCCAACATAAGTTAAACTCACGCCATGCTAAATGGGTTGAGTTCCTGCAGTCCTTTCACTTTACTATCAAGCATAAGTCCGGCAAGTTAAATCAAGGCGCCGATGCCCTTTCTCGGCGTTATCTATTGATGTTCCAATTAGATGCTTCTATCCTTGGATTTGAGCATCTAAAGGCTTTATACCAGGATGATGAAGATTTTGGGGTGTTATACTCTGAGTGTACCAAACATCCCAACGGGGATTTCTTAATTCAAGAAGAGTTTCTCTTTAAAGGTGCTCGGTTATGTGTTCTCAAATGCAGCACTCGTGAGTTGTTCATTCGAGAAGTCCATGCTGGATCTTTAGCTGGTCATTTTGGCGAAGACAAGACCCTAATCATGCTTAGGGAACATTATTATTGGCCAGGCATAAAGAAAGGCGTTCAAGACATCATTAGAAGGTGCAGTACGTGTCAGATAGCGAAGAGTCATTCGCTCCCCCAGGGATTGTACACGCCACTTCCTATTCCTACGTTGCCATGGGTAGACATTAGTATGGAATTCATACTTGGTTTACCAAGGACACAAAGGAGTAAAGATTCTATCTTTGTGGTTGTGGATCGATTTTCAAAGATGGCTCATTTCATTCCCTGTAACAAGACTAACGATGCCACTCATGTTGCTGAGCTATATTTCAAGGAGGTCATGAGACTTCATGGAATTCCTCGTTCCATTGTCTCAGATCGAGCTACGAAGTTTTTGAGTCACTTTTGGATTACTTTGTGGAAAAAGTTGGGTACCAAACTCAAATACAGTACCACTTGTCATCCACAAACAGATGGGCAAACCGAGGTTACTAATCGAACCCTTGGTACTCTATTAAGGGTCTTGATTAAAAACCACACAAAAGCTTGGGATCTGTTACTTCCACATGCTGAGTTTGCTTACAATAGGACTCCAAGCAGCTACTGGTCTATCACCCTTTAAAGTGGTCTATGGGATTGATCCCCTAAGTCCACTTGATCTTGTTCCTCGACTATTAGATCAAAAGCCAAGTGCGGATGCCGCTACTAGGGTGGAAGAAATCCAGAAGTTGCATGAGTTAGTAAAGGCCAAGATTGAGAAAACTACATCAATTTTGGTATCAGAGCACAAAAGAGAGAAGCTTTTTAAGCCAGGTGATTTGGTTTGGATTCATCTCCGTAAAGAACGTTTTCCTTACAAAAGGAAAACTAAATTGATGCTTAGAACAGATGGTCCATTCGAGATTTTGGAGAAGATTAACAATAATACTTATAAGGTGCAATTACCAGGGGATTATGGAGTTTCAGCTACGTTTAATGTTGCTGATTTGAGCCCTTATGAAGCAGATGACTACCTTTCTGATTTGAGGATCAAATCTTCCCAACAAGGGGAGAATGATGGAGGTCCATCCTCAAGGTCTAATAATGTTTCATTGATCCAAAATAATCAAGAAATCAACTCCAAAGTCACGGCCATGAGTCACTTGATAGAAAAGGCGCACGCTGATGCACCCGGGTTCTCATGCAGATTTTTACCCGGTTTTTGTTATCTTATTACATCGGCCTAAGGCACATTTTGGTGCCCATTTTTTGGATGATTATCAAGTTCAGGATGTTAGCTTTTAAGTCCAATTGGTTTCATATCATTTGGAATTCAATTGGTTACTTAAAACAGTTCATCTCTTGAACCTGTCCGGATTGCACTGCAAAATGCACAGTTTTGGTTTTCTAGTTTGTTCCGGGGGCAAATGATGTCCAAATGCTACGGTTCCAATTGGAGGGCAAACTAGACATCTTGAGGTTTCCAACCATGTAAGAAACGTAGCAATTAGTCATCATTTGAAGTGTCAAGCATGCGTTGCAAGTTGAGGCAGAAACCGGCTGACTGACACCCGGTTACTTAGCCTAGTAGTTTTCCTCCTTCAAGGGGTTTGCTTAAGGTGGAAGACTGCCAACTAGGTCATTTTGAGCTGCTTGATGAACCACCACCCAGCCACTTGTGAGAGAGACACGTGGAGCAAGTGAAACACCACCATTTTGCAAGCTATCATTCGACCACTCAAGCATGACATGGCACACATGCATTTTTTCAGTCCTTTTGAGGTGGTTAGCCGTGCACTCTTGCCTGCCTAGCTGGGAAATTGAGTCATTTACATTCCTTAATGCAAAAGAAAAGGCTTAGGAAGATAAATTAAGTGCTTTGTAATATAAACTTTTAGCTTTGGTTTGTATTAGATTAAACCGTGTGCTAGGTAGTGATTTAATGACTTTCCTCCCTTGGAAGGAAAGCTCATTCATGTATTTTCAAGACCATATAAGGCCTTGAGTGTTCATTTTTTAAAGAAAGAGTTGATAATTCGGTTGAGAGCAAAGACTTTGTGTCTTGTGATTTCCTAAACACTTAACTTGCTTATCCTTAATTGTGGCCGATTAAGGTGGTGACCAAGTGAGTCTTGATCTTTGATTAGGTGGTGTATCTTATCCTAATCCAAGATTAAGGGCCCTAAGCTAAGTGATTAGTGGTGTATCTTATCTAATCATCTAGCTTAGAACTATCCAAAAATTCGTTAAACACACTTGAAGTTCTTAAGCTAGCTCTTGGTTTCTCTCCTCCCAAACCGTGAGTTCCCTCTTGATCTTCTTAGTGTTTTGAACCCTCCTTTCTTTCCTCACTTCCTTTACTCCTTTGTTTACTCATCTCCACACAAAATCAAGACCAAGACAAAGCTAATTGCATCAGACTTCCATTAATCCTCAAAGCTACCTCAAACCGTGAAGAAGGAACTTCCTAGGCAAGCAAGGCAGCAAATTGGCACGGTCCCCCCGTGCCATCAAGCACGACCGTGCCTCCCTGGCCATGAGTGTTTGCTTGCTTTCTAGTATTCCTTGACGTGAGTTAACTTGGTGATGTATATGTGGGTGGTAAGTGAACCAAATCAAACTCAAATAAACCCAAATAAGAATTGAACCAAAGTAAAGAGAAAATGGAAGGTTGATTGAGATGGAATGAAAATAATAACAAAAAAAGAACAAAGGATAAACAAGACCTTGCACTTAAGATAATCCTTCACGGAGCCACTCAAGGACTTCATCTTGGGCAAATCCTCTTGTCTTCACCAAGGAATCACTCCAATTGGAAAAGAAAAGAGAACCTAGAACACCACTTGAACTTGCCAAAATTCAAGATATAGAACTAGGGATTTTTTTTTTTGGACACAAATGAGAATCACTCTCAAGGTGTTTGTACTACTCTTGGAAAAGCTTACAACTCTGAATTCAAATGCAACTACATAACCCACCTATTTATAGGCTAAACAAAGATAACCAAAAGACTTAAAAACTCCTAGCAATTAAAACTAGAAAATTAAAAAGACTTAGGAAAAATAAAAAGACACAACTTAAAGGGATGGGGGAGGTTACAATGAACATTCTAGACTTCCAATCAGCTGAAGACATCCATCTAGAACACTCCAAGTCGTGCATGATGTCATCCACATGATGTCATGTAACCAAAGTCTCTTCATTTGCCCAGCATTTAATCCTTGCAGTAGCCTCCAATTCAACTGAGCATAACTCTCAGCACACACGTCCAAATCCAGTGATTCTGGGCCTGTTGGAAAGCCCTGGAAATCTATTGTCCAGAATGGGCTCATTTTCTCAATTTGGATAAGTAGATCAAAAGTTATGGTCCGAACATTGCACCTATATTAGAACTAGACTGGAGCAGGACAACTTCCCTTTGAGTGCTACTTTGCCTAATCAAATGACGTCCAAATTAAATAAAATTGGGCTTATTTTAAAGCTGACATCTTAAGCTTCAGAACCATGTGCCCCCAAAGTTGTGGGTCCACTTGAGCTAGTTCAAAAAAATGAGCACAAAAAATTACCTTCCGCAGGGATGAATCGGGCACCAATTCTTCCGGAAGGAATATGAGTTTTATCCAGATTTTTGCCATTTGCTTGACTTCTTCATGGTGTCTAAAGTCCTTGAACTCACATAATAAGAGAAAATATGTGAGTTCCCATGCACGCTCTTGTTTGACACTTTTCTTCTTGGAAGTTGACCTTAAATAAAAATGATGCATATGGGAATATGCATCACTTGAGTTGCTTCTTTCCCTTGAGACTTACATCACCTTGACTTATTGAAGCTTGAATACATCAAGTGGTATCAGAGCTTAGGCTACCCTCTTGGACAAACTTCCATCCCCCAAATATATTCTAAACACAAAACCACAAAACAGCCCACAAACGCACTCCTTTGCAAGTTCCCAGTAGTGTCCAACTAGAGACTTAGGACAGCCACACCGTGCCACAGTGGCACGACCATGCCTAGTCCTAGCACACCAATTCTCGTTTCAGAAGTAGAGCACAACCTAACCCGAGCAAGTGGCCGAGCAAGCCCTTAGAGAGAAGGCCAAATTGGAAGCCCAAGTTAAGTATCTACAATCACAACTTGGCCAATTGTTACAAGAGAAGAGAAAGAACATGAGAGGCTCTAGAAGCGCAAGCAAGCAAGACTCGGATGACTCTAAAGAAGAAGAAAGCAACTCACTTGGAGACTTCAGTGAGGATGTGTATGCAAGGAGATCAAGGAGGCACTATAGGCCTCATGACCGAAGCTACAATGATTTCATGGTGGATATCCCCAAGTTTGAACGTCAACTTGCTCCGAACTTGTTCTTGGATTGGCTACAAACGGTGGAAAGAGACTTTGAGTTCAAGGACATCCCCGATGAAAAGAAGGTAAAGCTTGTTGCTTTAAAGCTTAGAAAGTATGCTTCCATTTGGTGGTCTAATGTTATGATAGAGAGAGTTAGGAAGCGAAAAGGAAAGATAAGAACATGGGGGAAAATGAAGTCCAAACATAAGTCCATGTTTCTACCTCCCCATTACTTGCAAGATAACTTCCTTAAACTCCACCATCTTAAATAAGGGCCTAAGAGTATAGAAGAATACACGAGAGAGTTTAAACAATTGTTCTTGAAATGTGATTTGAAGGAGGATGAGTCTCAAACTTTGATTAGATATTTGAGTGGCTTGAATGAAGAGATTGCACATGTGGTTGAACTCCACCCTTACACTTCTTTGGATCAACTTAGTGTCTTAGCTCACAAAGTGGAGTTACAAAAGAGAGTCAAGGGCAAGGGCATGGCTTCTAAGCCTAACCTATGTCCTCAACCTTTCCAAAATCCCTTCTACAACCCTCCCAAACCTCCCCTAAACACAAACTCGAGACCCTCTCCACCCAATCCCCCACAAACACCCTTAAAACAACCTCTAAAACCCATGGATAGAAAGAGGTGTTTTCGTTGCCAAGGTCTTGGTCACTTTGCCTCCGAGTGTCCCAACAAAAGAGTGGTCGCTTTGGCCGAGTATCAAGCTTCTTGTGAGGAGCTAAAGGAGGAGAATGATGAAAGAGAAAAGGAGCTTCTCATGACCGAAGCCCTTGAAGCAGTTGAAGAAGGACCCAATGAAGGAGAGATGCTTGTGATTAGAAGAGCACTAAGTGGCCTTGCTTCCCAAAATGACATGGAGCAAAGGGGGAACATCTTCCACACCCGGAACATCTTCTCATGACCGGGTAAATTTTGCTTCTAGAACCCAGATAGAGCAGCTGCGTGTATTTCCTTCCCCAATGGGTTTCTTCATTTGTGTTCTTTCTTGCTAGCTTAGACACGTCTCAAGATGGCCACATCATAAGCTGCGAAATCATATTTTGGAAAGAGTAACCAATGGAAATGTGAAGGAAGAAATCAAGCTTCATATATGAATAGGCCAGCCGAAAAGTGACTCTACTTTACGGCTGCTTTTCTCCCCCTCCCCTTAGTAAACCGATGTATTAGGCTTGATTACATGTATTAAAGATTGTAGTTATCATTGTTCTTGCTTTCCTTTGTATTTTGATTGTAATTAGCTTAGGTTAAGCAAGCTTCTAATCTGTTTTGTGCTAAGCATGGGAATTAGCTAGCTAACATGTTTCCTCCCTTGGAAGGAAACCTCCAGCATCTAGCTTGCTTGTAAGTATGCTTGCTAGGACAGCTACTAATGCATACTCATGGCCATTTTGTAAAACATAACTTACCTTGAATGAAAATCAGTTTGAGAGCATTCTTACTTTCGCACACTTAAACACTTCACTTGCTTATCCTTAATTTGGTCGATTTAGGTGGTGATCAAGTAAGTCCTAAACTTTGATGAAGTGGTGATTCTGTATCTTAATTATAGTTTAAGGACCCTAAACTTTGGATTGGTGGTGTTTCTGTATCCAAACCAATGTTTAGTCTATCCTTCTTTCATTGATTATCTCACGGGTTTCACCTACACTTAGCCAGAAGTTAGCTTGCTTAATCCTCAGCTCTTGAATTCTAGCTTGAGTATTCGTGTTTTCCCTTCAAAGATACATCACAGATGCATCACAGTCAACTTCAAATACTTTTCTAAAGCACAGAAAGGAAAGAATAGGTGCTTTAGTAAGTCTTCTCCTGATCTTTTCAAAGGCAGATTGTGCTTTTGGTGTCCATTGAAATGATGTACCCCTGATAACTTCAGTCATAGGAGCCATAATAATGATGAAACTCCTAATAAACCTCCTGCAAAATGAAGCTAATCCATGAAAACCTCAAACGCCATGAATGGACTTAGGAATAGGCCATGACTGAATAGCTTCAATCTTGCTTTCATCTTCCTTAATGCCATCTCCAGTAACTACGTAACCTACAAATGTAACTTCATAAGTGAAGAAAGCACATTTCTTAAGGTTACAAAACAACTTCTCATGTTCCAGAGCAAGCATCACTTGAGTTAAATGGTCTTGATGTTCATGCTCATCCTTGGAATAAATCAAGATATCATCAAAGTATACCACCACAAACTTGCCCATGTACGGCCTGAATACTTGATTCATCAATCTCATGAAAGTGCTAGGTGCATTTGAAAGACCAAAGGGCATAACCAACAATTCATAAAGCCCTCATTTAGTTTTAAAGGCTGTCTTCCATTCATCACCTTCTTGAATCCGAATCTATTAGTATCCACTTCAAAGGTCTATCTTTAAAAACACTTTAGAGCCATGTAGTTCGTCCAGCATGTCTTGAAGTCTAGGTATAGGATACCTATACTTGATTGTAATCTTGTTAATGACCCTTCTATCCACACACATTCGCATTCCACCATCCTTCTTTCGCACCAAAAGAGCAGGTACAACACATTGACTTAAGGGCTCACGGATTAAGCCCTTAGACTTCAACTCTTTAACTTACTTTTGTATTTCCATGGTGTCCTTTGGATTCATCTTGTAGGCAGGCTTATTTGGTAGGATGAAATCTAGAACAAGATCAATGTGTTGTTGAATATCCCTCTTAGGAGGTAAACCTATAAGCATCTCCTTAGGAAATAAATGACAAAAGTTTTATATAAGTGTTCTAGCCACGGGGTGAGTGGGTAAAGGGGTTGCTGGTTCATCTTGCATACTCAAAATCCACTCTTTAAAGGCTTTGACTTCATGTTGAGAAGCCTTTAACAGTGGCTCCCCTACAGTCAGTAACAAATGAGAATAAATAACCTTGTTTTGAGGCTTGGTGTCATGGAGTTCTAATGGGGGTAAAGGGGCTAAAGTAATCTTCTTCCCATCCTCAGTAAAGGAGTAAGTATTTAAGTAACCATTATGTATAACCTTATAGTCATATAGCCATGGCCTCTCTAAAAGCACATGACAAGTATCCATAGGAATAAAATCACACTAAAGTTCATCTTGATAGTTCTTTCTAATGGAGAAAGAAATCATGGATCGTGAGTTCGCTTGCTTTGATTCAGCCTTTGAATGTTGTAGGGATGTGGATGTACCATGGTTTGCAATCCTAGTTTCTCAATCATACTTAGAGAAACCACATCTGCACACCTTCCTCCATTAATAATCAAAGAACACACCATCGCTTGAACCGTACAATGAGTATCGAAGATGTTCTCTCTTTGCTCATCTTTAACCCCTTTCTAGTTGCTTAAAACTCTTCTCAAAACTAGCAACTCACCTTCATCAACTTCTTCCAATACTTCTTGAGTTTCCTCAAGTTCATGCTCACTTTCATCTTCATTTTCTTCATCTTCAAAGACCTCCTTCATGGCTGATCATTCAGACAAAGTTATAACCTTACGGTTCGAGTAGTCCGAGTGATGTAAAGGCCAAGGGTAGGGACAACCCAAGCAACCTCACATCAAAAGAAAGACAATTCGAGAAGGGAAGACGCACAGTCGTGCGTCCAACCGTGTGCAGCCTCGGGTTGCAAATTGCAGGGTACGCACGGGCTTGCGTTGAACCGTGCGTGGACTGTGATAAGCTTGCCTTGGATGAATCTTCACGGTTTTGAATGTCTTTGAGAGCAAAGCCTATTCTAATGCAATGAGCTTTGTTTGGACTTGATTCTATGAGGGGAAAGGTAGAAGGAGTAGTATTGAAAGGGGGAATGGAAGTATGGTAGGTGGTTTAATGGAATGACTTGAAGAACATTCAAGTATTGAAGGTGATAAATGAAGAACACGAAGAACGAAGAAGATCAACTTGAAGATTCAAGCTAATCAAGTGATTTAGGATAGAACTAAACTCGAGGATTAGATACAGAAACACCACTAATCTTTGAGTTTAGGGCCCTTAAGCTTGATCAAGATACAGAATCACCACTCAATCAAGATTAAGACTCACTTGAACACCACTTAGTTTGGCCTAAACTAAGATAAGCAAGCAAGAGTTTTGAAGTGTGCCTAAGCACCGAAAGCACAAAGCTGTCAAAGGGGTTTTCTTCAAAATCTGATATATGTTACAAGGGGGGGCCGTGTGCCTTTAAATAAGCAAGCTAGCAGCCACACAAGCACACACCTCACCTTTCCCTCCTAAGGAGGAAAGGTATTAAGAGCTAAACAAGCTGATTTGTGCTAATCTAAAATACAAGCTTGCTTAAACTAGTCTAATACATTCTAAACATGAAGTAAAACATTATTAATACTTATTATACATTAATCTACTCATAAACCAAGCTTAAACATGCTGATTTGCTTGCTGAATTCCTATTGGACAGCCGTAAAGTGCCTTCCCCTCTTCGGCTCACCAATCAGATTGCATGGTGCTGTTTTCTCCTTTGTTTTCTCATTGGTTCACACATTTCAAAGCCTTCTCAGCAGCAAATTATTGTGTTTCTAGCAAGCCTTGGACGTGGTGTGATGTAGGCAAGCAACCAAGCAGCTAGGAAAACCCACTTGAGAAGGAAAAACACCTCATGCTTAAACCGGGTTGTGCTGGCAGAATGCAGGGTCTGATTGCAGGCCATGTTTCCCAGGGCAAACGTGGTCATAACTTGTCTTGCCACACATTGTTGGAAAGATTAAGAAGTCCTCAAACAGCTTCAAGTGGAATTACTCAATTTGGAGTTCATTTGCCTGATCAAAATATCAAAATGGCTAGGCCGGTCTGAACTGAGTCTCAGCCTGCACGGTTTGGAAGATCGACCTGGTTCTTCATCTTCCACTTGACTTAACTTGCTTTTATCAGTTGGACCACATAGATAACATCTTGGGGACTCACAATATGTACAAATACAAGACTTATACTAAAATATAACTTAAGAAACGAAAAGAACAAAACCGGATACATTCTGACCCTGCTGGACAGTTTGTATATCTTGGGTTTATTAGCTAATTTGAGAGGGCAAATGAAGTCCAAATGGGATGAAACTTTTTTTGTTGCAAAGCTGACTTCTTGAACTTTAATCCGAATGCAAAATATTGGACTTAGACCTTAAAGGGTTTGACGTAATTAACCTCTGAAAACCGGGTTTGCTGCTGAAAACAAACCTGACCTGCTGTTTTAGGTCCTTAAACAAAACAAGGATGAATTATTCACCCTTTAATCACCAAAATGAAATTACCTAGCTTGATTTGATTTTTTAAATCAAAGGGCATGGAGGGATCTCCATCACCGAGGCTATATGCCCAAGTACTTGGCATTTGAAACATATGCTATTGCTCATGGGATTGGGATTAGGCATATTTTGAGGAGTTTGGACCTTTTGTAGAGCTGGGGTTCTTTGTGGAAAGGAAAGGGATGGATTCTGTGGCTTGGAAATGGGATTAGAACTCCCCTTGTTAAAGCGTTGCTTTTGGGTGTATGGCTTTGGACTTTGGGGTTTAAATGGCTGCCTTGCCTTCTTTTGCTACACTACCTTGTGAGCCAGCATGCACACTTCATCAAAAGTAGTGTATGCTTGCAAATCAACCACATTAGCATACCTAAGATCAAGTCCTCCCGAGTATCTAACTATGGTTTGCTCTTCGGGTTCTTGAATGTTACACTTAATCAAAAGCTTCTCAAACTCACGAGTATACTCTTCAACACTCATGCTGCCTTGACTAGGATTGTGGAGTTGAGAATAACAATCTTGGACATAAGTTGGTGATGGAAATCCCTCCATCCCTTTTGGCTTAAAAGAAATGAATCAATTAGGTAAGCTCAATATGCTGGTTTAAGGATGAATAAATCATCCAAGTTTTGATTAAGCATTGAAACTGCAGGGCAAGGGTTAATTCCAGCAGCTAACCCATTTTTGTGTGCTTGATTTCTCAAACATACGAAGGGTTTACATCTAATATTTTTTGATGGATTTGAAGTTCAAGATGTTAGCTTTCCAACAAATCAAGTTTCATCCACTTTGGACTTCATTTGGTCGTTCAAATCAGCAATTAAACCTAAGGTGTCAAAACTGCCCAGCAGGGCCAGGATGAACCCGGTATTGTTCTTTTTATTTCTTATGATATAGTTTGGTTTAAGTCTTGTATTTTTACATATTTTGGGTCGCCACGATCTTAGCTTTCATGTCCAATTGGAATTACCAGATTTGGAGTTCAATTGGTTAGTGAATTAAGCTAAATAGTAAACCTGTGCTGTTTTGGAGTCCAATCTACACGGTTTGGGAAATCAGGCTCATTCAAGGGGTAAATGACGTCCAATTGCTATGATCAAAAAGAGGGTAATCTAGACATCTTGAGGTTTCCATCCATGTAAGAAACGTAGCAATTAGTCAGCATTTGATGTGTCAAGCATGCATGACAAGTTGAGGCAGAAACCGGCTGGTTGACACCCGGTTACTTAGCCTAGTAGTTTTCCTCCTTCAAGGGGTTTGCTTAAGGTGTAAGCTTGCCTACTAGGTCAAATTGAGCTGCTTGGTAAGCTGCCACTCAGCCACGTAGGAGAGAGACACATGGAAGCATGAAGAAGAAGACATTTTGTAAGCATGTATTCGGCCACCACCAACACACATGTCAAGCTCGAATTCAGCAGCCTTTTGCTAGGTGGCAGCCATGTATCTTTGCCCTCCAAGGAAGGAAAATGAGTCACAATTATGCCTTAGATATTAAGAAAGGTCTTAGGATAAGTAAACTTGTGTATTGAGCTTGATTGTACTGGTTTTTACTTTGTTTAGCTTAAACCGTGTGTAAGTATGCTTAGCTAGACTAATACCTTTCCTCCCTTAGAGGGAAAGGTTGTTTCATGACTTTAGTGGCTATATAAGGCCGTGTACTTCTCACTTCATCAATAAGATTTTGAGTATAAAACTTTGAGAAAAGACTTTGTGTCTTGAGTTCCTCTTAAACACTTAACTTGCTTATCCTTAATTAGGCCGATTAAGGTGGTGTTCAAGTGAGTCTTAATCATTGATTAGGTGGTGTATCTGCATCCTAATCAAAGGTTAAGGGCCCTAAGCTAAGTGATTAGTGGTGTATCTTATCTAATCACAAGGCTTGGAACTATCCAAATTCCATTGAATTCACTTAAAGTTCATGAAGTTAGCTTTGGGTCCTTAAACCAAAGCTCTCCTTTTTCATGTTCTAATCAGTGAACGTCATTCCTCTCTTCTTTTTTTTCTTTTCATATTCATTTCAAGCTTAATCAAGGCCAAGAATTCTTGCTTTGATTTAGTTTTAAGCCCAAACACAAAAACCACTTCAAACCGTGAGAAATCACAAACTTACGCGTGAAAGGCAGAAGATTGGCACGGCCACACCGTGCCCTTAAGCACGACCGTGCCTCCCTTGGTTCGTGAGTTTTTCACTTGTTTTGGTTGTGTTCTTGTTGTAAGTTGGCTTGGTTTATTCCTACCCTTGAGACTTACATCAGTTGGGGGAATAAAACGAGCCTTAAGCTTTGATTTCATCTTGTCCCATGTACAGATTTTAGACTTTCTTTCCCTAACCTGTTTAGCACACAAATTTGTCCACCATAATGAAGCATACTTTCTAAGTCTTAAGGCCACTAACTTGACCTTCTCATCCTCTTGGACGTCTTTATACTCAAAGACACGTTTAACAGCATGTAACTAATCTAAAAGCTCTTCAGGATCAAGCTTACCTTCAAAATTTGGAACTTCAACTTTGAAATCATTGTTGTGTTCTTACATCCGTGGTTCTACTGATGCATCTTTGAAGGGAATACATGAATACTCAAGCTAGAATTCAAGAGCTAAGGATTAAGCAAGCTGAATTCTAGCTAAGTGTAGGTGAAACCCGTGAGATAATCAATGAAAGAAGGATAGACTAAACCATTGTTTGGATACAGAAGCACCACCAAACCAAAGTTTAGGGTCCCTAAACTATAATTAAGATATAGAATCACCACTTAATCAACATTTAGGACTTACTTGATCACCACCTTAATCGACCAAATTGAGGATGAACAAGTGAAGTGGTTAAGTGTGCGAAAGCAAGAATGCTCTCAAACTGATTTCCATTCAAGGTAAGTTATGTTTTACAAAATGGCTGTGAGTATGCATTAGTACACAACCTAGCAAGCATAGTTACAAGCAAGCTAGCTATTGGAGGTTTCCTTCTTAGGGAGGAAACGTAATTAGCTAGCTAATTCCCACACTTAGTACAAAACATATTACAAGCTTGCTTAACTTAAACTAATTACAATCGAAACACAAAGGAAAGCAAGACAAATGATAATTACAATCTTTATTACATGAAATCAAGCCTAATACATTAGTTTACTAAGGGGAAGGGGAGAAAAGAACCGTAAAGTAGAGTCACTTTTTTGACTGGCCTATCCTGATGAAAAGCTTGATTTCTTCCTTTGCGTTTCCATTGGTTACTCTTTCCAAAACCTAATTTTGCAGCTTATGATCATGTTCTTGGCCTTCTTGCGACGTGTGCGAAGCTACAAAGCAAGAACATAGCTAAAGAAACATTGGAGATGGAGATACATGCAGCTACTCTATCCGGGTTTTAGAAGCAAAATTAACCCGAATTTCTGACCTTGTTTAAACCAAGCAAAAGTGGTCGTGATTTTGATTTCAGGCCACAGGGACTCCTTAGGGTGTGTACAAACCCCCCCGTAAAGAAATAAAGGTTAAATCATGTTCAAGTAGAAGATTTTCACCAAAATATTTTAATGTGCAATTTTGAACCAAAACTGGCAGGTTAGAGAAAAGGCCTTGGTCTCTTGACTTCGACAGAGCATGATTGGAATTTAATGCTTGCACCTGAAAGTTAACATCTTAAGGATCCCCAAAATGCAAAAATATCAAACTTCAGCCACAATGTAGCTTAAGTAATTAGGTGAACAAAATCGGGCATTTTCTGGTTGCTTAGCCTGGTTGCTTCTATTTAGCTCTTCTCCACAATATGAGCCATAGCTTGGACTTTGGAGCTTGCATTGGACCTTTCTGGACTTTTACGATATTCATCCATGTCTTGGTTGGTGGGGACTTCATCATCCTCCCCTTGTTAAGAAGATTTGATCCTCAAATCAGCAGGGTAATCATCGGCTTGGTAAGCGCTTGATGGGGACCATCATGATCAAACTCCAAATGCACAACCAGCAACTCCACACACCCCCTCAGGCCCCAAGGAAGTCAAGAACATCCATGCCTTGGTCAAGGAAGTCGTAGAGCATTCGGACAGAACATGGGCAGATTCAACCGGAAATTGGCCTGGTTTTGTGCATCTTTTGGGACTTGAAGGTGAGGGGATGAATGACTGCCTTGCCCCCTCTCTTTAAGTGTAAGATGTTAGGAATCCAATAAAACAAGTTGCAAAGGATTTGGAGGTCGTTTGGTTAGTCAATCAGCAAGATCTTTCCAAGTGCGCAGGCTGGGCGCCAAAACAGCAGCATCCGAATTAAGGAAGAAATGGGACCACCAACTTAAGTCCACTCTTTCTGAAATTTTGCAGCATGAAAGGGGACATAAATATTTATCAAGTCAAGGGTTCAAATCCCATCCAAAGCACCCCCTTGTGTTGGTTTTACCCAGCCAAAAGGACAAGCAAAACACCCCTTTAACCGGTTTCTTCCTAGCCGGTACAAGTGGGCTGATTTCTTGGGTTTTGCTTCATCCACTTGCTGAGTTGATTGCTTTTGCTGCATTTTAGAACCATTGTAAGCTTGACACATCATTTAGGAGGCATCATGGCCCCTAATGAAGTAGATTAAGCTAGTGAGGTGTGAGTGATGGATGTAATGTGTTTCCCCTCTCCCAAATGTACTTGGCCTTGTTTTTGCTGCATGGGAAGGGGGAGGAGACTCGGCCATCCTAGCATAAAATCAGATGGCTTCTCATTTTAAACCAACTTTGAATGAATGAATTTGTGAGTTCCCAAACTCTCTCTACAAAAACTCCTAGTGTTATATCTTGAGCTTGGCAACTCAAGTGGGTCTCTAGGTCTCTTTCTCTCAACTAGAAGGTGATTAAATTCTGTAACTAGTTGATACAAAGAGATTGCCCAAGTGTTCCCCAAGGGTGGCTCCTCGGATTATCCCTTGCAAGGTCACTTGACTATCCAAACTCTTGAATTCACATCTCCCTTTTCTATTCTACTCTTCATCGCTTTGTGCTCCACTTTGAGGCAAGTTGTGAGTTGGTTTCTTCTTCTTACAACCTTCCATCAAATTGGTATCAGAGCTTAGGCTATCTTTCTTGGCCAAGCTTCCTTGCCCAAACACATCCCAAACACCCAAACTCACAAAACAGCCCAAGCACATCCTCCACAAATTTCAGCCGTGCCCAACCAGAGACTTGGCACGGGCACACCGTGCCATATACGCACGACCGTGCCACAATTCCAGCCCAGACAACCTTTGCCAGTAGCTCAGCATGGTCAGGCCGTGCCTACTAGCACGACCGTGCCTACCCCTCCCCGCCCCCAAAACACTCATTCTCCCTTCCAAAGCCGATATGTCTTCTAGCCTCACACCCGAACAAGTGGCCGAACAAGCCCTGAGGGAGAAAGCCGAGGTAGAAGCTCAACTAAAGTATCTCCAAAAGCAACTTGGGCAACTTATGGAAGAGAAGAGGAGAGGTTTATGGAGTTCAAAGAGCTCAAGCAAGCATCAAGACTCGGATGACTCCGAGGGAAGCAACCCCATTAGTGACTCAAGTGAAGGGGAGCTCGCACCAAGGTCCCAACGACATCAAAGGTCAAGGGGACGAAGCTTTGGAGACTTTAAAGTCGACATTCCGGAGTTCGAAGGACAACTAGACCCGGACATCTTCCTTGATTGGCTTCAAACGGTGGAAAGAGTATTTGAATACAAGGACATTCCGGAAAGCAAAAAGGTAAAGCTAGTAGCCTTGAAACTCCGTAAATATGCTTCCATATGGTGGTCTAATGTTGTGTCCAAGAGGGTGAGAAAGGGGAAAAGTAAGATAAAGACTTGGGAGCAAATGAAATCCAAACTTAAGGCCAAGTTCCTACCCCCACACTATCATCAAGACAATTTCCTTAAACTCCACCACCTCCAACAAGGTTCAAAGAGTGTAGAGGCGTACACTAGGGACTTTGAACAACTTCTTCTAAAGTGTGATTTGAGGGAAGATGATTCCCAAACCTTGATTCGTTACTTGAGTGGGCTTGATGAACAAATTGCTCATGTAGTGGAACTGAACCCCTACACCTCCCTTGATGAGTTGAGTGCTTTAGCTCACAAGGTAGAAAAACAAAAGAAGCTCAAAGGCAAGAACCCCATCTCTAAGCCTACCCCACGGCCCTATGGCTTTCAAAAGCCCCATTCACTCCTCAAAAACCTTCTCCACCCCCAAACCCGAAACCCCCTCAAACAGCCCCCCCACAAACTCCATCCAAGCCACCATCAAAACCCCCTAGTAAGGTTCGATGCTTTCATTGTCAAGGTCTTGGACATTACGCTTCCGAATGTCCAAACAAGAGAATCGTATCTCTAGCCGAATATCAAGAGTCATTAGAGGATCTAGAGGTTGAGGAAGAGATAAATGGAGAAGAAAAGGAGGTGTACATGGCCGAAATGTTGGAAGAGGTAGAAGAGGGCCCGGATGAAGGGGAACTACTAGTGATTAGTAGGGCTCTAAGTGGGATTGCTACTCAAGACAACATGGAGCAAAGGGAGAGCATCTTCCATACAAGGTGCACCGTGAGTGGCAAGGTGTGTTTTCTCCTCATCGATGGGGGAAGTTGTGCTAATGTGACCTCAAAAACCATGGTGGACAAACTCAAGATTCCGGTCACACCTCACCCAAATCCTTACACCATTCAATGGCTCAACCAAGGTAAGGGTTTGCAAATTACTACTCGATGTTTGCTTACTTTTTCCATTGGAAAGTCATATAAAGATGAGATATGGTGTGACATAGTGCCTATGGATGCTTGCCATGTTCTTTTGGGCCGACCATGGCTCTTTGATAGAAGGGTGATGCATGATGGTCGAAAGAATACCTACACCTTCACAAAAGACAACAAGAAAATCACCCTCACTCCCCTCAAGCCTAGCCCACAAAAGAACCCTCAAGACAATCCCAAGTTGGATGTCTTTCTCACCACCTTACTCCACTCTCAACTCCATGAGTTCGAAGACTTTAAAGAGTGGATCCTCTTAGGCCAAGAACCGGCCAAGGTAAAGGAATCTCCCCATCCTTTACTTACCTCACTCCTACAAACCTTTGCCCACGTCTTCCCACAAGAAATACCTCATGGCCTACCCCCCAAAAGATCCATCCAACATAAAATCGACCTCTTCCCGGGTGCCACCCTCCCAAATAGACCGGCCTACCGCATGAACCCTCAAGAGACACAAGAGGTTCAAAGACAAGTGGATGAGCTCCTAGCCAAGGGCTTGATCCGTGAGAGCTTGAGTCCATGTGCCGTTCCGGCTCTACTTGTGCCCAAGAAAGATGGGAGCATGAGAATGTGTGTTGATAGTAGAGCTATCAACAAGATCACCATCAAATACCGGTACCCTATCCCAAGGTTGGAGGATTTGCTAGATAAGCTTCATGGGGCCACTATATTCTCAAAGATTGATCTAAGAAGTGGCTATTATCAAATACGGATCTTTGAAGGGGATGAATGGAAGACGGCTTTTAAAACCAAGGGTGGCCTATATGAGTGGCTTGTCATGCCCTTTGGTTTGACTAATGCACCAAGCACATTCATGAGGCTAATGAACCAAGTTCTCAAACCATTCATTGGGAGATATGTCGTTGTGTATTTTGACGACATTTTGGTGTATAGCCGTGGAGAAGAAGAGCACTCCAAGCACTTGCATGATGTTTTAAGTGTCTTGGCACAAGAGCAACTTTATGGCAACCTAGAGAAGTGCCACTTCTTCACTCCTCAAGTGAAGTTCTTGGGGTATGTGGTGTCGGCCGAAGGCATCCAAGTGGATGAAGAGAAGATCAAGGCCATCCGTGAGTGGCCTACCCCCATGTCAATCCAACAAGTCCGGAGTTTCCATGGTTTGGCTTCCTTTTATAGGAGGTTTGTAAGCAATTTTAGCTCCATCATGGCACCCATGACCGAAATCCTTAAGGCCAAGCACTTTGAGTGGAATGAGAAGGCCCAACGTGCCTTTGAAGAGATCAAGGAGAGGCTTACTAGTGCACCCATCCTTGCACTACCTAGCTTTTCCAAAGTTTTTGAGGTAGAATGTGATGCGTCCGGGGTTGGCATCGGGGCCGTGTTGTCACAAGAGAAGAGGCCCATTGCCTATTTTAGTGAGAAGCTCAATGACTCCAAAAGGAAGTATTCTACATATGACAAGGAGTTCTATGCCTTAGTGAGGGCATTGGAACATTGGCGGCATTACTTGGTGGGAGGCGAGTTCATCCTCCATACGGATCATCAAGCCTTGAAGTTCATCCAAGGACAACATAAGCTCAATCCACGACATGCCAAGTGGGTAGAGTTCTTGCAATCCTTCCACTTTGTGATCCACCACAAATCCGGCCAAATGAACAAAGGGGCTGATGCATTATCAAGAAGATATCTCTTGCTCTCTACTCTTGAATCCAAGGTACTTGGGTTTGAGTGCATCAAGGCTATGTATACCCAAGACGAAGATTTCAAGACCATCCTTGAAAAATGTTCTAGCCATGCCCACGGTCCTTTCCACCTAGAGGACGGATTCCTCTTCAAGGGAAACCGACTTTGCATTCCTAAATGTGGGTTTAGAGAGCTTTTGATTCAAGAACTCCATGGGGGAGCTCTAGCCGGCCATTTTGGAGTTGAGAAGACATGCTCTATGCTTAAGGAGCATTACTTTTGGCCCAAGATGTCAAGGGATGTGGAGCACTTCATTAAAAGATGCTCTACTTGCCAACTTGCTAAGGATCACATACGGCCTCAAGGTCTTTACACCCCCTTGCCGGTTCCTCAAGGGCCTTGGGAAGATATTAGCTTGGACTTCATCACGGGGTTACCAAGGACTCAAAGGCACAAAGACTCTATCATGGTAGTGGTTGATAGATTCTCCAAGATGGCCCACTTCGTGGCATGTCACACCACCTTTGATGCTTCACAAGTGGCCAATCTTTACTTCAAAGAGATTGTGCGGTTCCATGGAATACCAAGGAGTATGGTGTCCGATCGTGACACTAAGTTCTTGAGTCATTTTTGGCTCACATTATGGAGGAAGCTTGGTACTCATCTCAAATTCAGTACCTCATGCCATCCCCAAACGGACGGCCAAACTGAGGTAACAAACCGCACTTTGGGCACATTACTTCGGGTCTTGGTGAAGAAGAACATTAAAAGTTGGGATGAACTACTTTGCCATGCGGAGTTTACATTCAACCGAGCCCCAAGCAAGGCCACGGGCCTCTCACCCTTCCAAGTTGTGTATGGCAACAACCCACGGACTCCCATTGATCTTGTTCCTATTCCTAACCCCACTAAATTTAGTTGGGAAGCCGAGAAGAGAGCAAAGGAGGTCCAAGAGCTTCATGCTAAGGTGAGAGAAAGGATTGAAAAGTTCAATGAGCAAGCTAAGTCCTATGCCAACATGAAGAGGAGAGAAGCTCATTTTCAGCCCGGGGACCTAGTGTGGGTCCATTTAAGGAAAGAGAGATTCCCAAGCAAGCGGAAATCCAAGTTATTACCAAGGTCGGATGGGCCATTTGAAGTCCTTGAGAAAATTGGCCCAAATGCATACAAGATAGACCTCCCCGGAGACTATGGGGTGTCCGCCACTTTCAATGTGGCTGATTTAAGCCCATACTATGATGAAGAAGAAGAGTTGCCGAGTTTGAGGTCAAACTCCATTCAAGCTAGGGGGAATGATGGGGACCATCATGATCAAACTCCAAATGCACAACCAGCAACTCCACACACCCCCTCAAGCCCCAAGGAAGTCAAGAACATCCATGCCTTGGTCAAGGAAGTCGTAGAGCATTCGGGCAGAACATGGGCAGATTCAACCGGAAATTGGCCCGGTTTTGTGCATCTTTTGGGACTTGAAGGTGAGGGGATGTGATGGGGATCAGCCCCAAGGGGTTCTTATAGCTCAAGAGGTCACAAAGGCTTTCCAAGGATTAGAAATCACTCAAGACACGATCACTTGCATTCTGCCGGGCTCATCCCGCACATGGCCCGAATTTCTGACCTTCGTGACCTGATGCCCTGAGGCTTTAAAGCCAAACATTTGGTATGTCTGGAAAGATTGGAGAGTTAGCTGCCCAATAAATCAAGTTTCAGCCCATTTGGATGTCATTTGCCCATCGAAACCCTTTGTTAAAACCAAACTGTCCAAAACTGTTTTCCAGGTCAGATTTTGTCCGGTTTTGGGAGCCCATTTTCCCCAACCTAAAGTAACCCTAACAACCTGGAATTTTAACCCCTAGATCCTTTTTTGAATTGGCTAAAAGGGTGGGAAAAGAAACCAGAGTCAAACGTGTCCCAAGGAGGCTAAAAGCAAGGAAACTTCTAAAGCTGCTTTTGGGAAGTCAGCCTGCACCATCTCACTTGTTCTGTTTATATCTCCTGAACGGCTGCACCAAATGAGCTCCAAAAGTAGTCATATGAAAGAACACTTTCTAAGCTTTCTAATAAGGTATGTTGGAGCCAATTTGGGTAAGTAAGGACGAAGATACAGCTGCTGAAAGTTGACCCTGCAATCTGGAAAACTGGACAGCAACTGTCAACATCACCTTTTGTACTTTTCTTGCCTTTTGTGCTTCCCTTTTGTCTTGATCCGTTTGGCTTGCATTGTAACCCATGTAATCTGAATTTTGAGGCTCCCTCCTATATAAGGGACCTTTAGGAATGTAAGAAGGCAGCTTTGAATATCATGCAATGAAATCTGAGTGTTTTACTCTCCATTGAAACTCCTAGTTGCTTTAGCTTGAATTGGCTAGTTTAAGTGGTGATCTTCTAGGTTCCTTTCTCTTGCTTATGGTGGTGATATTCTGTATCCATAAGTGAAGAAGGAATAGCCCAACTTCTTCTCTAAGTGGCGCCTTTGGCTTATCTTAGACAAGAGAGTTGCACACTATCCATCAAGACCGGGTGAGCTCATTGTTCTTTTCGGTTTTTTGCTTGTCCTTGTTTTCAATCTTCCCCATCATACATTCTCATCTTTGACATTCCCATGGTTAACATACATCAGGATGAATGACTTCCTTGCCCCCTCTCTTTAAGTTTAAGATGTTAGGAATCCAATAAAACAAGTTGCAAAGGATTTGGAGGTCGTTTGGTTAGTCAATCAGCAAGATCTTCCCAAGTGCGCAGGCTGGGTGCCAAAACAGCAGCATCCGAATTAAGGAAGAAATGGGACCACCAACTTAAGTCAACTCTTTCTGAAATTTTGCAGCATGAAAGGGGACATAAATATTTATCAAGTCAAGGGTTCAAATCCCACCCAAAGCACCCCCTTGTGTTGGTTTTACCCAGCCAAAAGGACAAGCAAAACACCCCTTTAACCGGTTTCTTCCTAGCCGGTACAAGTGGGCTGATTTCTTGGGTTTTGCTTCATCCACTTGCTGAGTTGATTGCTTTTGCTGCATTTTAGAACCATTGTAAGCTTGACACATCATTTAGGAGGCATCATGGCCCCTAATGAAGTAGATTAAGCTAGTGGTGAGGTGTTAAGCTAGGTGAGTGATGGATGTAATGTGTTTCCCCTCTCCCAAATGTACTTGGCCTTGTTTTTGCTGCATGGGAAGGGGGAGGAGACTCGGCCATCCTAGCATAAAATCAGATGGCTTCTCATTGTGTAAACCAACTTTGAATGAATGAATTTGTGAGTTCCCAAACTCTCTCTACAAAAACTCCTAGTGTTATATCTTGAGCTTGGCAACTCAAGTGGGTCTCTAGGTCTCTTTCTCTCAACTAGAAGGTGATTAAATTCTGTAACTAGTTGATACAAAGAGATTGCCCAAGTGTTCCCCAAGGGTGGCTCCTCGGATTATCCCTTGCAAGGTCACTTGACTATCCAAACTCTTGAATTCACATCTCCCTTTTCTATTCTACTCTTCATCGCTTTGTGCTCCACTTTAAGGCAAGTTGTGAGTTGGTTTCTTCTTCTTACAACCTTCCATCAGCGCTCATGTCAGCTACATTGAATGTGGCTGAACTCCATAGTCTCCTGGCAAATCAACCTTATAAGCATTGTCATTTCTCTCTTCAAGTGCCTCAAATGAACCATCAGCCTTTGGCATAAGCTTGTTTTCCCTTTTGAAAGGAAATCTCTCCTTCCTTAGGTGAATCCATATGAGGTCTCCAGGTTGGGATACCACCTTCTTCTTGTGTTTGTTGGCTTGAGCTTGATATGATGCATTGGTCTTCTCTATTTTGCTCGTTACCAACTCATGTATTTTCTAGATTTCTTCCACCCTTGAAGCTACATCCGCACGTGGCTTTTTTATCTAATGGCTGTGGAGTGAGATCAAGTTGACTAATGGGATCAATCCCATAGACCACTTTGAATGGTGATAGACCAGTAGCCTTGCTTAGAGCCCAGTTGTGAGCAAACTCTGCATGGGGTAAAAGCAAATCCCAGGCTTCAGCATGAGGTTTAATCAAAGCCCTTAGAAGTGTTCCTCAGGTTCGATTAGTAACCTCAGTTTGTCCATTAGTTTGTGGATGACAAGTGGTACTATACTTGAGTTTAGTACCCAACTTCTTCCACAAAGTAATCTAAAAATGGATTAAAAACTTAGTATCCCGATCAGAAACAATTAATCTAGGGACACCATGTAATCTAGCCACCTCCCTAAATATAACTCAGCAATGTGTGTGGCATCATTAGTCTTATTGCATGGAATAAAACGAGACATTTTAGAAAACCTATCTACCGCAACAAAGATTGAATTTTTGTTCTTTTGGGTCTTAGGCAGTCCGAGAATGAAATTCATACTTACATCAACCCAAGGAGTAGTAAGAATAAGTAGAGGTGTGTATAGGCTGTGGGGTAAGGAGTGACTTTTAGCCACTTGACAAGTCCCACACCTCTTCAGAATGTCTTAAACATCCTTCTCCATGCCTGGCCAGTAGTAATGGTCCCTTAGCATAATGAGTGTCTTGTTTTCACCATAATGACCAGCTAGAGAACCTTAATGAACTTCCCTGATTAGAAGCTCTCTTGTGTAACACTTCGGTACACACAGCCGTGTACCCTTGAATAAAAAGCCTTCTTGTATCAAAAAATATCCTTGGGGTGCTTTGAACAATCAGCATACAGCTCCCCAAAGTCTTCATCTTTAGCATACAAAGCTTTTAGATACTCAAAACCAAGTACACAAGCATCTAATTGAAACAAAAGAAGCTACCTCCGAGATAGAGCATTTGCACCTTGATTAAGCTTTCAAGATTTATGCTTGATTGTAAAGTGACATGATTGGCGAAACTCAACCCACTTAGCATGCCATGAGTTTGACTTGTGTTGGCCTTAAATTCACTTCAAAGCTTCAGTGCTCCAAACATCTTACAACAGCACAAAACTCTTTATCATAGATAGAGTATTTTATTCTTGAATCATAAATTTTCTCACTAAAGAAGGCTAAGGGTTTACCTTCCTGAGTAAGAACACCACCTTTACCAACTCCAGAGGCATCACATTCAACTTCAAAGACTTTACTAAAGCACAACAAGGATAGAGCAGGTGCTTGAGTAACCCTTGTCTTGATTTCTTCAAAGGCAGATTAAGCTTTTGATGTCCAAACAAATGATGTACCTTTAATAACTTTAGTCATAAAAGCCATAATAGTGCTAAAACCTCGAATAAACCTCCTGTAGAATGAAGCTAATCCATGAAAAGCTTGAACATCATATATACTATTTGGAACTGGCCATGACCAAATTGCTTTAACTTTGCTCTCATCTACTTGTATGCCTTCACCAGTGACAATGTAACCTAAGAACATTACTTCAGGAGTAAAAAGGAACATTTTCGAAGGTTACCAAACAATCTCTCTCTTTCCAGAACAAGCATAATTTGAGTCAAATGATCTTGATGTGTATGCTCATCCTTGGAATAAATCAGAATATCACCAAAGTATACTACCATAAACTTGCCTATATAAGGCCTAAAGACTTGATTCATCAATCTCATGAACGTACCAGGTGCATTTAAAAGACCAAAGGGCATAACCCATCATTCACAAAGCCCTCCCTTAGTCCTAAAAGCTATCTTCCATTTGTCACCTTCTCTGATCCATATTTGGTAGTATCCACTTCGAAGATCTACCATTGAAAAACACCTTAGAGCCATACAACTCATCTAGCATATCTTCAAGCCTAGATATGGGATATCTATACTTGATTATATCTTGTTAATGGCCCTACTGTCCACACACATACACATCCCACCATCCTTCTTTGGCACCAAAAGAGCAGGAACAGCACAAGGACTCAAAGGTTCACGGATTAAGCCTTTAATCTTCAATTCTTCAACTTGCCATTGTATCTCCATGGTATCCTTGGGATTCATCTTATAGGCTGGCTTATTAGGCAGGATGGAACTAGGAATGAGATAAATATGGTATTGGATGTCCCTTTTTAGAGGCAAACCCGTAGGTATCTCCTCAGGAAACAAGTGACAGAAGTTTTGTATGAGTGCTTTAGCTATGAGGTGAGTGGGTAGAGGGGTTACTAGTTCTTCTTGCATGCTCAATATCCATTCTTTAAAGGCCTTGAACTCATGCTGGGAGGCCTTTACTAAAGGTTCACTCATGGTCAATAGCAAATCAGTTTCCTTGGGTTTAGTTTGAGGCTTGATTTCATAGAGTTTAGATGGGGGTAAAGGAGCTACGGTAATCTTCTTGCCATCTATGATAAAAGAATAGGTATTTAGGTAACCATTATACACAACCATACGGTCATACAACCATGGTCTCCTTAAAAGGATGTGACAAGCATCCATAAGAATAACATCACACCATAGTTCATCTTGATAGCTCTTTCTAATGGAGAATGAAACAAGGCACCCAGAGTTCACTTGGATTCCTTTACTTTGATTCAACCATTCAATGTTGCAAGGGTGTGGATGTGTCATGGTTTGCAATCCTAGTTTCTCAATCATGCTTAGAGAAACTACATTAGCACAGCTTCCTCCATCAATAATCAAAGAACACACCTTCCCTTGAATTGTATAACGAGTATGGAAGATGTTCTCCCTTTGTTCATCTTTCACTCCCTTCTAATTGCTTAGAACTCTTCTCAAAACCAAGAGTTCTCCTTCATCAGCCTCTTTTACTACCTCCTCTTGAGTTTCCTTAAGCTCATCCTCACATTCATCCTTCTTTTCTTCCTCTTCAAACTCCTCTTTCACAACTGACCATTCAGCAAAAGTCACTACCTTGCGGTTTGGACAGTCCTAGGCTATATGCCCAAGTCGTTGACATTTGAAGCACCTTCTATTGCTCATGGATTAGGATTGGGTTTATTTTGAGGGGTTTAGAACTTTTGTGTAGATGGGGTTCTTTGTGGATAGGAAGGAAACGGATTGTTCGGTTTGGGAATAGGATTAGAACTCCCCTTGTTAAAGGGTTGGTTCTGGGTAAACGGTTTTGGATTTTGAAGTTTAAGGGCTGTTTTGCCTTCTTTTGCTGTTGGAACTTGTGAGCCAACACAGAAACATCATCAAAAGAGGTATAAGCTTGCAATTCTACCACATTAGCATACCTGGGATCAAGACCTCCCAAGTATGTAACTATGGTTTGCTCTTCGGGTTCTTGTAAATCACACTTAATTACAAGCTTTTCAAACTCCCTTGTATATTCTTCTACACTCAGGTTGCCTTGAGTTAAATGGTGAAGTTGAGAATAGCAATCTTGAACGTAGGTAGGAGGAAGAAATCTAGCCTTAGCCCTGGATTTCATCTTTTCCCACGTCCGAATTCTGGTTTTTCTTTCTCTAACCCGTTTAGCACATAGGTTAGTCCACCACAAGGAAGCATATCTTCTAAGTCTTAAGGCCACTAACTTGACCTTCTTATCTGCCGGAACTCAAAAACTCTCTCAACAGTATGTAACCAGCCCACGAATTCTTTAGGATCAAGCTTACCTTCAAACTCCGAAATTTCAACCTTGAAATCATTGGTGTTTGCTTACATCCGCGGTTCTACCCTAGTCATTCTTATTAGTTCATCTTCACTAGATGAATCAACATTATGACTATAGACTTGTTCATCCCTCCTTGGTTCAGATTATAAGATTTCTTCATTCAATTTCTGCTTTTGCTTCAAAACTGAACCATGCTACTTTCTTAGATACTCATTTTGTGCTTAAGTTTCTTGGTTTCATTCAGTGTCCTCTTGAATCTTCTTAGCCAGCAACTCATTCGGCCTCATTAAAGCTTCAAACCTTTCTTCCAAACTCATGCTACGACTCATCTTGCTCACGGTTTGGATTTAAATTCAAACTACCAATGTGTTTGAGATTGAATAGAGAAATGAATTCAAGAAGGGGATAGACATACCCAGCCAAGGAGAAACCTAAGCTCTGATACCAAATATGATGTATCTTTGAAGGGAATACACGACTACTCAAGCTAGAATTCAAGAGATAAGGATTAAGCAAGTTGAATTCTAGCTAAGTGTAGGTAAAACCCATGAGATAATCAATGAAAGAATGATAGAC
Organism: Carnegiea gigantea; assembly: GCA_029747015.1. Taxonomy (NCBI): domain Eukaryota; kingdom Viridiplantae; phylum Streptophyta; class Magnoliopsida; order Caryophyllales; family Cactaceae; genus Carnegiea; species Carnegiea gigantea. Next base: position 90,386 of record JAKOGI010000013.1, on the reverse strand, counting down.
TAAACCTTTGTTTGGATACAGAAACACCACCAAACCAAAGTTTAAGGTCCCTAAACGGTAATTAAGTTATAGAATCACCACTTAATCAAAGGTTAGGACTTACTTGATCACCATCTTAATCGACCAAATTAAGGATAAGCAAGTGAAGTGTTTAAGTATGCAAAAGTAAGAATCCCCTCAAACTAATTTTCATTCAACGAAATCAATGGCCATGAGTATGCATTAGTACATGGCCTAGCAAGCATACTTACAAGCAAGCTAGCTGCTGGAGGTTTCCTTCCTAGGGAGGAAATGTATTTAGTGAGCTAACTCCCACGCTCAGTACAAAACAGATTACAAGCTTGCTTAACTTAAACTAATTACAATCAAAATACAAACGAAAGTAACGCAAATGATAATTATAATCCTTAATACATGTAATCAAGCCTAATACATCTGTTTACTAAGGGGAAGGGGAGAAAAGCAGCCGTACAGTAGAGTTACTTTTTAGCTGGCTTATTCGGATGAAAAGTTTGATTTCTTCCTTTGCATTTCCATTGGTTACGCTTTCCAAAATCTAATTTTGCAGCTTAAGATGATGTTCTTAGCCTTCTTAAGATGTGTGTGAACCTAGCAAGCAAGAACATAGCTGAAGAAACCTGATGTATATGTGGGTGGTAAGTGATCTAAATCACCAAATCAAACTCAAACTCAAAAACAAACCAAAGTGAAAAGAGAAATGAAAGATGGATGGAACGGAAGAAGATCTTCAACACAAAAAAAAAGGATAGAACAAGATCTTGCAATTGAGATAATCCTTCACGGAGCCACTCAATGGCTTGATCTTGGGCTAATTCTCCTATCTTAACCGAGGAATCACTCCAATGGAGAAGATAGAGAACCTAGAACACCACTTGAATTTGCCACAATTCAAGATATAGAACTAGGAATTTTTGGGACACAAATGAGAATCACTCTCAAAGGTGTTTGAATTACTCTTGAAAATGCCTTAGAAATCTGATCTACAATGCTCACACGCCCCCCCTTTATATAGGCTGAGCAAAAGACAACAACAGGACTCAAATAACTCCTAACAATTAAAACTAGTAAAATGAAAAAACTAAGATAAATGGAAAGACACATCATAAAAGGGGTAGGGGAGGTTACAGGAATATTCTAGGATTTCTTAGCTGATTACACCAATCTTGAAGGCTCCAAAACGTGCACAATGTCAGCCACACAATCACATGTAACCGAAGACTCTTCATATTCCCAGAATTAATCCTTGCAGCTGCCTCAACTTCAACAGAGCATAACTTCCAGAATACTCGGCCAAATCACGCGTTCTTGGGCTTGATAGAAAGCCCTGGAAGTCTAGTTTCCAGAATGGGCTCATTTGCTCAATTTGGATAAGCGGTTTAAACGTTATGGCCCAAACAATGCACCTATCTCAGACTGGACTGGATCAGCATAACGTATCTTTGAGTGATATTTTGCCCAATCAAATGATGTCCAAATTAAACAAACTTGGGCTTATTTGAAAGATGAAATCTTAAGCTTCAAAAGCACATGGGCCCTTAAGTTGTGGGTCCACTTGAGCTTGTCCAAAAGTGGTCACAAAAATCGGGTTCCGCAGGGATGAATTCGGCACCAAATTTCTAGCAAAGCTTAACCTCTTTTTGACCTCTCCATAGTGTCGCGAGTCTTTGAACTCACTTAAGAAGACCAAATAGGCACATTTCCATGCATGATCTTCTTTGACCCTTTTCTTTTTTGAAATTGGACTTGAATAAAAATGATGCATATGGAAATATGCATCATACTTCCCGGGTTGTTTTGAGTTTGTCCTCAAACTTAAAGGGTTGGCAAGCCTCTCAAGAAAGGGGTCGCGCTTACAATACGGGAGCTTTTGGGGAAGGAGGTCACAGGGCATCACCTCTGGAGAGATATAGAAGAGGGTGAGGGGAGGATGATAAAACGGGTCATACCTGGTGAGGAGAAGAGGCGGAAGTGGGAAATCTTCTTTGGGGGCAAGGGTTTGGGAAGGATGAATGAGGGTTAAGGCTTGTCGGTCCTTTTGTGGTTTGAGGGGTTGGGAAGGTTGAATGGGGGTTAAGGTGAATTCTTCTTGGGTCAAGAGTTGCTCAACTTCTTCAATAACCCCACATGCCTCCAACTTGGGTGCTTCGAGTTCGGTAGGGCGTACTTCTTGAATCAAGAGTTGTTCAAACTCTTCAGCAACCCTATATGGCTTCATCACTTCAAGGTCTTTAACTACATGCTCTTCAATTCTTGGGGTTATGCTCAAATTCACCTCATTATCTTCTTGGAACCCTTCTTGGGTGAAGGATTGCTCAATTTCTTGCACAATCTCTTCTTGCTTCAACTCGGATCTTTGGGCCTCAAGTTCAAAGGTCTCTTCATCACCACAGTCATCAAAAACAAGAGGTAGGTCAACTAGGCCCGACCCTTTTTCTCCAAGGATCTCTTCATCTTTGTTGGAGTTAAATTTCTCCAAATAAAATAAGGAAGTAGAGCTAGAGTTACAAGCACTCATTGGACTTCCCTTGTTGAAATGAAGGTTTTTAGAAGAGGAATTAAAGCCGTTTACCTCAAAGGAAACAAATGGATGCTTGTGTAAGTAAGAGGTTGGAGCTAAAGTATCCATTAATTTACCTCTTAACTTAACCCATGTTGTGATCTTACTTTTTCCTCTCTTCTTCCTCTTATACTTGTACTTTTCCCACCATTCAAGCGCATGGCCTCGGAGCTTCTTGATAATAACCTTAAACTTCTCTTGCTCGTCAATATTGTAGCGAGTGAAGACTTGATCCACTTTGGAAATCCAGTAAGGGAAATCTTCTTTTTGGCCACGAAACTTTGGAGTTTCAAGGATGACCATCTCCTTTTCAATCAAAGCAATCTCTTTTCGCAAGTTTCCAAGAGAAATCATGACGGATGAATGCTTTATGGGTTCTTTGTGGGTTATGTGTTTAGGCTAGAAAATGGCTGTTTTGGAGAAGAGGAGGGAGGGCACGGTCGTGCAGCTAGGCACTGGGGAACTGTGCTTGAATGCTGCCTTGCAGAATGCAGGAAAACAAGGGTGGCACGGTCGTGCTTGAGAGCACGGGGGCACCGTGCTGCATCTCGACTTGAAGATTTCTGGAAAATGAATATGGCACGGTCGTGTGGTATGGCACGGGGGCACCGTGTGAACTTTCTGGCCTGTGGACACTGGATGTTCACAGTTTTTTTGTTTTTTTTTTTTTTTTCATGTATTTGGGTGTGATGTGGGTCACTTTAAAACCTTTGCTCTGATACCAATTGATGTATATGTGGGTGGTAAGTGATCCAAATCACCAAATCAAACTCAAACTCAAAAACAAACCAAAGTGAAAAGAGAAATGAAAGATGGATGGAATGGAAGAAGATCTTCAACACACAAAAAAAAGGATAGAACAAGATCTTGCAATTGAGATAATCCTTCACGGAGCCACTCAATGGCTTGATCTTGGGCTAATTCTCTTGTCTTAACCGAGGAATCACTCCAATGGAGAAGATAGAGAACCTAGAACACCACTTGAATTTGCCACAATTCAAGATATAGAACTAGGAATTTTTGGGACACAAATGAGAATCACTCTCAAAGGTGCTTGAATAACTCTTGAAAATGCCTTAGAAATCTGATCTACAATGCTCACACGCCCCCCTTTATATAGGCTCAGCAAAAGACAACAAAAGGACTCAAATAACTCCTAACAATTAAAACTAGTAAAATGAAAAGACTAAGATAAATGGAAAGACACATCATAAAAGGGGTGGGGGAGGTTACAAGGAATATTCTAGGATTTCTTAGCTGATTACACCAATCTAGAAGGCTCCAAAACATGCACAATGTCAGCCACACAATCACATGTAACCGAAGACTCTTCATATTCCCAGAATTAATCCTTGCAGCTGCCTCAACTTCAACAGAGCATAACTTCCAGAATACTCGGCCAAATCACGCGTTCTTGGGCTTGATAGAAAGCCCTGGAAGTCTAGTTTCCAGAATGGGCTCATTTGCTCAATTTGGATAAGCGGTTTAAAAGTTATGGTCCAAACAATGCACCTATCTCAGACTGGACTGGATCAGCATAACGTATCTTTGAGTGATATTTTGCCCCATCAAATGATGTCCAAATTAAACAAACTTGGGCTTATTTGAAAGATGAAATCTTAAGCTTCAAAAGCACATGGGCCCTCAAGTTGTAGGTCCACTTGTGCTTGTCCAAAAGTGGTCACAAAAATCGGGTTCCGCAGGGATGAATTCGGCACCAAATTTCTAGCAAAGCTTAACCTCTTTTTGACCTCTCCATAGTGTCACGAGTCTTTGAAGTCACTTAAGAAGACCAGATAGGCACATTTCCATGCATGATCTTCTTTGACCCTTTTCTTCTTTGAAATTGGACTTGAATAAAAATGATGCATCTGGAAATATGCATCAAAACCTATTGGAGAAGGAGATACACGCAACTGCTCTATCCGGGTTCTAGAAGCAAAATTAACCCGGTTTTCTAACCTTGTTTAAACCAAGCAAAAAGTGGTCATGATTTTGATTTTAGGCCATGGGGGGACTCCTTATAGTGTGTACAGAGCCCCCCGCAAAGAAATGCTTGGACCTGAAAGTTTTGTTCCACCAAAATGTTTTACCGTGCAGTTTTGGACCAAACTAGTAGGTTAGACAGAAGGCCTTGATCTCTTGACTTCGAATGAGCATGATTGGAATTTAATGCTTGGACCTGAAAGTTAACATATTAAGGATCCCCAAAATGCAAAAATATCAAACTTAAGCCACAATGTAGCTTAAGTGATTTGGTGAACAAAATCGGGCATTTTCTGGCTGCTTAACCCGGTTGCTTCTGTTTAGGTCTTCTCCTCATTGTGAGCTATAGCTTGGACTTTGGAGCTTGCATTGGACGTTCCAGGACTTTTAGGATCTTCTTCCATATGTTGGTTGGTGGCGACGCCATCATCTGTCCCCGTCATTCTGATTGGTTCATCTTCACTAGATGAATCAACTTCATGGCTAAGGACTTGTTCTTGCATTCTTGGTTCGGATAGTAAGGTTTCTTCATTCATTTTTTGCTTTTGCTTCATAACCATACCAAGCTACCTTCTTAGATACTCATTTTGTGCTTGAGTTTCTTGATTTCATTGAGTATCTTTTTGAATCTTCTTAACCACCAACTCATTCTGCCTCATTAAGGCTTCAAACATTTCTTCCAAGCTCATGCTAGAACTCATCTTGCTCGCAGTTTTGGTCTCAATTTGAACTAGGAATATGTTTGATATTGAATGGGGAAATGAATTCTGGCAGGGGATGGATGTACCAGGCTAAGGGGAATCCTAAGCACTGATACCAAATACGATGTACTTTTGATGGAAAACATTAAAATTTAAAACTGAATTCAAAAGCTGAAGGATAGCAAAGCTGAATTCTAGCTTAAGTTCAAGTGTAGCCATGTATGAATGTATGAATGAGAGGTAATCTAAGCTTTTGTTTAGATACAGAATCACCACTAAACACTAACTTAGGATTTCTAAACTTTGATTAAGATACAGAATCACCATTTAATTAAGGATTAGGACTTACTTGATCACCATCTTAATCGACCAAATCAAGGATAAGTAAGTGAAGTATTTGAGTGGACGAAAGCTAAATGCTCTCAATCTGGTTTTTCTTTCAAAGTCAAGTGTGTTTTTACAAAATGGCCATGTGTAAGCATTAGTACTCGACCAATCAAGCACTCTAACATCTAAGCTAGCTGCTGGAGGTTTCCTCTTTTGGAAGGAAACGTATTACTAGCTAATCACATGACCTTAGTACAAAACCAAATTTCATGCTTGCTTAACCTAAACGAATTACAACCATATTTCTATGGAAAGCTAAACAAATGATATAATCAACTTAATACATCTTTAACTAAGCTAATACAGCTGCTTAATTAGCAAAAAAGTGGAGAAAAGTAGCCGTAAAGGTGGTTCCCTTTTCGGCTAGCCAATCAGGTTGCAAGGTGTTGATTTTCCCCTTGTTTTCTCATTGGTTCACAAGTTTTAAAGCTTCTTTAGCAGCAAGTTATTGTGTTCCTAGGCTGCTTGTCCAGTAAAGGTAGAAGCAAGTAAGGAGAGAGCTAAGGAAAACCTTTGGAGAAGGAAAAACATGTTGCGCTTTAACAGGGTTCACTAGGCAGTTTTTAGCGCAGTTTTGTGACCTTACTTCCACCAATCAAAACTGATCATGATTTTGATTTCAGCCCATGGCGGTACTCCTTAGGGTGTGTACATACCCCCTGTAAAGAAATCAAGGTTAAATCATGTTTACATAGAAGATTTCCATCAAAACATTTCACTGTGCAGTTTTGAACCAAAACTGGCAAGTTGGACAAAAGGCCTTGATCTCTTAACTTTGACCATGCATGATTGAATTTGAATGCTTGAAACTGAAAGTTAACATCATGAGGAATCGAAAAATTTAAAAATATCAATCTTAAGCCACAATGTAGCTTAAGAAAAGAGATGAACAAAACCGGGTACATTTTGGTTGTGTAACCTAGGTGCTGCTACTTGACTCTCTTCTAACTTTTGAACTAATACTTGTACTTTGGAACTTGCATTGGACCTTGAAGGACTCTTAGGATCCTCTTCCTTATTGAAGCAAGTGTCATGCCCACTAAAGTCCAAGAGAGCTGCCACATCCTCCTTAATGCTCATAAGCTCTATCAAAAGGGACTTGGCCCATGTGTTGATTTGGAGCTTCAATTCCAACCTGTTACTCTTCTATTCTGGGAAGGTCAAGAGGCCGTCTAAAGGGTTTTGTCCGTCGAAATGTAGTTAAACCCTCGGAGATAATAAAAAAGTCCTAAAACAGCAAGGTATATCCTAACTGCAATTTAACTCGATTTTGTGGGCTTTATTATGAAAGCTTAGTATGAGTTTAATATGCTGCAAACCTCCTTTTGGAACCTTCTTATGTCAGTTGAAAGGGAATAAAAATAGGACTAGGTTAAGTCATTGAGAGATAGGTCAAATGAAGCCACTTTCAGCAAGCTACAGATTCTGATCCACTCTGGACCACTTTGAGATTTTGAGCTATCACTCCAAACGGTAGCTCGAAATGCCTTCACACTTGAGCCATCTGAAAATAGACTTTCCAATCTTTCTAACAATACCTGTTTGAGCTTATTTGGGTAAGTGTGGCAGATGTTATAGCTGTTGGAAGTTTAAGGTTGTGCACTAAAAGTGATAGGACAACATGTCACTATCACCTTTGTACTTGCTTTTCTTTTTGCTTTTCCCTTTGATTTTTAGACGTTGGAAAGCCCCTTTTTGCTGCTTTCTTTCTGCTTGTACAAGGCTCTCTTATATTAGGGAGGCCTTAAGATGCAATTTTTAGATTTGAATCATATGAATTAGCTTAAAGCTTTCTCGCCCCAAAATCTTAAGTTCTCTTTATCCTTTCTCAAAGGTGGTGAATCTTGAGTGGAATCCTTTATAGAATTGTGGGTGGCATAGCCTTTAAGCAATTCTTAGTGGATTTTTAGTCTTGATTAGTGGCCTAACCTTTAAATTAAGTCATATCCCGTTACTAAAAGGAAATTTGCAACTAAACTCAAGCAAGCTACATCCAGCCTATTTAGCTCACGCTCCATTTGGTATCAGAGCAAATGTAGGTTGGTGTTCTTGAGTTTATATCACATTTCCATACTTAGTTTCATCCTTGTCAAGTTTTGTTCCCCTTGTATTGAAAACCTTGGTGAAGTGATACCCCTCACTAGCTTGATTTTCTCCTAAACAACCTTGGTTTTACTACCTTCCTCAAGCCAAACCATAGCATACACTTGATTTTCTCCCACAAAAATCCCTCTTTTACTCCTCGAAGAACCCCCACAAAATAGCCAAACACAAACCCCTGCTAAAACCTCCCACGAACTCTCCATCCACCAACACCGTGCACACGGCTAGAAAAACGGTACAGCCACCCCATGCCATAAGGCACGACCGTGCCACTCCTTCACCTGCTAGAATTTAAGCATGGCCTCCCCGTGCCTCCAAGCATGACCATGCCACCCCTCTCCCAACCTGCTTCCACATCGTGCTTCCCTAGCACGATCGTGCCTCCTCCTATCCGAACCCTAACCTCTCCTCTTCTCCTTTCCCACTTTCACCATGTCTAATAAAGAGAACCCTTCCACTAGTTCTCCCCAACTAGCAAGGGTACCAAGGGGTATGAGCTTAGAACAAGCTCATATGATGAGATAAGATAATGCCATCCAAAGCCTACAACAAAGTGTGACCCAACTTAGTAGGCAACTTGAGCAATTGGCCGCACAATTCACTACCCTCCAAGGAGGCCGACGATCCCCAAAACTGAATGGTCATGAGGATGAAGATGACTCTTCACGTGACTCAAGTATGGGAAGCAATCCAAGAAGGGGAGGTAGAAGACCTCCTATGGATGAGTTTACGGATGTCAAAGTTGAGCCCTCGGAGTTCAACGGTAACTTAAATCACGATGAGTACCTTGAATGGGTTCAAGCCATGGACTGAATCTTCGAAGCTAAAGGCTATGATGATGAGAAGAGTTTCAAGATTGCTAACCTCAAACTTACAAGGTATGCCTCCTTGTGGTTTGAAAATGTCAAGAAGCAACGGGCTAGGGAAGGAAAAAGAAAGATTAACTCATGGGAGAAGCTTAAGTCTCTTATAGACAAGACGTTTCTTCCCGAGAGTTACAAGCAAGACATCTATAACCGGCTATTCTCACTCAAGCAAAACAATATGAGTGTGGGTGAGTACAAGAGGGAGTTTGAGCAATCCTTTTGAGGGAAGGCATCCATGAACCCCAAGAGCAAACCGTAGCTAGGTTTCTCAATAGGTTAAACCCTCTTATTACAAGAAAGGTGGAACTTCAAACCTATTTCACCTTGGATGATTTCTTCAAGCTAGCTCTCAAGGTTGAAAAGAGAAAGAAGGAAAATAAGATCTTCACCAAGCCATTTCCAAAGGAGCAAGCAAGTTCAAAACCTCCATTCAAGCCCTTCATTCCTCCTAAATCCAAAGGCACCTCACGGGTTGACAAGGGCAAGTCCGTAGCTCTTCCATCACCAAAGGAGTTGCCTAAGGAGCTCAAGGTCAAGAAGTGCTTTAAATGTCAAGGCTATGGGCACTTCTAATATGATTGTCCTAACCGAAGGGTCATGACCAGGCAAGAGGTTGAAGAAGTAGATGCCCTATTGATGGAGACTCAAGAGGAAGCTCAAGGTCAAGAAGTAGATGCCCTAAGGAGCTCAAGGTCAAGAAGTGCTTTAAATGTCAAGGCTATGGGCACTTCCAATATGATTATCCTAACCGAAGGGTCATGACCAGGCAAGAGGTTGAAGAAGTAGATGCCCTATTGATGGAGACTCAAGAGGAAGCTCATGAAGAAGAGACTCAACTTGAGGCCGATGAAGGTGAATTACTTGTCTTGAGGAGGGTTTTACACACCCAAGACACTCCTTATGGCAAGGCTCAAAGAGATATGATCTTTCACTCTCGGTGCACCATACAAGATAAGGTTTGCAACTTGATCATTGATGGTGGAAGTTACACTAATGTAGCCACAACTACACTCATTAAAAAGCTTGGCATTCCTACCATTTCACGTCCCAAGCCGTACTCTCTCAAATGGTTCAATGATGGTGGTGACATAAAGGTATCTAAGCAAGCACTCATGTCTTTTTCAATTGGTAGAAAGTACAGAGATAATGTGCTTTGTGACGTGGTACCCATGAGTGCATGTCATATACTTTTGGGTCGACCTTGGCAATTTGATAGACATGTCATGCATGATGGGTTCAAGAACACTTACTCTTTGGTTATTGATAAGGAAAAGATAGTCTTAAACCCATTACCACCAGACCAAGTCCACAAATCTAAACACGGGGTGGGAAGTGAGAAAAAGAGCGACCTTCTAATGTTGAGTGAAACACGGGTTGAGAGAGCTTTAACCAAGGGTAAGCAAGTCCTAGCTTTACTCATGCTTGAAAGCAACAAAAGTGAGGAAGTGACTCCCTTACACCCCCTAATCTGCCCCCTCCTCTTAAAATACAAAGATGTCTTCCTACAAGATCTACCACCCGGCCTCCCTCCAATCTGAGGCATTGAGCATCAAATTGACCTCATTCCTGGTGCCCCACTTCCCAACAAAGCAGCCTATAGATGTAACCCTCAAGAGACCAAAGAGCTTCAACGACAAGTTGATGAACTATTAGCTAGAGGTTATGTGAGGGAGAGCATGAGCCCTTGCTCGGTCCCAGCTTTATTAGTGCCCAAGAAGGATGGGTCATACCGCATGTGCGTAGATAGTAGAGCTATAAACAACATCACTATCAAGTGTAGGTATCCCATACTTACACTTGATGACATGCTTAATGAACTCCATGGCTCCTCCATCTTCTCCAAAATTGAATTAAGGAGTGGATATCACCAAATCCGCATGAGGGCAGGTGATGAATGGAAAATGACATTCAAGGCTAAGGGAGGGCTCTATGAGTGGTTAGTGATGCCTTTCGGCCTCTTTAATGCCCCTACTACCTTTATGAGATTGATCCATGAGATTTTGAGGCCTTTTCTTGGGAAATTTATGGTGGTCTACTTTGATGACATCCTTATTTATTCAAAGAGTCAAGAAGATCACCTACATCACTTAGAAGAAGTATTCAAGGCTCTAAGAGCTCAAAGCCTCTTTGGCAAGCTAGAGAAGTGTGAGTTCTTTGCACCCCAAGTCACCTTTTTGGGGTATGTTATTTCTAAGGATGGAATCTCCATGGACCAAGGTAAAGTGAAAGCTATCAAGTCATGGCCCACTCCTACCTCCATCACCAAAGTTAGGAGCTTTCATAGCTTGGCATCATTTTATAGGAGGTTCATCAAAGGGTTTAGCACCCTCACAGCCCCCATCACCGAGTGCATGAAGAAGGGTTCCTTTGAGTGGACCGAGGCTGCCCATGTTGCCTTTGAGAAGCTCAAAGCCAAGCTATGTGAGGCCCCGGTATTAGCCCTTCCCGATTTTGACAAGCTTTTTGAAGTTGATTGTGATGCAAGCAGAGTTGGCATAGTGGCTGTCCTCATGCAAGATCAACGCCCCATTGCTTACTTTAGTGAGAAACTCAATGGCTTAAGGAAGAACTACTCCACATATGACAAAGAATTCTCTGCTATGGTAAGAGCTCTTGATCATTGGTCTCATTACTTAAGGCCAAAATAATTTGTGCTCCATTCGGACCATGAGGCATTAAAGTACTTGAATGGCCAATATAAACTTAATCCAAGGCATGCTAAATGGGTTGAGTTCTTGCAAAGTTTCTCATTTGTAGCCAAGCATAAGAAGGGGAACACCAATGTGGTGGCGGATGCTCTTTCAAGACGGCATTCCCTACTAGCCGTGATGGAAGCAAGGGTGCTAAGCTTCCAATTCATCCGTGATCGCTACCAAGAGGATGGGGATTTCAAGCCCTACCTCAATGATAAAGAGGGCAGTAAGCATGGCCCTCATACTCTTCAAGAGGGCTTCTTATTCAAAGGTAACAAGCTTTGCATCCCAAAGGGCCCTATCCGAAAGCTTCTTCTCGAAGGAAGTCCATGAAGGAGGTCTAACCAGCCATTTTGGGATCAACAAAACCATTGACATGCTCAAAGAGCACTTCTTTTGGCCTAAGATAGGAGGTGATGTTCATGAGGTGATTTCCAAGTGCTCTATTTGTCAAAGGGCCAAGAGTCAATTCCACTAAGGGTTATACACTCCTTTGCCTATCCCTAATGGTCCATGAGAAGATGTGAGCATGGACTTTATAATTGCTCTTCCAAGAACTCAAAGGGGTAAGGATGCTATTATGGTGGTGGTGGACCGTTTCTCAAAGATGGCTTACTTCATTTCATGTGAGAAGACAGATGATGCATCTCACATAGCTTACCTCTACTTCAAAGAAGTTGTTAAGCTTCATGGCATCCCTAAGAGCATTGCGTCGGATCGGGACACAAAGTTTCTTAGCCACTTTTGGACGTGTTTATGGAGACTCCTTGGTACTAAGCTCTTGTATAGTACCTCCAATCATCCTCAAACGGATGGGCAAACCAAAGTCACTAACAAGACTCTTGCTACTTTGCTTAGAAGTTTGGTGAGCAAAGGCATTAGGGAGTGGGATCTCAAGCTTCCCCGAGTTGAATTTACATACAACCGCACTTCTAGCTTTGCCACGACCCACTTGCCCTTCGAATCATGCTATGGAATCAATCCACTAACTCCACTAGAACTCATATCACTCCCACTTGAGTCTAGAGTGAGTTATGAGGCTGAAGAGAAAGCAAGGGAGATGAAGAAGCTTCACCAACAAATTCGGGCAAAGATTGAGAAGACTAATGAGATGTATAAGGCAAGAGCAAACAAGCCCTGCAAGGCTATCACCTTCAAGCCCGGGGATTTGGTATGGTTACACTTGAGAAAAGAGAGGTTTCCATCACGGAGAAAAAACAAACTCATACAAGAGAGGATGGTCCTTTCAAGATCCTTGAGAGAGTGAATGATAATGCCTACAAGCTAGAGTTGCCCGGAGATATAGGTGTATCCCCTACATTTAATGTGGGTGATCTCACACCCTGCCTTGATGATGAAGAAGATGGTGATGATTTGAGGGCAAATCACAATCAAGAAGGGGAGGATGAAGCAAGTGTCATGCCCACTCAAGTCCAAGAGAGCTCCCACATCGTCCTTAATGCTCACAAGCTCCATCAAAGGGGACTTGGCCCATGTGCAGATTTGGAGCTTCAATTCCAACCTCATCCTAATCCTTTAAGATGTGTTACTCTTCTATTTTGGAAAGGTCAAGAGGCGTTCTAAAGGGTTTTGTCCATCAAAATGAAGTTAAACCCTCGGAGATAATAAGAAAGTCCTAAAACAGCAAGGTATATGCTAGCTGCAATTTAACCCGGTTTTGTGGGCTTTATTATGCAAGCTTAGTATGGGTCTAAAATGCTGCAAACCCACTTTTTGGGAACCTTTCTATGTTCGCTGAAAGGGCATAAAAATAGTTCTAGGTTAAATCATTGGGAGATAGGTCAAATGAAGTCACTTTCAGCAAGCTATAGATTCTAATCCAATCTAGACCACTTGGAGATTTTGAGGTATAACTTCTAAACGGTAGCTCTGAATGCCTTCTCCATTAAGTCATCTGAAAATAGACTTTCCAAGCTTTCTAACAACACATGTTTGAGTGTATTTGGGTAAGTGTGGTAGAAGTTATCACTATTAGAAGTTGAAGGTTGTGCACTGAAAGCAACAGGACAGCATGTCCCTATCACCTCTGTACTTGCTTTGCTTTTTGCTTTTTCCTTTGCTTTTCGGACGTTGGAAAGCCCCTTTTTGCTGCTTTCTTTCAGTTGTACAAGGCTCTCTTATATGAGGGAGGCCTTAGGATGAAATTTTCATATTTGAATCATATGAATAAGCTTAAAGCTTCTCTCTCCAAAATCTTAAGTTCTCTTTATCCTTTCTCAAAGGTGGTGAGTCTTGAGTGGAATCCTTTATAGAATTGTGGGTGGCATAGCCTTTAAGCAATTCTTGGTGGATTCTTAGTCTCGATTGGTGGCCTAGCCCTTAAATCAAGTCATATCTTGTTACTAAGAGGAAATTTGCAACTAAACTCAAGTAAGCTACATCCTGCCCATTTAGCTCACGCTCCACTTGTCTTGGTCATAGAGGACTCCACTAGGATGTGTCATGGTTTGCAATCTTGGTTTCTCAATCATGCTTAGAGAAACCACGTTTGCACAGCTTCCTCCATCAATAATCAAAGAACACACCCTCCCTTGAACTGTACAACGAGTATGGAAGATGTTCTCCCTTTGTTCATCTTTTACTCCCTTTTGATTGCTTGGAACTCTTCTCAAAACTAGCAGTTCACCTTCATCAACCTCTTCCACTACTTCTTCTTGAGTTTCGTCAAGTTGATGCTCATATTCATCCTCATTTTCTCCTTCTTCTAATGGAGATGTACCCATGAACCTTAATTTGGACTACAGGGTTAGTCAGGGTAATCAGGTTTTAACATCCCAAACCCAAGAAAAACCCAAATTTTTGCTAGGAATACAAAAATAGTAGGTTCTGGGTTCCAATCAGGATACAAGCTTGGTATTGTGTCATTTAATACTTTGACTTTGATGAGATTTAGCTTCAATATTTTGCTATGAGTTTAAAGCTCAAGAAGTCATCTTTCTAATAAAACAAGTTTGAAGGTATTTCGACTTCATTTGCCCACCCAAATCAGCTATTAAATCCAAACTGTCTAGACTGCCCAGTTGAACCAGAATGAACTCGATTTTGTGTGCTCAATTACTTAGGCCTTATTGAGGTTTAAGTTTGATATTTTTTGATATTTTGGTTCCTTATGATTTATCTTTCAAGGCATGTAAAAAAATTTGGGTTACATCATGGAGAAATTGTAGAACCAGGCTATTTTTATAAACTGTACCGACTTGACCTGGTTTTGAGCAGTCTGAAGTTTCTAAGGAGTTAGGGTAGCAAATCAAGTCCAAAAACTAAATTTCCACCTGAAGGAGTTAGATGACGTCTCAAGGTTTCCTCCCATGTAAGGAAATCTAGATCATCCCCTCTTTTTGCATGTGAAATGGGGCATCCAAAACTAGCCAGAAAACTGCCCAGTACTACTAGCTGTTGCTGTGGAGAGTTCTCAGCAATCTAAGGGTCAAGTAACGTCTAAACAGCTTTCTTAGCTTGTTTAAAGGATTTTAGACATAATCGTGAAGCTTTATACTCTACCACAAAGGCACCCAATGAGAAACAAGTAAAGAAAGGTAGCAAGGTTCCTGTTGGCTAGCTATAAAGTGCAAAGGAGACAAGCCACTTTTTGCTTTTTCTCTCACATAAGTGGAGGTGCTTATGTGCTTGCTCACTCGTTTGCTTACTTAGTGATGGGGACCATCCTTTGGAAACAAGTGAAGACCAAGCCACATGCCTAAGGGACCCTACAACCACCAAAGAAGTCAAAGAGGTTCATACCATGGTCCGAGAAATCATCAAACATGCATTGCACATGCTGCCCGGTTTGGATAGAAATTGGCCCGGTTTTGCAAGCCTAATTACCCAAGCTTAGGTGGACTTAAAGGGCTGCCAAAATTACTTTTTGGAACCCTTAATATGTCAGCTTCAAAGGCATATAAAGAGTTCTAGGTTAGGTATCTAGGAAATAAGTCAATGGGAGCCTTTTTCTAGAAGCAGCAGAAACTGTCCCAGTTTGCACATGCTGCACCTTTTGCCTGATATCTCCCAAACGGCTACTCCAAATGGCGTGCAACTTGAGCCCTGTGAAAGCTGACTTCTAGAGCTTTCCAACAAGACCTATTGCAGCCAATTTGGATGAGAAACCTAGGAGTTATAGCTGTTTAAAGTTGACCCATGTGCACTGAAAAGTTGCTGACATAAAGTAAAAAGCACTTTTCAGCTTTTGTCTTTTGCTTTTTGGTCCCCCCATGCTTTTGGACGTGTAAGAGCTTGTTGGATCCTTTTTTTTCAGCTTGTTAAAGGTTTCCCCCACTATAAAAGGGAGGCCTTGGGCTGCCAAGAGCATAGATGAACTTGCATTCAGCTTTGAGTTTTGTAAACTCTCTCAAATTCTCTTCAAAATTCCTAGTGTTATATCTTGGGTGTTTGGCAACCTCAAGTGGGTCTCTAGGTCTTCTTAATTCAACTAAGAAGGTGATTAACTTCTGTAACTTAGTTGAAGGAAGAAGATTTGCCCAAGTGTGCAAACCAAGGTGGATTATCATCACCCTTGCTAGTCCACTTGATCTATCTTGGTTCTTGATTTTCTTTTCATGTTTTCTACCCAAGTGCATTCTTGATTCACTTTAGTAAATACTTGCCTTAGTGAAGCTTGAATACATCATTTGGTATCAGAGCTTAGGCTACCCTCTTGGCCAAGCTTCCATCCCCCAAACACATACCAAACACCAAAACCACAAAACAACCCCAAACACGCTCTCTTGCATTTTCCAAACCGTGCACAACCAGAATTGTAGCACGGCCACCCCGTGCCACAGTGGCACGACCGTGCCACATTCCGTTTTCAGTCAGCCCATGCCAGCAGCACAGCACCGCCTGACCGTGCCTACAAGCACAACTGTGCCTACCCCTCCCGTCCCCAAAACACAAATTCTCCACTCCAAAGCCAACATGTCCTCTAGCCTCACTCCCGAGCAAGTGGCTGAACAAGCTTTGAGAGAAAAGGCCGAGCTACAAGCCCAAATCAAGTACCTTCAAGCACAACTTGGTCACATGATGCAAGAGAAGAGAAGGAACTTGAGAAGTCCTAGGAGTGTAAGCAAACAAGACTCGGATGATTCCAAGGAAGGAGAAAGCAACTCTCTTGAAGACTCCGGTGAGGATGTGTATGCAAGAAGACCAAGGAGGCATCATAGGCCTCAAGAGCGAAGCTACAATGACTTCAAGGTGGATATTCCCAACTTTGAAGGCCAACTTGACCCGGATGTATTCTTGGATTGGCTCCAAACTGTTGAAAGAGTCTTTGAGTTCAAAGACATCCCCGATGAAAGAAAGGTAAAGCTTGTTGCTTTAAAGCTTAGAAAGTATGCTTCCATTTGGTGGTCTAATATTGTGAGTAAAAGAGTTAGGAAGGGTAAAGGGAAGATAAGAACTTGGGAGAAAATGAAGTCCAAACTTAAGTCCAAGTTTTTGCCACCCCATTACTTGCAAGACAACTTCCTTAAACTCCACCACCTCAAACAAGGGTCTAAGAGTGTAGAAGAGTACACTAGAGAGTTTGAACAATTATTGTTGAAATGTGATTTGAAGGAGGATGAATCTCAAACTTTGATTAGATACTTGAGTGGTTTGAATGATGAAATTGCTCATGTTGTTGAACTCCACCCTTACACTTCCCTAGATGAGCTTAGTGCCTTAGCTCACAAAGTGGAGTCACAAAAGAAAGCCAAGGGTAAGGGCATGGCCTCCAAGCCTAACCCCCGTCCTTACCCATTCCAAAAGCCCTCATACTACCCTCCCAAGTCAACTCCAATCTCAAACACAAGACCCCCTCCGCCAAATCCCCCTCAAACCCCCTCAAAACAACCCCCCAAACCCAGTGACAAGAAGAGATGTTTCCGTTGTCAAGGCCTTGGACACTTTGCTTCCGAGTGTCCTAACAAAAGAGTTGTCACTTTGGCCGAGTATCAAGCTCATTGTGAGGAGCTAGATGATGAGAATGATGGGGAAGAAAAGGAGCTTTTCATGACCGAAGCTCTTGAAGAAGTCGAAGAGGGGCCCGATGAAGGAGAAATGCTTGTGATAAGAAGAGCCTTGAGTGGTATTGCTTTCCAAAATGACATGGAACAAAGGGAGAACATCTTCCACACCCGGTGTACCGTGAAGGGGAAGGTTTGCTCTCTTATTATTGATGGTGGAAGTTGTGCCAATGTTGCTTCCAAGACTCTAGTGGACAAACTCAAGCTATCGGTCTCTCCACACCCAAGCCCTTACACCATACAATGGCTCAATCAAGGTAAAGGCTTGCAAATCTCCTCTCGTTGTTTACTTAGCTTTTCAATTGGTAAAAGTTACAAGGATGAGATTTGGTGTGATATTGTGCCCATGGATGCTTGTCATGTTCTCTTGGGACGTCCATGGTTGTTTGACCGAAGTGTGATGCATGATGGTCGGTTAAACACATATACATTTGCCAAAGACCACAAAAAGATCACCCTTACCCCTCTCAAATCCAACTCACAAAAAAGGCCTCAAGACACTCCTAGCATGGATGTCTTTCTTACTACCCTACTCCATTCCCAACTCCATGAATATGATGATTTCAAGGAGTGGATTTTACTTGGCCAAGAACCGGCCGAAGCTAAGGATTCTTCCCATCCTTTGCTTTCCTCTCTCCTCAAAGATTTCCAACATGTCTTCCCTAGTGAGGTTCCCCATGGCCTCCCTCCCAAAAGAACCATACAACACAAAATTGACCTCGTCCCTGGTGCCACCCTCCCAAATAAGCCGGCCTACCGAATGAATCCCCAAGAGACTCAAGAGGTGCAACGACAAGTAGATGATCTTCTTGCCAAAGGCTTGATTCGTGAGAGCCTTAGCCCATGTGCCGTGCCGGCCCTGCTTGTTCCGAAGAAAGACGGGTCAATGAGGATGTGTGTGGATAGTAGAGCGATAAACAAAATCACTATCAAATATCGCTTTCCTATTCCACGGTTGGAGGATCTCTTAGATGAGCTTCATGGAGCCACCATCTTTTCTAAGACTGATCTTAGAAGTGGCTACTACCAAATCTGGATTTATGAAGGAGATGAGTGGAAGACGGCCTTCAAAACTAAAGGAGGCCTCTATGAGTGGCTTGTCATGCCATTCGGGTTGACAAATGCACCAAGCACTTTCATGAGGCTTATGAACCAAGTTCTAAAGCCCCTTATCGGCAAATTTGTTGTTGTCTACTTTGATGACATATTGGTGTATAGCAAGAGTGAAGAAGAGCATGCCCATCACCTACACCAAGTCTTGAGTATCCTATCTCAAGAAGAGCTCTATGGAAACTTGGAGAAGTGCCACTTTTTCACTTCTCAAGTCATATTTTTGGGCTTTGTTGTCTCGGCTCAAGGGATTCATGTTGATGAGAGCAAAATCCAAGCAATCCGAGATTGGCCCGTTCCTACTTCCATTCCACAAGTTAGGAGCTTTCATGGCCTAGCCTCTTTCTATAGGAGGTTTGTGAGAGATTTTAGCACCATTGTTGCCCCCATGACCGAGGTGCTTAAGGCCAAAAGATTTGAGTGGACCAATCAAGCTCTAAGGGCCTTTGAAGAAATCAAGTACAAGCTCACAAGTGCACCCGTTCTAGCTCTACCAAGCTTCTCCAAAGTCTTTGAGGTAGAGTGTGATGCTTCCGGTGTTGGGATAGGGGCTATCCTATCTCAAGAGAAGAGGCCCCTTGCCTTCTTTAGTGAGAAGCTCAATGATGCAAAGAGGAAGTACTCTACTTATGACAAGGAGTTCTATGCTATTGTGAGAGCTTTGGAGCATTGGAGGCACTACTTGGTGGGAGGAGAATTCATTCTCCATTCGGATCATGAGGCACTCAAATTCATACAAGGGCAACACAAGCTCAACCCAAGGCATGCAAAGTGGGTTGAGTACCTCCAAGCCTTTCATTTTGTGATCCACCACAAGTCGGGTCAACTCAACAAAGGAGCGGATGCATTATCAAGAAGGTACTCCTTACTCTCTACCTTGGAATCCAAAGTCCTTGGTTTTGAGATTGTTAAGGGGTTGTATGCCCAAGATGAAGATTTCAAGGAAACTTATGAGAAGTGCTCTATCCATGCCCACGGTCTATTTCATTTAGAGCATGGGTTTCTCTTCAAAGGGACCCGGCTATGCATACCAAGGAGTGGGTTTCGGGAACTCCTCATTCAAGAGCTCCATGGTGGGGCTTTGGCCGGACATTTTGGCATTGAGAAGACTCGCTCCATGCTCAAGGAGCACTACTATTGGCCAAGCATGTCCAAGGATGTAGAGCACTATGTGAGAAGGTGTTCTACTTGTCAACAAGCCAAGAGCCACTCTCGGCCCCAAGGTCTATACACTCCTCTCCCCATTCCTCAAGGACCTTGGGAGGATGTGAGTTTAGACTTCATCACGGGTTTGCCACGAACCCAAAGGCACAAAGATTCAATCATGGTAGTGGTGGACCGATTCTCAAAGATGGCACACTTCATAGCATGCCATACCACCAATGATGCTTCCTCCATTGCCAACCTTTACTTCAAAGAGATAGTTCGTCTCCATGGAATTCCAAGAAGCATGGTATCGGATAGGGACACCAAGTTCCTAAGTCACTTTTGGCTTACCTTGTGGAGAAAGTTTGGCACTCACCTCAAGTTTAGCACTACATGCCACCCCCAAACCGACGGTCAAACTGAAGTGACTAATAGGACTTTGGGCACTTTGCTTAGAGTTCTAGTCAAGAAGAGCATCAAAGGGTGGGATGAGTTGCTCCCTCATGCGGAATTCGCCTTCAACCGAGCTCCAAGCAAGGCAACCACTCTTTCACCTTTCCAAGTGGTGTATGGTTACAATCCAAGGACTCCCTTAGACTTGGTTCCAATCCCAAATCCAACTAAGTTTAGTTGGGAGGCCGAGGAGAGGGCCAAAGAAATTCAAGAGCTACACACCAAAGTGAGAGAAAGAATTGAGAAATCCAATGAGCAAGCCAAGCAACGAGCCAACAAGCATAGGAAAGATGCTCAATTTCAACCGGGAGACTTGGTTTGGATTCATTTAAGGAAAGAGAGGTTCCCTAGCAAGCGCAAATCCAAGCTCATGCCAAGGTCAGATGGTCCATTTGAAGTCATTGAGAAGATTGGTCCTAATGCTTACAAGATTGACCTCCCAGGAGAGTATGGAGTCTCGGCCACCTTCAATGTGGCCGATCTTAGTCCATATTATGATGAAGATGATCAACTTCCGAGTTTGAGGTCAAACTCCAACCAATCCGGGGAGTATGATGGGGACCATCCTTTGGAAACAAGTGAAGACCAAGCCACATGCCTAAGGGACCCTACAACCACCAAAGAAGTCAAAGAGGTTCATACCATGGTCCGAGAAATCATCAAACATGCATTGCACATGCTGCCCGGTTTGGACAGAAATTGGCCCGGTTTTGCAAGCCTAATTACCCAAGCTTAGGTGGACTGAAAGGGCTGCCAAAATTACTTTTTGGAACCCTTAATATGTCAGATTCAAAGGCATATAAAGAGTTCTAGGTTAGGTATCTAGGAAATAAGTCAATGGGAGCCTTTTTCTAGAAGCAGCAGAAACTGTCCCAGTTTGCACATGCTGCACCTTTTGCCTGATATCTCCCAAACGGCTACTCCAAATGGCGTGCAACTTGAGCCCTGTGAAAGCTGACTTCCAGAGATTTCCAACAAGACCTATTGCAGCCAATTTGGATGAGAAACCTAGGAGTTATAGCTGTTTAAAGTTGACCCATGTGCACTGAAAAGTTGCTGACATAAAGTAAAAGCACTTTTCAGCTTTTGTCTTTTGCTTTTTGGTCCCCCCATGCTTTTGGACGTGTAAGAGCTTGTTGGATCCTTTTTTTTTCAGCTTGTTAAAGGTTTCCCCCACTATAAAAGGGAGGCCTTGGGCTGCCAAGAGGATAGATGAACTTGCATTCAGCTTTGAGTTTTGTAAACTCTCTCAAATTCTCTTCAAAATTCCTAGTGTTATATCTTGGGTGTTTGGCAACCTCAAGTGGGTCTCTAGGTCTTCTTAATTCAACTAAGAAGGTGATTAACTTCTGTAACTTAGTTGAAGGAAGAAGATTTGCCCAAGTGTGCAAACCAAGGTGGATTATCATCACCCTTGCTAGTCCACTTGATCTATCTTGGTTCTTGATTTTCTTTTCATGTTTTCTACCCAAGTGCATTCTTGATTCACTTTAGCAAATACTTGCCTTAGTGAAGCTTGAATACATCACTTAGGCTAATTGTAATCAATGTAATCTAGCTTATTTTGGTGCATAAAGTTGTAATTAGCTTGATTAAATCGTGCTTAATTGAAACCGGTTTGACTAAGCTGGATAGGCTAGATTAAGTTAGGTTAGAGGCTTCCTAACCTTGACGAAACCTCCTAAACCTTTTCTAGGAAACCGAGGACGTTTATATAAGGTCCTCAGGGGCTCCATTTTGTAACGAAGCTTTGAATATCAATTGAAATCAGATTTGAGAGCATTGCTCTTGTTTCTCTTAAAACACTAAACTTGCTTATCTCTAACTAGGCCGGTTAGGGTGGTGTTCAAGCCTAGTCTTAAACTTGATGAAGTGGTGTTCGGTATCTTAATCATAGTTTAAGGGCCCTAATCTTGTTCTTGGTGGTGTTTTTGTATCCTTAAACAAGCTTAATTTTACCTAGATTAGTCTTTGGCGGTGATTTCTGTATCCAAAGATTAGTTTAGTATCTATCCTTTCTTTTCCTTTTCCCATTTAGAATCCCTTGATTCTAAATCCATTCCCCTCCTTACGTTTTAACTGATTCACAACCTACTTATAATGTGCCATTCTCTTGAGTTTTCCTTGATTGCACTCTCTCTTAGTTTTAAGCTTTTACTCTTGAATTGAGTTTGAGCATGGACCCTCGGGAAATACATCATCTTCAAACTCCTCTTTCACGGTTGACCATTCGGCTGGAGTAACCACCTTATGGCTTGGACAGTACGAAGCTATATGCCCAAGTCCTTGACATTTGAAGCATCTTCTATTGCTCATGAGATTAGGATTAGGCCTATTTTGAGGCGTTTGGATCTTATGTGGAGCTGGGGTTCTTTGTGCAAAGGAACGGAATGGATTTTGTGGCTTGGAAATGGGTTTAGAACTCCCCTTGTTAAATGGTTGGTTTCGGGTATATGGTTTTGGATTTTGGGGTTTAGGAGACTGCCTTGCCGTCTTTTGCTACTGAACTTTATATGCCAGCATGCACACTTCATCAAAGGTAGTGTAAGCTTGCAGTTCAACCACATTAGCATACCTAGGATCAAGTTCTCCTAAGTACCTGAGAATTGTTTGCTCTTTGGGTTCTTGAATATCACACTTGATTAATAGCTTCTCAAACTCATGTATATACTCTTCAATTCATGCTACCTTGAGTAAGATTATGGAGTTGAGAACAACAATCTTGGACATAAGTTGGGGGTAGAAAACGAGCCTTAAGCTTTGATTTCATCTTGTCGCATGTGCAGATTTTGGACATTCTGTCCCTAACCCGTTTAGCACAAATGTTTTTCCACCATAATGATGCGTACTTCCTAAGCCTTAAGGCCACTAACTTGACCTTCTTATCCTCTTGAATGACTTTATACTCAGAGACACATTGAACAATATGCAACCAATCTAAAAACTCTTCAGGATCAAGCTTACCTTCAAATTTTGGAATTTTAACTTTGAAATCATTGGTTTGTGCTTGCATCTGTGGTTCTGCCCCTGTCATTCTTACTGGTTCAACTTCACCAGATGAATCAACTTCATGGCTATAGACTTGCTCTTGCCTTCTTGGTTCAGATTGCAGAGTTTCTTCATTCATTTTCTGCTTTTGCTTCAAAGCCGAACCAAGTTGTCTTCTTAGGTACTCATTTTATGCTTGAGTTTCTTGATTTTGTTGAGTATCCTCTTGAATCTTCTTAGCCAGCTACTCATTCTATCTCATTAAGGCTTCAAATCTCTCTTCCAAACTCATGCTAGAACTCATCTTGTTCACGGTTTGTGTTTGGATTCAAACTAGGAATGTGTTTGGGAATGAATGGAGAAATTAATTCTAGAAGGGGATGGATGCACCAGGCCAAGGAGAAACCTAAGCTCTGATGCCAAACATGATGTATCTTTGATGGAAAACACTAAAACTTAAAACTGAATTCAAAAGCTAAAAGCTAGCAAACCTGAATTCTAGCTTAAGTTCAAGTATAGCCGTGTATGAATGTACGAATCCAAGATAGTCTAAGCTTTTATTTAGATACAGAAACACCACTAAACACTAGCTTAGGGTCCCTAAACTTTGATTAAGATACAAAAACACCACTTAATCAAGGATTAGGACTTACTTGATCACCACCTTAATCGGCCAAATTAAGGATAAGCAAGTCAAGTATTTGAGAGGATGAAAGCTAAAGTTCTTTAATCTGGTTTTTCATTCAAAGGTTGAGTTGTTTCACAAAATTGTCGTGAGTAGAACATTAGTACATGGCCCAGCTAGCATCCATACAAGCAAGCTAGCTAGTGGAGATTTCCTTCTTAGGAAGAAACGTATTAGCTTGCTAAGCTATGCGCTTAGTACAAAACCAGATTACAAGCTTGCTTAACTTAAACTAATTACATCCAAAACATTAAGGAAAGCAAAACAAATGATATAATTAACTTAATAAATTCTTAACTAAGCTAACTCAGCCGCATTAATTGGCAAAATGTGGAGAAAAGTAGTCGTAAAATCCTTCTCCTTTTCGGCTATCCAATCATGTGCAAGGTGCTGATTTTCCCTTTGTTTTCTCATTGGTTCACACATTTCACAGCTTCTTCAATAGCGAATCATTGTGTTCCCAGGCTGCTGGTCTAGTAAAGGTAGCAAGCAAGCAAGAAGAGAGCTGAGGAAACCCTTAGGTGAAGCAAAAACACATCGTGCATCAACTAGGCTCACTAGGTAGTTTTTAACCTGATTTTGTCACCTTGCTTCCACCAATCAAAAGTGATCATGATTTTGATTTCAAGGGATGGGGGTACTCCTTAGGATGTGTACAAACCCCCTATAAAGAAATCAAGGTTAAATCAGGTTTAAGTAGAAGATTTCCACCAAAATGTTTTACCGCATAATTTTAATCCAAAACTGGCAAGTTGGACAAAAGGCCTTTATCTGTTAACTTCAACTGTGCATGATTGAATTTAAATATTTGGACCTAAACGCTAACATCATGAGGAATCCAAAATGCAAAAATATCAATCTCAAGCCACAATGTCGCTTAAGAAATGAGATGAACAAAGCCGGGTACATTCTGGGTCTGTAACCCGGATGCTACTGCTTGGTTCTCTTCTAACTTCTGAACCATTACTTGGACTTTTGATGCATATTTCCATATGCATCATTTTTATTCAAGTCCAATTTCAAAGAAGAAAAGGGTCAAAGAAGATCATGCATGGAAATGTGCCTATTTGGTCTTCTTAAGTGAGTTCAAAGACTCGCGACACTATGGAGAGATCAAAAAGAGGTTAAGCTTTGCTAGAAATTTGGTGCCGAATTCATCCCTGCGGAACCCGATTTTTGTGACCACTTTTGGACAAGCTCAAGTGGACCCACAACTTGAGGGCCCATGTGCTTTTGAAGCTTAAGATTTCATCTTTCAAATAAGCCCAAGTTTGTTTAATTTGGACATCATTTGATTGGGCAAAATATCACTCAAAGATACGTTATGCTGATCCAGTCCAGTCTGAGATAGGTGCATTGTTTGGGCCATAACTTTTAAACCGCTTATCCAAATTGAGCAAATGAGCCCATTCTGGAAACTAGACTTCCAGGGCTTTCTATCAAGCCCAAGAACGCGTGATTTGGCCGAGTATTCTGGAAGTTATGCTCTGTTGAAGTTGAGGCAGCTGCAAGGATTAATTCTGGGAAAATGAAGAGTCTTCGGTTACATGTATTTGTGTGGCTGATATTGTGCACGTTTTGGAGGCTTCTAGATGGAGATATTCAGCTGAGAAATCCTAGAATATTCCTTATAACCTCCCCCACCCCTTTTATGATGAGTCTTTTTATTTTTCCTAAGTCTTTTCAATTTTCTAGTTTTAATTACTAGGAGTTTTTAAGTCTTTTGGTTGTCTTTGTTTAGCCTATAAATAGGTGGGTTGTGTAGTTGCATTTCATCATTCAGAGTTGTAAGCTTTCCCAAGTGAAATACAATTACCTTTGAGTGTGATTCTCAAAAGTATTCCAAATCCCTAGTTCTATATCTTGAATTTTGGCAAGTTCAAGTGGTGTTCTAGGTTCTCTTTTCTTTTCCAATTGGAGTGATTCCTTGGTGAAGGCGAGAGGATTTGCCCAAGATCAAGTCCTTGAGTGGCTCCGCGAAGGATTATCTCAAGTGCAAGGTCTTGTTTATCCTTTGTTCTTTTTTGTTATTATTTTCATTCCATCTCAATCAACCTTCCATTTTCTCTTTACTTTGGTTCAATTCTTATTTGGGTTTATTTGAGTTTGATTTGGTTCACTTACCACCCACATATACATCAATTGGTATCAGAGCAAAGGTTTTAAAGTGACCCACATCACACCAAATTCATTTAAAAAAAAAAAAAAAAACCGTGAACATCCAGTGTCCACAGGCCAGAAATTTCGCACGGTTCCCCAGTGCCCCATTGCACGACCGTGCCCTCCCTCCTCTTCTCCAAAACAGCCTTTTTCTAGCCTAAACACATAACCCACAAAGAACCCTTAAGCATTCATCCATCATGATTTCTCTTGGGAACTTGAGAAAAGAGATTGCTTTGATTGAAAAGGAGATGGTCATCCTTGAAACTCCAAAGTTTCGTGGCCAAAAAGAAGATTTCCCTTACTGGATTTCCAAAGTGGATCAAGTTTTCACTCGCTACAATATTGACGAGCAAGAGAAGTTTAAGGTGGTTATCGAGAAGCTCCGAGGCCATGCACTTGAATGGTGGGAAAAGTACAAGTATAAGAGGAAGAAGAGAGGAAAAAGTAAGATCACAACATGGGTTAAGTTAAGAGGTAAATTAATGGATACTTTCGCTCCAACCTCTTACTTACACAAGCATCCATTTGTTTCCTTTGAGGTAAACGGCTTTAATTCCTCTTTTAAAAACCTTCATTTCAACAAGGGAACTCCAATGAGTGCTTGTAACTCTAGCTCTACTTCCTTCTTTTATTTGGAGAAACTTAGCCCCAATAAAGATGAAGAGATCCTTGGAGAAAAAGCTTCAAGCCTAGTTGCCCTACCTCTTGTTTTTGGTGACTGTGGTGATGAAGAGACCTTTGAACTTGAGGCCCAAAGATCCGAGTTGAAGCAAGAACAGATTGTGCAAGAAATTGAGCAATCCTTCACCCAAGAAGGGTGCCAAGAAGATAATGAGGTGAATTTGAGCATAACCCCAAGAATTGAAGAGCATATCGTCAAAGACCTTGAAGTGATGCAGCCATGTAGGGTTACTGAAGAGTTTGAACAACTCTTGATTCAAGAAGTACGCCCTACCGAACTCCAAGCACCCGAGTTGGAGGCATGTGGGGTTATTGAAGAAGTTGAGCAACTCTTGACCCAAGAAGAATTCACCTTAACCCCCATTCAACCTTCCCAACCCCCCAAGCCACAAAAGGACCGACAAGCCTTAACCCTCATTCATCCTTCCCAAACCCTTGCCCCCAAAGAAGATTTCCCACTTTCGCCTCTTCTCCTCACCAGGTATGACCCGTTTTATCATCCTCCCCTCACCCTCTTCTATATCTCTCTAGAGGTGATGCCCTGTGACCTCCTTCCCCAAAAGCTCCCATATTGTAAGCGCGACCCCTTTCTTGAGAGGCTTGCCAACCCTTTGAGTTTGAGGACAAACTCAAAACAACCCGGGGAGTATGATGCATATTTCCATATGCATCATTTTTATTCAAGTCCAATTTCAAAGAAGAAAAGGGTCAAAGAAGATCATGCATGGAAATGTGCCTATTTGGTCTTCTTAAGTGAGTTCAAAGACTCGCGACACTATGGAGAGGTCAAAAAGAGGTTAAGCTTTGCTAGAAATTTGGTGCCGAATTCATCCCTGCGGAACCCGATTTTTGTGACCACTTTTGGACAAGCTCAAGTGGACCCACAACTTGAGGGCCCATGTGCTTTTGAAGCTTAAGATTTCAGCTTTCAAATAAGCCCAAGTTTGTTTAATTTGGACATCATTTGATTGGGCAAAATATCACTCAAAGATACATTATGCTGATCCAGTCCAGTCTGAGATAGGTGCATTGTTTGGGCCATAACTTTTAAACCGCTTATCCAAATTGAGCAAATGAGCCCATTCTGGAAAATAGACTTCCAGGGCTTTCTATCAAGCCCAAGAACGCGTGATTTGGCCGAGTATTCTGGAAGTTATACTCTGTTGAAGTTGAGGCAGCTGTAAGGATTAATTCTGGGAAAATGAAGAGTCTTCGGTTACATGTATTTGTGTGGCTGATATTGTGCACGTTTTGGAGGCTTCTAGATGGAGATATTCAGCTGAGAAATCCTAGAATATTCCTTATAACCTCCCCCATCCCTTTTATGATGAGTCTTTTTATTTTTCCTAAGTCTTTTCAATTTTCTAGTTTTAATTACTAGGAGTTTTTAAGTCTTTTGGTTGTCTTTGTTTAGCCTATAAATAGGTGGGTTGTGTAGTTGCATTTCATCATTCAGAGTTGTAAGCTTTCCCAAGTGAAATACAATTACCTTTGAGTGTGATTCTCAAAAGTATTCCAAATCCCTAGTTCTATATCTTGAATTTTGGCAAGTTCAAGTGGTGTTCTAGGTTCTCTTTTCTTTTCCAATTGGAGTGATTCCTTGGTGAAGACGAGAGGATTTGCCCAAGATCAAGTCCTTGAGTGGCTTCGCGAAGGATTATCTCAAGTGCAAGGTCTTGTTTATCCTTTGTTCTTTTTTGTTATTATTTTCATTCCATCTCAATCAACCTTCCATTTTCTCTTTACTTTGGTTCAATTCTTATTTGGGTTTATTTGAGTTTGATTTGGTTCACTTACCACCCACATATACATCAATTTTGGAACTTGCATTGGACCTTGATGGACTCTTAGGACGCTCTTCCTTGTCTTGGCCATGGAGGACTCCATTAGACTGCATCATGTTCATTCATACACAGCTACACTTGAACTTAAACTTGAATTCAACTTTGCTAGCCTTTAGTTTTTGAATTCTGTTTTGAGTTTTAGTGTTTTCCATCCAAGATACATCATATTTGGTATCAAAGTTTAGGTTTCTCCTTGGCCTGGTACGTCCATCCCCTTCCAGAATTCATTTCTCCATTCAATTCTAAACACATTCCTAGTTTGAATCCAAACACAAATCGTGAATAAGATGAGTTCTAGCATGAGTTTGGAAGAGAGATTTGAAGCCCTAATGAGACAGAATAGGTTGCTGGCTAAGAAGATTCAAGAGGATGCTCAACGAAATCAAGAAACTCAAGCATAAAATGAGTATCTAAGAAGACAGGTTGGTTCAGTTTTGAAGCAAAAGCAAAAAATGAAAGAAGAAACTTTACAATCTGAACCAGGAAGGTAAGAACAAGTCTTCAACCATGAAGTTCATTCATTTAGTGAAGATAAACCAAAAAGAATGACAACAGCAGAACCACGGTTGGAAGCAAACACCAATGATTTCAAAGTTGAAATTCCCGAATTTGAAGGTAAGCTTGATCCTGAATACTTTCTAGATTGGTTGCATACTGTTGAACATGTCTTTGAGTATAAAGACGTTCAAGAGGATAAGAAGGTCAAGTTAGTGGCCTTAAGACTTAGAAAGTATGCATCATTATGGTGGAAAAATGATGGAGTCCTCCATGACTAAGACAAGGAAGAGGATCCTAAGAGTCCATTAAGCTCCAATGCAAGTTCCAAAGTCTAAGTAATAGCTCAAAAGTTGGAAGAGAATCAAGCAGCAGCATCCGGGTTACACAACCACAATGTACCTGATTTTGTTCATAAGCTACATTATGGCTTAAGATTGATATTTTTGCAGTTTTAGATTAACTCTCAGGCCCAAGCATTTAAATTCAATCATGCACAGTTGAAGCCAAGAGATCAAGCTCTTTTGTCCAACATGCCAGTTTTAGTTGAAAACTGCACGGTAAAATGTTTTGGGAGAAATCTTCTACTTAAACATTATTTAACCTAGGGCTGTCAAGGTCTGACCTGACATGATAACCCGATCCGAACCCGACTTGAATTTACTGAGAGAAACACGAACCTGACCTGAACCGAACCGATTTCGACCCGAAGTTGACACGATTTGATCGTTTAGTGTGAAAACTTATTATTTTTCAATTTTGAGCAAATCTAAGCTTTTGTACACACCTTAAAAAGTCCCCCCATGGCCTGAAATCAAAATCATGATTACTTTTGATTGGTGGAAGTAAGGTCACAAGATCGGGTTAAAAACTGCCTAGTGAACCCGGTTGATGCACGATGTGTTTTTCCTTCACCTAAGGGTTTCCTCAGCTCTCTTCTTACTTGATTACTACCTTTACTAGAGAAGCAGCCTGGGAACCCAATGATTCGCCGCTGAAGAAGCTTTGAAACGTGTGAACCAATGAGAAAACAAAGGGAAAATCAGCATCTTGTACCTGATTGGATGGCCGAAAAGCATAAGCACTTTACGGTTGCTTTTCTCCACATTTTGCTGATTAATGTTGCTGAGTTAGCTTAGTTATGAATGTATTAAGTTAATTATATCATTTGCTTTGCTTCCGTTAATGTTTTGGATGTAATTAGTTTAAGTTAAGCAAGCTTTTAATATGGTTTTGTACTAAGCGCATAGGTTAGAAGGCTAACACGTTTCCTTCCTAAGAAGGAAACCTCCACTAGCTAGCTTGCTGGTATGGATGCTAGCTAGGCCGTGTACTAATGTTCTACTCATGACCATTTTGTAAAAGAACTCACTTTTGAATGAAAAACCAGAATAGAGAGCTTTAGCTTTCGTCCTTCTCAAATACTTCACTTGCTTATCCTTAATTTGGTCGATTAAGGTGGTGATCAAGTAAGTTCTAATCCTTGATTAAGTGGTGTTTCTGCATCTTAATCAAATTATAGGGACCCTGATCTAGTGTTTAGTGGTGTTTTTGTACCTAAACAAAAGCATAGATTATCTTGCATTCGTACACTCATACACGACTACACTTGAACTTAAGCTAGAATTCAGCTTTGCTAGCCTGTAGCTTTTGAATGTAGTTTTCATCAAAGATACATCATATTTGGTATTAGACCTTAGATTTCTCCTTGGCCTGGTACATCCATCCCCTTCCATAATTCATTTCTCCATTCAATTCCAAACACAAATCGTGAACAAGATGAGTTCTAGCATGAGTTTGGAAGAGAGATTTGAAGCCTTAATGAGATAGAATGAGTTACTCGCTATGAAGATTCAAGAGGATACTCGACAAAAACAAGAAACTCAAGCACAAAATGAGTATCTAACAAGACAGCTTGGTTCGATTTTGAAGCAGAAGTAGAAAATGAATGAAGAAACTTTGCAATATGAACCAAGAAGGCAAGAACAAGTCCATAGCCATGAAGTTGATTCATCTAGCAGTAAGAATGAAAAGGGCAAAACTACGGATGCAAGCAAACAGCAATGATTTCAAAGTTAAAATTCTAGAATTTGAAGGTAAGCTTGATCGTGAAGAGATTTTAGATTGGTTGCATACTGTTCAACGTGTCTTTGACTATAAAGACATTCAAGAGGATAAGAAGGTCAAGTTAGTGGCCTTAAGACTTAGAAAGTATGCATCATTATGGTGGAAAAACTTATGTGCTAAATGGGTTAGGGAGAGAAAGTCTAAAATCCGTACATAGGACAAGATGAAATCAAAGCTTAAGGCTGATTTTCTTCCCCCAACTTATATCCAAGATTGTTATTCTCAATTCGATAATCCTACTCAAGGCAGCATGAGTGTTGAAGAGTATACACGTGAGTTTGAGAAGCTATTAATCAAGTGAGATATTCAAGAACCCGAAGAGCAAACCATTGTTAGGTACTTAGGAGGACTTGATCCTAGGTATGCTAATGTGGTTGAATTGCAAGCTTACACTACCTTTGATGAAGTGTGCATGCTGGCACATAAAGTTGAGTAGCAAAAGAAGGCAAGGCATCCTCCTAAACCCCAAAATCCAAAACCATATAGCCAGAACAAACCTTTTAACAAGGGGAGTTCTAACCCCAATTCCAAGCCACAAAATCTATTCCCCTCCTTTCCACAAAGAACCCCAGCTCCACAAAAGATCTAAACACCTCAAAGTAGGCCTAATCTTAATCCTATGAGCAATAGGAGATGCTTTAAATGTCAAGGACCTAGGCATATAGCTTCGAACTGTCCAAACCATAAGGTGGTTACACTAGCCGAATGGTCAGCCGTGAAGCAGGAGTTTGAAGAGGAAGAAAACGAGGATGAATGTGAGCATGAACTTGAGGAAACTCAAGAAGAAGTAGCGGAAGAGCCTGATGGAGGTGAACTACTAGTTTTGAGAAGATTTCTAAGCAATCAAAAGGGAGTAAAAGATTAACAAAGGGAGAACGTCTTCCATACTTGTTGTACGGTTCAAGGGAAGCTGTGTTCTTTGATTATTAACAGAGGAAGCTGTGCAAATATGGCTTCTCTAAGCATAATTGAGAAACTAGGACCGTAAACCATGACACATCTATACCCCTACAACATTCAATCGCTGAATCAAAGCATGGGAATTCAGGTGAACCCACGATGCTTGATTTCTTTCTCCATTGTAAAAAACTATCAAGATGAACTTTGGTGTGATGTTATTCCTATGGATGCTTGTCATATGCTTTTGCGGAGACCATGGCTATATGACCATAAGGATATGCATAATGGTTACTTAAATACTTACTCCTTTACTAAGGATGGCAAGAAGATTACTTAAGCCCCATTACCCCAATCAAAACTCCTTGAAATCAAGCCTTAAAACAGGCCTAAACATTCTGATTTGCTACTGACGGTACGGGAGCCATTATTAAAGGCTTCTTAACATGAATTCAAAGCTTTTAAAGAGTGAATTTTGAGTATGCAAGATGAACCAGCAGCCCCTTTACCCACTCATCTCGTGGCTAAAACACTCATACAAGACTTCTGTCATTTTTTTCCTAAGGAGATACGTACGGGTTTGCCAACTAAAAGGGATAAGCCTGCCTATAGGATTAATCCAAAGGGCACCATGGAAATACAAAAGCAAGTTGAAGAGTTGAAGTCTAAGGGCTTAATTTGGGAGTCCTTAAGTCCATGTGCTGTGCTTGCTCTTTTGCCGCCTAAAAAGGATTGTGGAATGCGTATATGTGTGGATAGCAGGGCCATTAATAAGGTCACAATCAAGCATAGGTATCCCATACCTAGGCTTGAAGACATGCAGGATGAATTACATGGCTCTAAAGTGATTTCAAAGACAGGCCTTCGAAGTGGGTACTACCAAATTCGAATTAAAGAAGGTGACGAATGAAAGACAGCCTTTAAAACTAAAGGAGGGCTTTATCAATGGTTGGTTATGCCTTGTGGTCTTTCAAATGCACCTAGCATATTCATGAGATTGATGAATCAAGTTTTTAGGCCGTACATAGGCAAGTTTGTGGTGGTATACTTTGATGATATCTTGATTTATTCCAAGGATGAGCATGAACATCAAAATCATTTAACTCAAGTAATGCTTGTTCTGGAAGATGAGAAGCTATTTGGTAACCTTAAGAAGTGTGCTTTCTTCACTCCTGAAGTTACATTTCTAGGTTACATAGTTGCTAGTGAAGGTATTAAGGCAGATGAAAGCAAGATTGAAGCTATTCATTCATGGCCTATTCCTAAGTCCATTCATGATGTACGAGCTTTTCATAGATTAGCTTTATTTACATGAGATTTAATAGAAGTTTCAGCACCATTATGGCTCATATGACTGAAGTTATCAAGGGTGCATCATTCCATTGGACACCAAAAGCTCTATTTACCTTTGAAGAGATCAAGAGAAGACTTACTAAAGCACCTGTTCTTTCCTTGTCGTGCTTTAGTAAAGTATTTGAAGTTGAATCTGATGCCTCTGGAGTTGGCATAGGTGGTGTTCTTACTCAAGAAGGTAAGCCATTAGCCTTCTTTAGTGAGAAACTATGTGATTCGAGAAGAAAATATTCTACCTATGATAAAGAGTTCTATGCAATTATGAGATGTTTAGAACATTGGAATCATTATTTGATCGCAAGTGAGTTTATCCTCCATTCTGACCATGAAACTTTGAAGTATATTCAAGGCCAACACAAGTTAAACTCACGCCATGCTAAGTCAGTTGAGGTTCTCCAGTCATTTCACTTCACAATCAAGCACAAATCTGGAATTTTTTACCCAAGGTGCTGATGCTCTATCACAGAGGTATCTACTTTTGTTTCAATTAAATGCTTGTGTACTTGGTTTTGAGTATCTAAAAGCTTTGTACGCTGAAGATGAAGACCTTAGGGAATTGTATGCTGATTGTTCAAAGCACCCAAAAGGAGATTTTTTGATTCAAGAAGGATTCTGATTCAAGGGTACACGGCTGTGTGTACCTCGGTGTAGCAAAAGGGAGCTTCTAATCAGGGAAGTGCATGGACGTTCATTAGCTAGTTACTATGGTGAAAATAAGACACTCATCATGCTAAGGGAGCATTACTGCTGGCCAGGTATGGAAAAGGACGCTCAGGACATATTAAAGCAGTATGGCACATGTCAGGTGGCCAAAAGTCACTCCTTACCCCATGGCCTATACACACCTCTACATATTTCTATTACTCCTTGGGTTAACGTAAGCATGGATTTCATTCTTGGACTGCTTAAAACCCTAAGGAACAAAGATTCCATGTTTGTGGTAGTACATAGGTTCTCTAAGATGTCTCATTTTATTCCATACAACAAGACTAATGACTAATGATGCTACAAACATTGTTGAGTTCTATTTCAGGGAGGTGGATAGATTACATGGTATACCTGGATCAATTGTTTCTGATAGGGATACTAAGTTTCTAAGCCATTTTTGGATTGCTTTGTGAAAGAAGTTGGGTACTAAACTCAAGTATAGTACCACTTGTCATCCATAAATAGATAGGCAAACTGAGGTTACAAATCGAACCCTAGGAACACTTCTAAGGGCGTTGATTTAACCTCATACCAAGGCTTGGGATTTGCTTTTACCTAATGCAGAGTTTGCTTACAACAGGGCTTCAAGCAAGGCTACTGGTGTATCACCAGTCAAGGTGGTCTATAGGGTTGATCCTATTAGTCCACTTGATCTTACTCCAAGGCCATTAGATCAAAAGCCAAGTGCGGATGCAGCTGCTAGGGTAGAAGAAATCAAGAAGATACATGAGTTAGTAAGGAGCAAAATAGAGAAAACCAATGCTTCATATCAAGCTCAAGCTAACAAACACAAGAAGAAGGTGGTATGTTAGCCTGGAGACGTCGTATGGATTCACCTAAGAAAGGAGAAATTTTCTTCCAAAAGAAAGAACAAGCTTATGGCAACGATGGATAATCCATTTCAGCTACTTGACAGAATTAATGATAATGCTCATAAGGTTGATTTGCTAGGGGACTATGGAGTTTTAGCTACATTTAACGTGGCTGACTTGAGTGCTTACCAAGCCGATGATCACCTTGAAGACTTGAGGGTTAAATCTCTTCAAGAAGGTGCGGATGATGGAGTCCTTCATGACCAAGACAAGGAAGAGCATCCTAAGAGTCCATCAAGGTCTAATACAAGTTCCAAAGTCCAAGTAATAGCCCAAAAGTTGGAAGAGAATCAAGCAACAACATTTGGTTTACACAGCCAGAATGTACCCAGTTTTGTTCATCTCATTTCTTAAGCTACGTTGTGGCTTAAGATTGATATTTTTACATTTTTGGATTCCTCATGATGTTAACTTTCAGGTCCAAGCATTTAGATTTGATTATGCACAGTAAAAGTTAAGAGATCTTGGCCTTTTGTCCAACCTGCCAGTTTTGGTTCAAAACTGCACGGTAAAATGTTTCAATAGAGATCTTCTACTTAAACATAATTTAACCTTGATTTCTTTGCAGGGGGGTTTGTACACACGCTATGGAGTCCCCCCATGGCCTGAAATCAAAATCATGACTACTTTTGATTGGGCGAAGCAAGGTTACAAAACTAGGTTAAAAACTGCCTAGTGAACCCAGTTGATGTGCGATGTGTTTTTCCTTCACCTAAGGGTTTCCTAATGGGGATCAAGCCCCTAATGATCAAGTCAACATCCCTACTGTCCAACCAAGTCAAGAAAAGGAGTACAAGGCGCAAGAATTAGCTCAAATGATCAAGAACATCACGACCACCCAATTTGCCCAAAATCCAGTGCATCAGCCCAGTTTTGTGAGCTTGATTATTTAAGCTTAAATTGGATTTCAGAAGCTAAAAATCCACTTTTTAGAACCCTTAATATGTCAGATTTAAGGACATATAAAGATTTCTAAGTTAAGTCATTGGATAATAAGTCAAATGGGGTCACTTTCAAAATGCTATAGAATCTAATCCAGTTTAGATAACTTGGACATTTTGACCCAGAACTTTCTAAACGATAGCTCCAAATCCATTCTAACTTGAGTCATCTGAAAATGACTTTCCAAGCTTTCTATCAATACCTGTTGGAGCTGATTTAGGAAAGAATTGCAGAAGTTATAATTGTTTGAAGTTAGAGGTTGTGCACTGAAAGCAACAGGCAGCGTGTCACCTTCACCTTTTATACTATGCTTACTTTTTGGTTCTTTGCTCCCACTGACTGTCCATTTGAATCCCTTGTCCATTTATAAACATCCCTTAGGCCTTCCCCTCTATATATATCCTCATTCAAGGTTGCAATATTCATATTTGACATATATGAAAAGATAGAGATCATTGTCTCTCATTTAAACTCTCTCTTGCTTATCTT
This sequence comes from Carnegiea gigantea, assembly GCA_029747015.1. Classification (NCBI taxonomy): domain Eukaryota; kingdom Viridiplantae; phylum Streptophyta; class Magnoliopsida; order Caryophyllales; family Cactaceae; genus Carnegiea; species Carnegiea gigantea. The sequence continues at coordinate 54,096 of JAKOGI010000013.1, read as the reverse complement.
TGATTTGGCTAATCAAAGTGGTGATCAAGTGAGTCTTAATCTTACTTAGGGTGGTGTGTCTTATCCCTAAGTATGATTAAGAGCCCTAGTGTGATTAAGGTGGTGTGTCTTATCCTTCTTCATATCAGATTATCTCTCCTTCTCTTTGCTTGGACCGAAGCTAACTTAACCTAGTTTTCGATTTTCTCTTTTTCCTTCTTGTGTTCTGTCTTTGCTTTGATTCTTGGAAACTGAATCTCTCCTTTTCCTCGCTTGGCACATCATATTTGGTATCAGAGCTTAGGCTACCCTTTTGGCCTAGCTTCCAACCCAAACACATTCCTAAACACAAACCACAAAACCTGCAGTTTCCACCGTGCCAGGCAGCAGCTTAGCACGATCAGCCCGTGCCACCTAAGCATGACCATGACAACTCTGGTCTGTGCTATTTCACTAGTCTAAAGCTGCCCAGCTCAAACATGACTCGTAGTATGAGCTTAGAGGAAAGATTTGGGGCCCTCATGAGAAACTTTGAAGAAGTGAGGAGCCAAAATGAGTACTTGAAGAAGCAACTAGTAAAATCCATGAGCAACTAAAGAAGGAACCTTCGAGGTACTCCTTCTCATGAGTCCTCTGAATCTAAGCAAAATAATGAATGAGAGGGAAGCAACCCTTTTGCTTCCTCTAGTGATGAAGGTCGTCCAAGAGCAAGAAGACATCAAAGAAACTCCAACCCTTCCTTGGATTTCAAGGTCGAGATTTTGGAGTTTGAAGGTTGTTCAGATTCGGACGAATTCCTTGAGTGGCTACAAACCATAGAGAGGGTTTTTGAGTACAAGGATGTACTCAAAGACAAGAAAGTGAAGTTAGTAGCACTTAAGCTATGAAAATATGCCTCTCTTTGGCGGGAGAACTTGATTAAGAAGAGGGCTAAGAGAGGTAAGGCAAAGATTAGAAGTTTGGAGAAGATGAGATCAAAGTTGAAGGATCGTTTCCTTCCTCTCTCTGACCTTCAAGACAACTAATCTAAACTCCATAATCTTCAACAAGGGAGTTTGATTATTGAAGAATACACAAGGGAGTTTGAGAAACTCTTGATCAAATGTGACATCCAAGAGAGTAAAGATCAAACTATTGTGAGATACTTGAGTGGTCTTGATCCAAGGTATGCTCATGTAGTTGAACTTCAATAATACTCCTCTTTTAATGATGTTTGTGTCCTAGCCCATACAGTTGAACAATAAAAGAAGTCCAAACCTTTCAAAAAAGACCTACTCAAACCTCCTTTACCTAAGAGCTCACCCTTTAACAAGGGGAGTTTCCAACCCCCTCAAAGAACCCAACTCCACAAAACAAACCCCCATTCGACACTAACTCCAACTAAAGGTGTTACAAGTGCCAAGGCTTGGGTCACATAGCCTTGGAGTGCCTAAATCGAAGAGTTATCACCTTGGCCGAATACGAAGCAACTCAAGTGGAGGAGGAGGAAGACGAGAAAGACTTGTGTCTCATGAAAGGTGTGGAGGAAGTAATAAAAGAGGTGGATGAAGGGGACTTACTTGTCCTAAGGAGAACTTTGAGTGGCCTCAACAGGAGTAAAGATGAGCAAAGGGAGAACATTTTCCATTCAAAATGCACCATCAATGGGAAGGTGTGCTCACTCATCATTGATAGTGGGAGTTGTACCAACGGTGCATCCTCAAGCATGGTGGAGAAGCTCTAACTCAAAGGCATGGTTCACCCTCACCCCTACACCATTCAATGGTTAAACCAAGGTAAAGGCCTCCAAGTTAATTCTAGATGCCTTATTTCTTTAAGCATAGGCAAGAACTATTATGATGAACTTTGGTGTGATACCATACCCATGGATGCTTATCATGTCCCACTAGGGAGGCCTTGGTTATTCCATAGGAGACTCTTATATGATGGTTTCTTAAACACTTACACTTTTACTAAGGATGGAAAGAAGATCACCCTAGCCCTACTTTCTCCCTCTTACCTTACAAAGTCCAAGCCACAAAAGAGCCAGGACCAAATTGAGATGCTACTTACCCTTGGAGAACCTTTCTTTAAGGCCTCACAACATGAGTTCAAGGTCTTGAGAGAATGGTTACTCTTCTCCCTTAAAGAAACCAAAACTCCTCCCTCCCAAACTCACCCTTTAGCCATCTCTTTGCTTGAGCAATTTTCCCATGTGTTCCCGAAAGATGAACCCCATGGCCTCCCTCCAAAAAGAATCATCCAACATCATATTTGATGTATATGTGGGTGGCAAGTGAACCAAATCAAACTCCAACTCAAAATAAGCCAAATTGGGAAGAGAAATGAAAGATGGATGAGATGGATGAAGAATTTCACTACACAAGAAAAAGGAATAGAACAAGATCTTGTAATTGAGATAATCCTTCACGGAGCCACTCAATGACTTGACCTTGGGCTAATTCTCTTGTCTTAACCAAGGAATCACTCCAATTGGAAAAGGAAGAGAACCTAGAACACCACTTGAATTTGCCACAATTCAAGATATAGAACTAGGAATTTAGTTGCACTTTTGAGAAACACACTCAAAGTACTTGTATTGCTTTGGAAATTTCTTACAATGCTGAATGAATAGCTTCACACGCCCCTCCCCTTTTTATAGACTCAGCAAAAGACAATCAAAGGACTCAAATAACTCCTAACAATTAAAACTAGCTAATGAAAAGTCTAAGAAAAATGAAAAGACTCATCATAAAAGGGGTGGGGGAGGTTACAAGGAATATTCTAGGATTTTTGCAGCTGATTACATCAATCTAGAAGCATCTAAAATGTGCACAATATCAGCCACACAAGTATATGTAACCGAAGACTCTTCATATTCCCAGCATTAATCCTTGCAACTGCCTCAACTTCAACAGAGTATAACTTCCATAATACTCGGCCAACTCACGCGTTCTTGGTCGTGTTAGAAAGCCCTGGAAGTCTATGTTCCAGAATGGGCTTATTTGCTCAATTTGGATAAGCGGTTTGAAAGTTATGGCCCAAACAATGCACCTATCTCAGACTGGACTGGATCAGCATAACGTATCTTTGAGTGATATTTTGCCCAATCAAATGATGTCCAAATTAAACAAACTTGGGCTTATTTGAAAGCTGAAATCTTAAACTTCAAAACCATGTGGAGCCTCAAGTTGTGGGACCACTTTAGGTAGGCCAAAAGTGCACACAAAAAGCGGGAAATTTCTGGATGAAGGCGGCACTACCTCTTCGGGTATGAACGCCAATTTCCGGCAAAGTTTGGCAACTTCCTTGACTTCTTGAAGCTTGAGTGAGTCCTCCTTGCGCTGAGCTTGATGGTCCTTGGGCTTCTCACGATGGTCTCCATCATTCCCCCCGGGTAAGTGAAAGTTTGCCCTCAAACTAGGAAGGGGCTCATCATCGAAAAAGGGGCTAAGATCGGAGACATTGAAGGTAGCCGAAACTCCATAATCTCCAGGTAGATCAACCTTATATGCATTGGGCCCAACCTTCTCAAGGATTTCAAATGGACCATCGGAACGCGGCATCAACTTAGATTTTCTCTTTGAAGGGAAACGCTCCTTCCTCATGTGAATCCATACCAAATCTCCTGGCTGAAAATGTACCTCCTTGCGATGCTTGTTGGCGCTTTGCATGGCTCTCTCATTAGCCTTGGCAATGTTATCTCTAACTCTTGCATGAAGTTCTTGGATCTCCTTGGCTCTTTTTTCAGCTTCCCAACTAAATTTTGTGGGAGTTGGAATGGGAACAAGATCCAAGGGACTCTTGGGATTGTAGCCATAGACAACTTGAAATGGAGAGAGTTGGGTGGACTTGCTAGGCACTCGATTGAATGCAAACTCGGCATGTGGTAGCAACTCATCCCAATTCTTCAAATGCTTCTTCACTAGGACTCTAAGTAAGGTACCCAAAGTCCTATTGGTGACTTCAGTTTGTCCATCAGTTTGGGGATGACAAGTAGTGCTAAACTTGAGTTGAGTACCCAATTTGCGCCATAGAGTTAGCCAAAAATGACTAAGAAACTTGGAGTCACGATCGGATACCATGCTCTTTGGAATGCCATGTAGTCTCACAATCTCCTTGAAATAAAGACTAGCCACTTGAGTAGCATCATTAGTGGTGTGGCAAGGGATGAAATGCGCCATCTTGGAGAATCGATCCACAACCACCATAATGGAGTCTTTGTTCCTTTGGGTTCTAGGTAAACCCGTGATGAAATCCAAGCTAATATCTTCCCAAGGGGCTTGAGGAATGGGAAGTGGAGAATACAATCCTTGGGGCAAAGAATGGCTCTTAGCCATTTGACAAGTAGAACATCTTTTGATGAAATGCTCTACATCTCTTGACATCTTAGGCCAATAGTAGTGTTCCTTCAACATTGATCTAGTCTTCTCGACACCAAAATGGCCAGCTAGGGCTCCTCCATGTAGCTCTTGGATAAGCAGTTCTCGAAATCCACATTGAGGTATACAAAGGCGTGAACCTTTGAATAGGAACCCATCTTCTAAGTGGAACAACCCATGGGGGTGCTTAAGACACTTCTCAAAAATGTCCTTGAAATCATCATCTTTTGGGTACAAATCTTTAACAACTTCAAATCCAAGTACTTTAGTACTCAAAGTAGAGAGTAATAAGTACCTTCTTGATAATGCATCAGCTCCTTTGTTGAGAGTTCCCGCCTTATGTTGGATAGTGAAGTGGAAGGACTGAAGATACTCTACCCATTTAGCATGTCTAGGGTTGAGCTTATGTTGTCCTTGGATGTATTTGAGAGCTTCATGGTCAGAATGAAGGATGAATTCACCTCCAACTAAGTAATGACGCCAATGCTCCAATGCTCTAATGATTGCATAAAACTCCTTGTCATAGGTGGAGTACTTCTTCTTGGCATCGTTGAGCTTCTCACTGAAAAAAGCAATGGGTCTCTTCTCTTGAGATAGGACAGCTCCAATTCCTACCCCGGATGCATCACACTCTACTTCAAAGACTTTGGTAAAGTCGGGCAAGGCTAGAACGGGGGAACTAGTGAGCTTCTTCTTGATCTCTTCAAAGGCTTGTTGTGCTTGCTCGTTCCATGAAAACTCTTTGCCTTTAATTACCTCAGTCATAGGAGCCATAATTGTGCTGAAATTTCTAATGAACCTCCGGTAAAATGAGGCTAGGCCATGAAAACTCCTTACTTGAGTGATGGATGTAGGAGTTGGCCACTCTTGAATAGCCTTGATCTTGCTTTCATCAACTTGGAGGCCTTGGGCGGAAACAATGAAACCCAAGAATACCACTTGAGGAGTGAAGAAAAAGCATTTCTCCATATTGCCATAAAGTTGTTCTTGAGAAAGAATCTTCAAAACTTGTTGCAAATGCTTGGCATGCTCCTCCTCGGTCCTTGCTATAGACCAAGATATCATCAAAGTAAACAACAACACAAGTTCCAATGAGGGGCTTGAGAACTTGGTTCATGAGTCTCATAAAAGTGCTCGGGGCATTAGTAAGCCCGAATGGCATTACAAGCCACTCATATAAACCTCCTTTAGTCTTAAAGGCGGTTTTCCATTCATCACCTTCAAAAATGCGAATCTGGTAATAGCCACTTCTAAGATCAATCTTAGAAAAGATAGCAGCTCCGTGTAATTCATCCAATAGATCTTCCAATCGGGGAATAGGATACCGGTACTTGATAGTGATCTTGTTTATTGCCCGGCTATCAACACACATACGCATGCTACCATCCTTCTTAGGAACAAGGAGGGCGGGCACGGCACATGGGCTTAGACTTTCCCGAATTAAACCCTTGGACAAGAGATCATCCACTTGTCTTTGGATTTCTTGTGTTTCGCTTGGAGACATCCGGTATGCCGGCTTGTTTGGAAGTACGGATCCGGGAACGAGGTCTATCTTGTGTTGGATAGATCTTGGAGGGGGAAGGCCATGTGGAATTTCTTGTGGAAAAACATGGTGATAGGCTTGTAGGAGAGGGGTGAGTAGTGGATGTGAGGGAGATGGTGGCTTAGACTCTTCTTGTAAAAGTATCAAGTCTTTAAAAGACTCATACTCATGGTGCTCAGATTTGAGAAGAGTAGTAAAGAAGACTTCCAAATGAGGATTGTCTTTTGGTTGAGAGGGGGAAGGACTTTTGAGAGGGGTAAGAGTGATTTTCTTACGGTCCTTGAGAAAAGAGTAAGTGTTCATCCGGCCATCATGGATGACACTTCTATCAAAAAGCCATGGTCTACCCAATAATATATGGCAAGCATCCATGGGGACTATATCACACCAAATCTCATCTTTATAGTTTTTCCCAATTGAAAAGGAAACAAGACAACGGTGAGTAATTTGCAAACCTTTGCCTTGATTCAACCATTGTATGGTGTAGGGATTTGGACGAGGAGAGACTTGCAGCTTGAGTTTGTCCACCATAGTCTTTGAGGCAACGTTAGCACAACTACCTCCATCAATGATAAGGGAACAAACCTTGTCTCCTACAGTACACCTGGTGTGAAAAATGGCTTCTCTTTGCTCCATGTCCTTTTGAGTGGCAATTCCACTCAAGGCCCGGCGGATAACTAGCAATTCTTCTTCATCGGGGCCTTCTTCAACTTCTTCCAAACTTCCTTCTTCACGGTGCTCTTCTTCTTCTTCGTCATAGGCATGTTCATCACATGCTTCTTGGTACTCCGCTAGGGAAACGATCCTCCTGTTTGGACACTCAGATGCATAGTGTCCCATACCTTGGCACCGAAAGCAACGAACCTTGTCCTTTGATTTGGGTTCTTGTGTGGAGGGTTTTGGAGGGGTTGGAGTGGTGTTTTTGGTTTGTGATGGTGGGGAATTTTGTGGACGAGGAGGGTAGTACGGAGGCTTTTGTGTGGGGTAAGGACGAGAGAGAGACTTGGAAAGGACACTCTTTCCCTTTGATTTCTTTTGCTACCTTGTAGGCTAGAGAACTCAAGTCATCAAGGGATGAATATGGTTGCAACTCAACAATATGAGCAATAGACTCATCAAGTCCGGTTAAGTATCTTACCAAGGTTTGAGAGTCATCTTCTTTCAAGTCGCATTTGAGTAGGAGTTGTTCAAACTCCCGAGTGTATTCTTCCACACTCTTGGATCCTTGCTTGAGTCGATGGAGCTTGAGATAATTGTCTTGCACATAGTGAGAGGGAAGAAACTTGGCCTTGTGTTTTTCTTTCATTTTGGCCGAAGTTCTGATTTTTCCCTTTCCATTCCTTGCTCTTTTCGCTCCAAGGTTAGCCCACCAGATTGAAGCATATTTTCTGAGTTTAAGGGCTACGAGTTTTACCTTCTTGTCCTCCGGGATGTCCTCATATTCAAAGATCCTCTCAATGGTGTGCAACCAATCGAGAAATAAGTCCGGGTCAAGTTGGCCTTCAAATTCGGGGATGTCAACTCGGACACCACCAATATTGCCTCCTTGCCTTCGTCTCCTTGGGGCTTCTTCGTCACTAGAATTGGCTCGGGATTGAAAGACTTCTTCTTCCAATTCGACCACCGGTTCATGAGGATGAGAGGGAGTGGGGCTATGAACCCACCTTCGTTTTTCCTCCAAAAGTTGCCCAAGTTGAGTTCGAAGATAGGTGACTTGCGCTTCTAACTCTTCCACACGTGCTTGGTCGCTTCTTGTGGACTTTGTAGACATGTTGGAGATGCTTTGAAGGAAGAATAGGCAGCAGGGAAAGTGGCACGGGGGGCACCGTGCTGCGTCTCGACTTGCAGATTTCTGGAAAATGAATATGGCACGGTCGTGTGGTATGGCACGGGGGCACCGTCCTGCTTCTCTGGTCTTCGAGACTGGGTTTGCCGGTTTGTGCCTCTTTTTGTTTTTTTTTTTTTTTTTTGTATGTTTGGCTTTTTGGGATGTATGTGGGTGTGATGTGGGTCACTTAAGAACCTTGGCTCTGATACCAATTGATGTATATGTGGGTGGCAAGTGAACCAAATCAAACTCCAACTCAAAATAAGCCAAATTGGGAAGAGAAATGAAAGATGGATGAGATGGATGAAGAATTTCACTACACAAGAAAAAGGAATAGAATAAGATCTTGTAATTGAGATAATCCTTCACGGAGCCACTCAATGACTTGACCTTGGGCTAATTCTCTTGTCTTAACCAAGGAATCACTCCAATTGGAAAAGGAAGAGAACCTAGAACACCACTTGAATTTGCCACAATTCAAGATATAGAACTAGGAATTTAGTTGCACTTTTGAGAAACACACTCAAAGTACTTGTATTGCTTTGGAAATTTCTTACAATGCTGAATGAATAGCTTCACACGCCCCTCCCCTTTTTATAGACTCAGCAAAAGACAATCAAAGGACTCAAATAACTCCTAACAATTAAAACTAGCTAATGAAAAGTCTAAGAAAAATGAAAAGACTCATCATAAAAGGGGTGGGGGAGGTTACAAGGAATATTCTAGGATTTTTGCAGCTGATTACATCAATCTAGAAGCATCTAAAACGTGCACAATATCAGCCACACAAGTATATGTAACCGAAGACTCTTCATATTCCCAGCATTAATCCTTGCAACTGCCTCAACTTCAACAGAGCATAACTTCCAGAATACTCGGCCAAATCATGCGTTCTTGGGCTTGTTAGAAATCCCTGGAAGTCTATTTTCCAGAATGGATCATTTGCTCAATTTGGATAAGAGGTTTGAAAGTTATGGCCCAAACAATGCACCTATCTCAGACTAGACTGGATAAGCATAATGTATCTTTGAGTGATATTTTGCCCAATCAAATGATGTCCAAATTAAACAAACTTAGGCTTATTTGAAAGCTAAAATCTTAAACTTCAAAACCATGTGGAGCCTCAAGTTGTGGGACCACTTTAGGTAGGCCAAAAGTGCACACAAAAAGCTGGAAATTTCTGGATGAAGGCAGCACTACCTCTTCGGGTATGAACGCCAATTTCCGGCAAAGTTTGGCAACTTCCTTGACTTCTTGAAGCTGGAGTGAGTCCTCCTTGGGCTGAGCTTGATGGTCCTTGGGCTTCTCACGATGGTCTCCATCAATATTGAACTTATCCCCGGTGCTATCCTCCCACACTAACTGATGTATATGTGGGTGGAAAGTGATCCAAATCAAACTCAAATCAAACTTAAGCAAAATGAAAAGAGAGAAAGATGGGGGAGATGAAGAATATCACCAAACAGGATAGAGATGGATAGTGCAAGACTTTGAGTATGGGATAATCCTTCCGGAGCCACACACACCTTGGTCTTGGGCTAATTCCCTTCACTCTTCTGAGGAATCACTCCAAAGAAAAGAAGGAGAACCTAGAACACCACTTGAATTAGCCAAATTCAAGATATAGAACTAGGAATTTTTGGGACACAAATGAGAATCACTCTCAAAGGTGCTTGAATTACTCTTGAAAATGCCTTAGAAATCTGATCTACAATGCTCACACGCCCCCCCTTTATATAGGCTCAGCAAAAGACAACAAAAGGACTCAAATAACTCCTAACAATTAAAACTAGTAAAATGAAAAGACTAAGATAAATGGAAAGACACATCATAAAAGGGGTGGGGGAGGTTACAAGGAATATTCTAGGATTTCTTAGCTGATTACACCAATCTAGAAGGCTCCAAAACGTGCACAATGTCAGCCACACAATCACATGTAACCGAAGACTCTTCATATTCCCAGAATTAATCCTTGCAGCTGCCTCAACTTCAACAGAGCATAACTTCCAGAATACTCGGCCAAATCACGCGTTCTTGGGCTTGATAGAAAGCCCTGGAAGTCTGTTTTCCAGAATGGGCTCATTTGCTTAATTTGGATAAGCGGTTTAAAAGTTATGGCCCAAACAATGCACCTATCTCAGACTGGACTGGATCAGCATAACGTATCTTTGAGTGATATTTTGCCCAATCAAATGATGTCCAAATTAAACAAACTTGGGCTTATTTGAAAGATGAAATCTTAAGCTTCAAAAGCACATGGGCCCTCAAGTTGTGGGTCCACTTGAGCTTGTCCAAAAGTGGTCACAAAAATCGGGTTCCGCAGGGATGAATTCGGCACCAAATTTCTAGCAAAGCTTAACCTCTTTTTGACCTCTCCATAGTGTCGCGAGTCTTTGAACTCACTTAAGAAGACCAAATAGGCACATTTCCATGCATGATCTTCTTTGACCCTTTTCTTCTTTGAAATTGGACTTGAATAAAAATGATGCATATGGAAATATGCATCATACTCCCCGGGTTGTTTTGAGTTTGTCCTCAAACTCAAAGGGTTGGCAAGCCTCTCAAGAAAGGGGTCGCGCTTACAATATGGGAGCTTTTGGGGAAGGAGGTCACAGGGCATCACCTCTAGAGAGATATAGAAGAGGGTGAGGGGAGGATGATAAAACGGGTCATACCTGGTGAGGAGAAGAGGCGGAAGTGAGAAATCTTCTTTGGGGGCAAGGGTTTGGGAAGGATGAATGAGGGTTAAGGCTTGTCGGTCCTTTTGTGGTTTGAGGGGTTGGGAAGGTTGAATGGGGGTTAAGGTGAATTCTTCTTGGGTCAAGAGTTGCTCAACTTCTTCAATAACCCCACATGCCTCCAACTCGGGTGCTTGGAGTTCGGTAGGGCGTACTTCTTGAATCAAGAGTTGTTCAAACTCTTCAGCAACCCTACATGGCTTCATCACTTCAAGGTCTTTAACTACATGCTCTTCAATTCTTGGGGTTATGCTCAAATTCACCTCATTATCTTCTTGGCACCCTTCTTGGGTGAAGGATTGCTCAATTTCTTGCACAATCTCTTCTTGCTTCAACTCGGATCTTTGGGCCTCAAGTTCAAAGGTCTCTTCATCACCACAGTCACCAAAAACAAGAGGTAGGTCAACTAGGCCCGACCCTTTTCCTCCAAGGATCTCTTCATCTTTGTTGGAGTTAAATTTCTCAAAGGAAACAAATGGATGCTTGTGTAAGTAAGAGGTTGGAGCGAAAGTATCCATTAATTTACCTCTTAACTTAACCCATGTCCTGATCTTACTTTTTTCTCTCTTCTTCCTCTTATACTTGTACTTTTCCCACCATTCAAGCGCATGGCCACGGAGCTTCTTGATAACCACCTTAAACTTCTCTTGCTCATCAATATTGTAGCGAGCGAAGACTTGATCCACTTTGGAAATCCAGTAAGGGAAATCTTCTTTTTGGCCACGAAACTTTGGAGTTTCAAGGATGACCATCTCCTTTTCAATCAAAGCAATCTCTTTTCTCAAGTTCCCAAGAGAAATCATGATGGATGAATGCTTAAGGGTTCTTTGTGGATTATGTGTTTAGGCTAGAAAAAGGCTGTTTTGGAGAAGAGGAGGGAGGGCACGGTCGTGCAATGGGGCACTGGGGAACCGTGCTATGCTTCGACTTGAGGAAATGCAGAAAAGTAGGGTGGCACGGTCGTGCTGGTAGGCACGGGGGCACCGTGCTGCGTCTCGACTTGAAGATTTCTGGAAAATGAATATGGCACGGTCGTGTGGTATGGCACGGGGGCACCGTGCGAAATTCTGGCCTGTGGACACTGGATGTTCACGTTTTTTTTTTTTTTTTTTGTGTATTTGGGTGTGATGTGGGTCACTTTAAAACCTTGGCTCTGATACCAATTGATGTATATGTGGGTGGAAAGTGATCCAAATCAAACTCAAATCAAACTTAAGCAAAATGAAAAGAGAGAAAGATGGGAAAGATGAAGAATATCACCAAACAGGATAGAGATGGATAGTGCAAGACTTTGAGTATGAGATAATCCTTCCGGAGCCACACACACCTTGGTCTTGGGCTAATTCCCTTCACTCTTCTGAGGAATCACTCCAAAGAAAAGAAGGAGAACCTAGAACACCACTTGAATTAGCCAAATTCAAGATATAGAACTAGGAATTTTTGGGACACAAATGAGAATCACTCTCAAAGGTGCTTGAATTACTCTTGAAAATGCCTTAGAAATCTGATCTACAATGCTCACACGCCCCCCCTTTATATAGGCTCAGCAAAAGACAACAAAAGGACTCAAATAACTCCTAACAATTAAAACTAGTAAAATGAAAAGACTAAGATAAATGGAAAGACACATCATAAAAGGGGTGGGGGAGGTTACAAGGAATATTCTAGGATTTCTTAGCTGATTACACCAATCTAGAAGGCTCCAAAACGTGCACAATGTCAGCCACACAATCACATGTAACCAAGACTCTTCATATTCCCAGAATTAATCCTTGCAGCTGCCTCAACTTCAACAGAGCATAACTTCCAGAATACTCAGCCAAATCACGCGTTCTTGGGCTTGATAGAAAGCCCTGGAAGTCTGTTTTTCAGAATGGGCTTATTTGCTCTAATTTGGATAAGCGGTTTAAAAGTTATGGCCCAAACAATGAACCTATCTCAGACTGGACTGGATCAGCATAACGTATCTTTGAGTGATATTTTGCCCAATCAAATGATGTCCAAATTAAACAAACTTGGGCTTATTTGAAAGATGAAATCTTAAGCTTCAAAAGCACATGGGCCCTCAAGTTGTGGGTCCACTTGAGCTTGTCCAAAAGTGGTCACAAAAATCGGGTTCCGCAGGGATGAATTCGGCACCAAATTTCTAGCAAAGCTTAACCTCTTTTTGACCTCTCCATAGTGTCGCGAGTCTTTGAACTCACTTAAGAAGACCAAATAGGCACATTTCCATGCATGATCTTCTTTGACCCTTTTCTTCTTTGAAATTGGACTTGAATAAAAATGATGCTTATGGAAATATGCATCACTAACAGGCCTATAAAATGAACCCAAAAGAAACCATGGAAATCCAAATGCAAGTTGAGGAGTTGATAGCCAAGGGTCTTATGACGGAAAGTCTTAACTCATGTGTCATGCCCGCCCACCAAGTACGAAAGGTAGATGGTTCAATGAGAATGTGTGTGGATAGCCGAGCTATAAACAAGATCACCATTAAATATAGGTATCCCATACCTAGATTGGAGGATGTATTGGATGAGCTTCATGGCTTAAGAATCGTTTCTAAAGTGGACTTAAGGAGTGGGTATTACCTAATTCGGATTAAGGAAGGGGATGAGTGGAAAACCACATTCAAAACCAAAGGGGGATGGTATGAGTGGTTGGTCATGCCCTTTGGATTTTCAAATGCCCCTAGCACTTTTACGAAGCTAATGAACCAAGTGTTTAGACCATCCATTGAGCACTTTATTGTGGTTTACTTTGATGACATTTTAGTTTATAGCCAAAGTGAGGAAGAACACCTTTATCACCTCACCCAAGTTATGAAGGTCCTTGAGAAAGAAAAGCTCTATGGTAACTTGAACAAGTGTTCATTCTTCACCCAAGAAGTCACGTTTTTGGGTTACATTGCCACAGCTCAAGGAATCAAGTGGATGAAAGCAAGATTGAGGCCATTCGATCTTGGCCTACACCTTCAAGCATTCATGATGTGTGAAGTTTCCATGGAATAGCCTCCTTCTATAGGCTGTTCATTCGGGACTTTAGGATAATCACGGCCCTTATGACCAAAGTACTCAAGCAATCATCATTCAAGTGAAATCCAAAGGCCTAACAAGCCTTTTAGGAGATTAAAAAGAAGCTCACTCAAGCCCCGGTGCTAGCCTTGCCATGCTTTGAAAAGATATTTAAAGTGGAGTGTGATGCATCCGAAGTCGGTATTGGTGGGCTTCTCACTCAAGAAGGCCACCCCATTGCCTACTTTAGTGAGAAACCTTGTGATTCTAAGAGGAAGTACTCCACCTATGACAAGGAGTTCTATGCTATCATTTGGTCACTTGAGCATTGGAGCCACTACTTGGTGGCAAATGAGTTCATTCTACACTCCGATCATGAGGGCCTCAAGTACATCCAAGGGCAACAAAAGCTCAACTCTCGCCATGCTAAGTGGGTAGAGTACTTACAAACATTCCACTTCACCATCAAGCACAAATCCGAGAAGTTGAACAAGGGTGTCGATGCTCTCTCAAGAAGGTATCTCTTATTATTTCAACATGATGCTTGCGTTCTTGGATTTAAGCATTTGAAGTCACTATATGCCGACGATAGGGATTTTTGTGAGTTGTTCATGAATGCAAGAAGCATTCCAAGGGAGAGTTCCTAGTTCAAGAAGTATACTTATTCAAGGGCACACGGCTTTGTGTCCCAAATTGTGGTACAAGAGAGCTCTTGATCCGTAAGATCCATGGAGGTTCCCTAGCTAGCCATTTTGCGGAAAAGAAGACCCTTATCATGCTTAAGGAGCATTATTTTTGGTCTTACATGGATAAGGATGTACAAGATGTGATAAAGAGGTGTGTAGTGTGTCAAATGGCCAAGAGCCATACCCTTCCCTAAGACCTTTATACACCCTTGCTGGGTCCAAGTTTCCCATGGGAAAATGTTAGCATGGACTTCATACTTGGATTGCCACGAACTCAAAGGAATAAGGACTCAATCCTTGTAGTGGTTAATTGTTTTTTTAAGATGGCAAACTTCATCCCGTACAATAAGACCTATGATGCCACCTACATAGCCAACTTGTACTTCAACGAAGTCGTTAGGCTCCATAGAATTCCAAGGTCCATAGTGTCGGATAAGGACATTACATTCTTAAGCCATTTTTGGGTAACCTTGAGGAATAAATTGGGAACTAAGCTCAAGTATAGCACCACTTGCTACCCCTAGACGGATGGGCAAACTGAGGTTGCCAATAGAACTTTGGTAGTGCTTTTCAGGACCGTGATCAAGTCCAATCTCAAGTCATCAGATCAATCCTAACTCATGCCAAGTTTGCCTACAACAAGACTCCTACCAAGGCCATAAGAATGTCCCCTTTTAATGTGGTTTATGGGATTGAGCAACTCTCTCCTCTTGATCTCACCCCACGGCCCATGGACTCCAAGCCTAATGTGCAGGTAACCAAGAGAGTCCAACAGATCTAAGAGCTCCATAAGAAGATAAAGAGAAAGATTGAGCAATCCAAATGCCTCTTATCAAGCCCAAGCAAACAAGTATAGAAGGCAAATCATCTTCAACCCCGATGACCTCGTTAGGGTGCACTTAAGGAAAGAGCTTTTTCCCTCGAAACGCAAGTCAAAGCTCGCAGACCTAGGGCCGATGGTCCTTTTGAAGTCTTGGAGAGGATCAATAACAATGCTTATAAGATCAATTTACCCAGAGAGTATGAAGTATCCGCCTTCTTCAATGTGGCTGATTTATCACCATACTTGGAAGATCATACCTTGGAGAATTTGAGGGTAAATTCTTCTCAACAAGGAGAGGATGATGAGGATCAAGCCCCTAATGATCAAGTCAATATCCCTACTATCCAACCAAGTTAAGAAAAGGAGTCCAAGGCACAAGAATTAGCTCAAATGATCAAGAACATCATGGCCGCCCGATCTGCCCAGAATCCAGCGCATTAGCCCGGTTTTGTGAGCTTGATTATTCGAGCTTAAATTTGATTTAAAAGCTGCAAATTCACTTTTTGGAACCCGTAATATGTCAGCTTTAAGGACATATAAAGAGTTCTAAGTTAAGTCATTGTGTAATAAGTCAAATGGGGTCACTTTTAGAATGCTGCAGAATCTGATCCAGTTTGGATAACCTGGATGTTTTTACCCACAAATTCCAAACGGTAGCTCCAAATCCATTCTAACTTGTGCCATTTGAAAATAGACTTTGCAAGATTTCTAACAACCTTTGTTGGAACTAATTTGGGAAAGAATTGCAGAAGTTATAGCTGTTTAAAGTTGGAGGTTGTACACTGAAAGCGACAGGCAGCCTGTCACTTTCACCTTTTGTACTATACTTACTTTTTGGTTCTTTGGTCCTATTGGCTGTCCATTTAAAGCCCTTGGCTGCTTGTAAATGTCCATTAGGCCTTCCCCTCTATGTATATGCCCATTTAAGGTTGTAATATTTAGATTTGACATATATAAAAAGATAGAGATCATTCTCTCTCATTTGAACTCTCTCTTGCTTATCTTTGATTTGGCTAATCAAAGTGGTGATCAACTGAGTCTTAATCTTGCTTAGAGTGGTGTGTCATATCCCTAAGTGTGATAAAGAGCCCCAGTGTGATTAAGGTGGTGTGTCTTATCCTTCTTCATACTAGATTATCTCTCCTTCTCTTTGCTTGCACCGAAGCTAGCTTAGCTTAGTTTTCGATTTTCTCTTTTTGCTTCCTTTGTTCTTACTTTGCTTTGATTCGTAGGGACTTAATTTCTCCTTTTCCTTACTTGGCACATCATTTCCTCAGCTCTCTTCTTGCTTGCTTGCTTGCTACCTTTACTAGACAAGCAGCCTGGGAACACAATGATTTGCTGCTGAAGAAGCTTTGAAACTTGTGAACCAATGAGAAATCAAAGGGAAAATCGGCACCTTGCACCTGATTGGATGGCTAAAAAGGAAAAGCACTTTACGGCTGCTTTTCT
The DNA here is from genome assembly GCA_029747015.1 of Carnegiea gigantea. NCBI lineage: Eukaryota > Viridiplantae > Streptophyta > Magnoliopsida > Caryophyllales > Cactaceae > Carnegiea > Carnegiea gigantea. Next base: position 37,672 of record JAKOGI010000013.1, on the reverse strand, counting down.
CCACATTTTGTTGATTAATGCTACTGAGTTAGCTTAGTTAAGAATGTATTAAGTTAATTATATCATTTGTTTTGCTTTTCTCAATGTTTTGGATGTACTTAGTTTAAGTTAAGCAAGCTTGTAACCTGGTTTTGTACTAAGTGCATACGTTAGCAAGCTAATACGTTTCCTTCCTAAGAAGGAAACCTCTACTAGCCAGCTTGCTTATACGGGTGCTAGCTGGGCCATGTACTAATGTTCTACTCACGGCCATCTTGTAAAAGAACTCACCTTTGAATGAAAAACCAGAATACAGAGCTTTAACTTTCGTGCTCTCAAACACCTCACTTGCTTATCCTTAATTTAGTCGATTAAGGTGATGATCAAGTTCTAATCCTTGATTAAGTGGTATTTCTGTATCTTAATCAAAGTTTAGGGACCCTAAGCTAGTGTTTAGTGTTGCTTCTGTATCTAAACAAAAGCTTAGATTATCTTGCATTCGTACACTCATACATGACTACACTTAAACTTAAGTTGGAAGTCAGCTTTGCTAGCCTTTAGCTTTTGAATTCAGTTTTAAGTTTTAGTGTTTTTCATGAAAGATACATCAACAAACCTGTGTGCTAAATGGGTTAGGAAAAGAAAGTCTAAAATCCGTACATGGGATAAAATGAAATCAAAGCTTAAGGCTCATTTTCTTCCCCGAACTTATGTCCATCATTGTTATTCTCAACTCCATAATCTTACTCAAGGCAGGATGAGTGTAAAAGAGTATACATGTGAGTTTGAGAAGTTACTTATCAAGTGTGATATTCAAGGACCCGAAGAGCAAACCATTGTTAGGTACTTAGGAGGACTTGATCTAAGGTATGCTAAGGTGGTTAAATTGCAAGCTTACGCTACCTTTGCTGAAGTGCGCGTGCTGGCACATAAAGTTGAGCAGCAAAAGAAGGCAAGGTAGCCTCCTAAACCCCAAAATCCAAAACCATATACTCAAAACCAACCCTTTAACAAGGGGAGTTCTAATCCTACTTTAAGCCACAAAATCCATATCCTTCCTTTCTATAAAGAACCCCAACTCCATGAAGGATCCAAACACCTCAAAATGGGCCTAATCCTTATCTTATGAGCAATAGAAGATGCTTTAAATGCCAAGGACTTGGACATATAGCTTCAAACTGTCCAAACCGAAAAGTGGTTACTTTAGCCGAATGGTCAGCCGTGAAGGAGGAGTTTGAATAGTAAGAAAATGAGGATGAATGTGAGCATGAACTTGAGGAAACTCAAGAAGAAGTAGTAGAATAGGCTGATGAAGGTGAACTGCTAGTTTTGAGAAGAATTCTAAGGAATCAAAAGGGAGTAAAATATGAACAAAGAGAGAACATGTTCCATACTCGTTATATAGTTCAAGGGAAGCTGTGTTCTTTAATTATTAATGGAGGAAGCTGTGTAAATGTGGTTTCTCTAAGCATGATTGAGAAACTAGGATTGCAAACCATGACACATCCACACCCCTACAATATTCAATGACTGAATCAAAGCAAGGGAATTCAGGTGAACTCCCAGTGCTTGATTTCTTTCTCCATTGGAAAGAACTATCAAGATGAACTTTGGTGTGATATTATTCCTATGGATGCTTGTCATATGCTTTCAGGGAGACCATGGCTGTATGACATAATATTATGCATAATGGTTACTTGAATACTTACTCCTTTACTAAGGATGGCAAGAAGATTACTTTAGCCCCTTTACCCCTATCAAAACTCCATGAAATCAAGCCTCAAAATAAGCCTATACATTCTGATTTGCTACTGACCGTAGGGGAGCCATTGCTAAAGGCTTCTCAATATTAATTCAAAGCCTTTAAAGAGTGGATTTTAAGTATGCAAGATGAACCAGCAACCCCTTTACCCACTCATCCCACGGCTAAAACACTCATACAAAACTTCCGTCATTTGTTTCCGGAGGAGATACCTACGGATTTGCCTCCTAAAAGGGATATCCAACAGCACATTGATCTTATTCTAGGTTTCATTCTATCAAATAAGCCTGCTAATAGGATGAATTCAAAGGACACCATGGAAATACAAAAGCAAGTAGAAGAGTTGAAGTCTAAGGGCTTAATCTGTGAGTCCTTAAGTCCATGTGTTGTGCCTGCTCTTTTAGTGCCTAAACAGGATAGTGGAATGCATATGTGTGTGGATAGCAGTGCTATTAATAAGATCACAATCAAGAATAGGTATCCCATACCTAGGCTTGAAGACATGCGGGATGAATTACATGGCCCCAAAGTGTTTTTAAAGATGGACCTTCAAATTGGATACTACCAAATTCGGATTAGAGAAGGTGATGAATGGAAGGCAGCCTTTAAAACTAAAGGAGGGCTTTATGAATGGTTAGTTATGTGCTTTGGTCTTTCAAATGCACCTAGCACATTCATAAGATTGATGAATCAAGTTTTCAGGTCGTACATAGGCAAGTTTGTGATTGTATACTTTGATGATATCACTATTTATTCTGAGGATGACCATAAACATGAAGACCATTTAACTCAAGTGATACTTGTTCTAAAACATGAAAAGCTATTTGGTAACCTTAAGAAGTGTGCTTTCTTCACTCCTGAAGTTACATTTCTAGGTTACATAGTTACTGGTTAAGGTATTGAGGTAAATGAAAGCAACATTGATGGGATTTGTTCATGGCCTACTCCTAAGTCCATTCATGATGTACGAGCTTTTCATGGATTAGCTTCATTCTATAGGAGATTTATTAGAAGTTTCAGCACTATTATTACTCCTATGACTGACGTCATTACGGGTACATCATCCCATTGCACACCAAAAGCTCAATTTGCCTTTGAAGAGATCAAGAGAAGACTTACTGAAGCACCTGTTCTTTCCATGTCGCGCTTTAGTAAAGTATTTGAAGTGAAATGTGATGCCTCTAGAGTTGTTGGCACAGTTCATGTTCTTACTCAAGAAGGTAAGCCATGAGCCTTCAAGAAGAAAATATTCCACCTATGACAACGAGTTCTATGCAATTGTGCGATGTTTAGAGCATTGAAGTCATTAATTGATTGCAAGTGAGTTTATTCTCCATTCTGACCATGAAGCTTTGAAGTATATTCAAGGCCAACACAAGTTAAACTCACGTCATACTAAGTACGTTGAGTTTCTCCAGTCATTTCATTTCACAATCAAGCACAAGTCTGGAAAGCTTAACCGAGGTGCTGATGCTCTATTACGGAGGTATCTACTTTGTTTTAATTAGATGCTTGTGCACCTAGTTTTGAGCATCTAAAAGCTTTGTATGCTGAAGATGAAGACTTTAGGGAGTTGTATGCTGATTGCTCAAAGCACCCCAAAGGAGATTTTTTGATTCAAGAAGGATTCTTATTCAAGAGTACACAGATGTGTGCACCATGGTGTAGCACAAGGGAGCTTCTAATCAGGAAAGTACATGAAGGTTCTTTAGCTATTCACTATGGTGAAAACAAGACCCTCATTATGCCAACAGAGCATTACTACTGGCTAAGTATGGAAAACGACGATCAAGACATATTAAAGAGGTGCAGGGCATGTCAAGTGGCCAAAGGTCACTCCTTACCCCACGGCCTATACACATCTCTACCTATTCTTACTATTCCTTGGGTTGATGTAAGTATGGATTTTAGACTACCTACGACCCAAAGGAATAAAGATTTCATCCTTATAGTAGTAGATAGGTTCTCTAAGATGTCTCATTTTATTCCATGCAATAAGACAAATGATGCTACATACATTGCTGAGTTGTATTTCAGGGAGGTGGCTAGATTACATGGCATACCTAGATTAATTGTTTCTGATCAGGATACTAAGTTTCTAAGCCATTTTTGGATTACTTTGTGGAAGAAGTTGGGTACTAAACTCAAGTATAGTAGCACTTGTCATCCACAAACAGATGGACAAATTAAGGTTAAAAATCGAACCCGAGGAATACTTCTAAGAGCTTTGATTAAACCTCATGCGAAGGCTTGGAATTTGCTTTTACCCCATGCAGAGTTTGCTTACAACAGGGCCCCAAGCAAGGTTACTGGTCCATCACCATTCAAGGTGGTCTATGGGATTGACCCTATTAGCCCACTTAACCTTACTCCAAGGTTATTAGATCAAAAGCCAACTGTGGATGCAATAGCTAGGGTGGAAGAAATCTAGAAGATACATGAGTTGGAAAGGAGCAAAATAGAGAAGGCCAATGCATCATATCAAGCTCAAGCCAACAAACACAAGAAGAAGGTGGTATTTTAACCTGGAAACCTCGTATGAATTCACCTAAGAAAGGAAAGATTTCCTTTAAAGGGGAAGAATAAGCTTATGCCAAGAGCTAATAGTCCATTTGAGGTACTTAAAAGAATTAATGATAATGCTTGTAAGGTTGATTTGCCAGGGGTATGGAGTTTCAGCAACATTCAACGTGGCAGACTTGAGTGCTTACCAAGCCGATGATTACCTTAAAGATTTGAGGGTCAAATCTCTTCAACAAGGGGAGGATGATGGAGTCCTCAATGGCTAAGACAAGGAAGAGGGTTTTAAGATTCCCTCAAGGTCCAATGTAAGCTTCAAAGTCCAAGTAATGGTTCAAAAGTTGGAAGAGAACCAAGCAGTAGCATTCGGGTTACACAACCAGAATGTACCTGGTTTTGTTCATCTCATTTCTTAAGCTACATTGTGGCTTAAAATTGATATTTGCCTTTTTGAATTCCTCATGACGTTAGCTTTCATATCCAAGCATTTAAATTCAATCATGCATAGTTGAAGTCAAGAGATCAAGGCCTTTTATCCAACCTGTCAGTTTTAGTTAAAAACTGCACGGTAAAATTTTTGATGGAAATCTTCTACTTAAACATGATTTAACCTGGATTTCTTTGTAGGGTGGGTTTGTACACACCCTAAGGTGTTCCCCCATAGCCTAAAATCAAAATCATGATCACTTTTGATTGGTCGAAGAAGATCACAAAATCGGGCTAAAAACTACCTAGTGAACCCAGTTGATGCACGATGTGATTTTCCTTCTCCTAAGGGTTTCCTCAGCTCTCTCCTTGCTTGCTTGCTACCTTTACTAGTCAAGCAGCCTGGGAACACAATGATTTGCTACTAAAGAAGCTTTAAAATGTGTGAACTAATGAGAAAATAAAGGAAAAATCAGCACCTTATAATCTGATTGGATGGCCGAAAAGGGGATGCACTTTACGGCTAGTCCTCTCCACATTTTTGCTGTTAATGCTGCTGAATTAGCTTAGTTAACGATGTATTAAGTTAATTATATCATTTGTTTTGCTTTCCTTAATGTTTTGGTTATAATTAGTTTAAGTTAAGCAGGTTTGTAATATGGCTTTGTACTAAGCGCATAGATTAGCAAGCTAATACGTTTCCTTACTAAGGAGGAAACCTCCACCAGCTAGCTTACTTGTATAGATGCTTGGTTGGCTATGCACTAATGTTTACTCAAGGCCATTTTGTAAAACAACTTGCCTTTAAATGAAAAACCAGAATAGAGAGCTCTAGCTTTCGTCCTTTCAAATACTTCACCTGCTTAACCTCAATTTGGTCGATTAAGGTGGTGATCAAGTATATTCTAATCCTTGATTAAGTGGTGTTTATGTATCTTAATCAAACTTCAGGGATCCTATGCTAGTGTTTAGTGGTGTTTCTGTATCTAAACAAAAGCTTAGATTATCTTTCATTCGTTCATTCATATATGGCTGCACTTAAACTTAAGTTTGAATTCAACTTTGCTAGCCTTTAGCTTTTGAATTCAGTTTTCAGTTTCAGTGTTTTCCATCTAAGATACATAACTAGTCCACCATAATGAAGCATATTTACGGAGTCTTAAGGCCACTAACTTGACCTTCTTGTCTTCCAAAACATCTTTGTATTCAAAGACTCATTCAACCCTATGCAACCACTCCAGAAACTCTTCTGGATCAAACTTACCTTCAAACTCTGGGATTTCAACTTTGAAATCATTAGTATTAGCTTGAAACGTGGTTCTAGTCTAGCCATTCTCAAAGGTTCATCTTCACTAGATGAATCAATGTTATGACTAAAGGCTTGTTCTTGCCTCCTTGCTTCGGATTGATAAGTTTCTTCATTCACCTTTTGCTTTTGCTTCAAGAAGGAACCAAGTTGCTTTTGAAGATATTCATTTTAAGCTTGAGTTTCTTGACTGTGTTGAGCATCTTCATGAATCTTCTTCACCAGCATCTCATTCTGCCTCATTAATGCTTCAAATTTCTCTTCCAAACTCATGCTAGAACTCATCTTGCTCTCGGCTTATGTTTAAAATCACACTAGGAATGTGTTTGGAATTTGAATGGGAATGATTCTGGAAAGTGGAGGGATGTACCTGGGCAAGGAGAAACCAAAACTCTAATACCAAATATGATGTATCTTGGAAGGAAAACACAAATACTCAAGCCTTAATTCAAAGCTAATTGCAAAGCAAACCGAATTCAAGCTAAGTTTAAGTGAATCCGTGAAAGAATGAATGAATGTAGGATAGACTAAACTCTTGTTTAGATACAGAATCACAACTAAACTTCAGCTTAGGGTCCCTAAACTGTGATTAAGATACAGAAACACCACTTAATTAAGGTTTAGGACTTACTTGATCACCACCTTAATCGACCAAATTAAGGATAAGCAAGTGAAGTATTTAGGGAACGAAACCTAGTTGCTCTCAATTCTGGTTTTTCATTCAATATTCAAGTGTTTTTCTCAAAATGGTCATGACAAACATTAATACATGACCAAGCAAGCAACCAAGTAGCAAAGGAAGCTGAATGAGGTTTCCTCCCTAGGAACGAAACGACTTAAGCTAGCTAATCCATGCGCTTAGAATTAAACTAGATTACATGCTTGCTTAACTAAACTAATTACAACCAGAATATTTAAGGAAAGCAAAACATGTCTTCTACAATCTAACTCATAAATAAATCAATTTGTGTGTTGATGATAAATATTGATTTGCATGGTGGATATAGATTATGCTAAGGATTTTTTATAAATTTGGTATCTTTGATAATTATTTGTTGCGTTTTAGTTAATTTCTTTAGTTTTTCAATTTTAATTCTTAGATTTATAAGCTATAATATAAATTTCGTTTACCCTCCCCCCAAAAGAGTAGTCTTTTTTAGGAGTGTCTTAGTGATTTAAGATTAATTATATTTTGGTTTTTAGTGCGATTGCAATTTTCAGATTTATTTTTTATTCTGTTTTGCCATTTATTTACCGGTGTGTTAGAAATTAGGCCAAAAATAATCCCTTTTGTATTTTTTCATATTTTGATCCATTTTATAGTTTATATAGTATCGTAATCTGCCTTTATTTAATTTTAAAATACTCAGAAATTATTTGATAATTTTTCAGAATTATTTCGTGAATTGGATATGTGCAGGTTTTTATTTTAGTAAATCCAAAAATTAGGTTTTTAATTTTTATTTTATGTTTTTAGGGTTTAATTAAGTCCAAAAAATTATATTCCAAAATTTGGGTACTTTTGTTATTTATTTTCGTATTTATATTAGTGCAGTTTATTATTTCACTTATTTCAGATTTTATTTTCTGTTTTAATTTTTTGTGGTTAATTTTCTATTTTAATTTTTCTGAATTCAATTACATATAATTTTGGAGATATAAAGTTATAAACTTGCAGAATATTAATTTAGATTACTTTCTGTGAATTTTAATATCAATTTTCTGCCTGTTATTTTCTGTTTTAATTTTCAGTCTAATATTGTGTAATTATTTCTGTTTTTATTTTTTCAGAATATTTAGGATAGCTATTTATTGTTTTTATTTCCAGAATTAAATTTAGAATATTTAGGGGCAATATTAAGTAATTTTTCCAGATTTTTACTTATTTAATTTGATTTGTTTTAGTAATATACAGAGAAAGTAAAATAAATTAAAGTAGTAAATTTAATTAGACCTAAACTAGCTTACTATCAAAATCTTTCCTCGTGGAATCGATTCCTACTTTCCTATTCTATAAATCTTATTTATAAATCAAAGTAGTGGTTTTATTTGTAGCTTTATGACAAGCTCTACAACATGTCTCACCTGGTATCATATGCTAACTTTTAGTGAGGCATTTGGGGTTCTACTTTGATTAAAGATGCCAACTTCATTAAAGCTTGTGTTTTTTTCTTTGGATGCAGTCATAGCAAAACATATAGAATAGTATGAGCTTCTTTTGTAAAAATGGAGATAAAGTTGGATGTTTTTTATTTTTTGAAAAAGAACTCCACTATGCTGTCACCAAAATCATATTTTGACATCCCTATTCTTGCCTTCACCCTTCTCTAGTTGTAAAGAGTATACATCCCTGCTTTCCCTTTTTTTGGTAAAGTAATTTTTCTTCTTTTCATTTTTTTTAGCAAAGGATTTTCGTTTTAGGAAAATGAGGTTCATTTATTTTTGTGGCTGGGTCCATCATGAAGTCAGATAGCCTATGTACCCCCTTTTTGAGGGATCAAGTCTTCCGAAGTTCATTACAATTCATTTATCCAAAAACTTTAAGTAAAGAATTTCTTTACAAATTTTTCATTGACACAAGCGTATACTATTTGTCCATCATGATTTGAGAGCACATTCCCCTTAGGAAAGACCTGGTGATTACATAGGGGCCCTCTCATTTGGACTCAAATTTTCTTTGTGTCTTTCGATTGATGACCATAGGACTCCTTATTGTTAGGACCAATTCACCAATGCTAAATGAGTGAAACTTGACTCGCCTATTGAATGCAGTAGCCATTTGAGCTTGGAAAATTTCAAGCCTTTGTTGGCCCATTAATCGATGCTCATCTAATGCTTCCAGTTTAGCTAATCTGACTTAAGTATTTTCATCTGAAATAGTGAATTTCATGGCCACTCTTAGGGAAGGTAATTACACCATAAGGGGTAGCATGGCTTCTGAACTGAACACCAAGTTGTAAGGTATACAACCAGTTATAGTTTGAACTGTGGTTCAATAGGCCCATAAAGCTTCTGGTGGTCGTTCATGCCAATCCCTTCTCGATATTGGAACCATTTTCTTTAGAATCTTACACAGCACTTTATTTAATGCTTCAGCTTGACCATTCGACGATGGATTATAGCTTTATGAGAAGTTATGTCTAAACTTGTACTTCTCTGCAAACCTTATCATCAGTTGATTTTAAAGTAGAGGACGTTGTCTGAAATGATCTTGTGGGACTCCAGTATCTATAAATTAGATAGGTTTTGATACAGTTAATGACTTATTTTCCCCCCACTTCTTTTAACGAAGTAGCCTTAGCCCAGTTTGAGAAGTAATCTGTGATTACTCAAACGAATATATGGCCGCGAGAAGAAGATGGCTTGAAAGGTCCTGTGACAACTTGATGGAGTCCTACTAAGCCAAGACTTTGACCAAGATCATTCAAGTCTAGAAGGTCAAAGAAAAAGGTCCCAAGTTTGAAGGATGGCTCACATTATACAAAGGGCATAAACAGAAACTACCAGGTACAAAGCATATTTTAAACCCAGTTTTGTGTTCTTAATTACTTTGGTCTCCATGAGGTTTAAGTTCTAATTTTTTGCATATCTTGGGTCCCCAAGATGTTACCTACCTGATCCAATTGATTAAATCAAGTTAAATCAAGTGAAAGATGAAGAACCAAGTCAATTTTCCAAACCGTGCAGGCTAGAACCTGGTTTAGACCAGTATGTGTATTTTGATCTTTTAGGCAAGCAAATCAAGTCATAAACATGTGATTCCACTTGAAGGAGTTAGAAGACATCCAGGGCTTTCTAAACATATGTGGCAATCCAAATCATGCCCACATTTTACATGAGAAACATGGCATCCAAGCACTACCTGTAAACTGCCAGCTACTGCCCTGTTGCACCTAATTAGTGCATTTGGTGGTTAATGTCTTTCCAAGCTTCCAATCCTTGTCTAGTGGCATGATTGAGTAGTTAAAGGGCTATTAGACACAATCATGAAGCCACCATATGAAGATCCAATGAGGAACAAGGTGAGAAAGGCGACAACATTCCTTTTGGCCAGACGGAAAGCACAAAGCAGCGAGTCATGTCATTACTTTTCTTCACATCAAGGCAGTTACTTATTTGCTTAATTACTGGCTTAGTAACAAGTTTAGCTTTAATCCTAAACATTGGATAGACTCAATGGTTATAATTAGCAAGGATTAAGGTAGAATTAGCATTGAAATCTCACGGGTTTGTTAAAATCGTGAACCAAGCAAGAATAGGAGGTTTCTTAATCTTGAAGAAACCTCACTCCCTAAGCTAGAGCAGCTTGTGTGCTTGCATGCTAGGCTATACATGCTTGTATTCCTCACTTTTGTAATCAGTTTTCATGATTTTAACAAAGAGAAAAGAGAGCTCTGCTCCTTTGCTTAACCGTGAATACTTAACTTGCTTATCTCTAAATAGGCTGGTTAGAGTGGGATCAAATAAGTCTTAAGCTTTGCTTAGGTGGTGATATCTGTATCCTACTTAAGCTTAAGGGCCCTAAACTCAAGCTTATGGTGATATTTGTATCTAAGTAAGAGTTTATCTTTCATTTATCCCTCACTCTCTTTCAGATTCTACTTAGACTTTCCTTTGATTTCACCTTGTTTACATTGCATTTGAAATCAAATTAGAGTGTTAGTTGTAATCCTTCATAGTTCCATTATATTTGGTATTAGAGCTAAGTTTCGCCTTGGCCTAGTACTCCCCCTCTGCACTTCCAGATTCATTCCCACATGAAATCCAAACACAAGTCCCGTTTCTGTTCTAAACGAAAGCTATTTGCAAGATGAGTTCAAGTGCGAGTCTGGATGAGCTATTTGAGGCACTTATGAAGAATTGTCAATCCCTCTCAACTAAAAATGAGATGTTAATGAGGAAAATCAATAAGGATACCCAACATGACCAGGAACTCAAGGCTTAGAATGAGTACTTAAGAAAACAGCTTCGTGCCTTCTTGAAACAAAAGCAAAAGACGGGTGAGGAACCTCATCAAACTGACTTTGGAAGGCAAGAACGAGTGGCTACTCATACTTTGGATTCATCTATGAGGATGAACGCCTAAGGATGGCAAGGCCAGAGCCAAGGACTCAAGTAAACTTCGATGATTTTAAGGTTGAGATTCTTGAGTTCGAAGGTAAGCTTGATCCTGAAGAATTCTTGGACTAGATGCACACAGTTGAGCGTTTTTTGAATACAAGGATGTTCCAGAAGATAAGACGGTGAAGTTGGTGGCTTTAAGGCTTTGAAAGTATGCCTCCCTTTGGTGGACAAACCTATGTGCTAAACGAGTTAGAGAAAGGAAGACAAAGATTAGAACATGGGAGAAGATGAAGGCCAAGCATAAGGCTCGATTTCTACCCCCAACTTACATTCAGGATTGTTATTCTCAACTCCATAACTTGACATAAGGTAATCTAAATATAGCGGAGTACACTTGTGAGTACGAAAAGCTTGTCATTAAGTGTGATCTTCAAGAACTCGAAGAGCAAATTATAGCTAGGTACTTACGAGGTCTTGATCCTAGGTATGCTAATGTAGTTAATTCACAAGCTTACACCACTTTTGATGAAGTTTGTGTGCTTGTTCACAAGGTTGAGCAAAAAAAGAAATCAAGATAGCCCCCTAAACCTCAAAACCCCAAACCCTTTACCCGAAGCCAACCCTTGAACAAGAGGAGTTCTATTCCCATTTCTAAAGCCCCAAATCCATCCCCTTCCTTTCCACAGAGAGCCCAACCTCCACAAAAGAGCCAAACGCCTTAAATCAGACCCAATCCTATTCCCATGAACAATAGAAGATGCTTTAAGTGCTAAGGTCTTGGGCACATTGCTTCGGACTGTCCAAACCGCAAGGTCATTAACTTAGTTGAATGGGCAGCCCTAAAGGAGGTGTTTGAATAAGAGGGAAATGAGGAAGATTTTGAGGATGACTTTGAGGAAACTTAAGAAGAAGTAGTGGAGGAGGCTAATGAAGGACAAATGCTAGTTTTGAGAAGAGTATTGAGTGGCCAGAAGGGACTTAAAGATGAACAATGAGAGAACATCTTTCACTCCCCTTGTACGATTCAAGGGAAAGTATGTTCTGTTATCATTGATGAAGGAAGCTGTGCAAATGTAGTTTCTCTTAGCATGATCGAGAAACTAGGATTGTAAACCATGACTCATCCACACCCTTACAACATTAAATGGCTAAATCAAAGCAAGGGTCTCCAAGTGAATTCTCGGTGCCTTATTTCTTTCTCCATTCGAAAGAACTACCAAGAAGAACTTTGGTGTGATGTCATTTCCATGGATGTATCTCATATCCTTTTGGGAAGACCATGGTTGTATGACCATAGGGTAATGCATAATGGTTTCCTGAATATATACTCCTTTACCAAGGGTGGCAAGAAGATTACTATAGCCCCTTTATCCCCATCTACGCTCCACCAAGATAAGCCCCAAACGAAGCCTAAACAATCTGATTTGCTTCTTACTTTCAGTGAGCCATTGTTAAAGACCTCCCATCACGAATTTAAGTCCTTTAAAGAGTGGATATTAAATATCCAAGATGAAGTAGAATCCCCTTTACCATCTCACCCTGTAGCCAAAGCACTCATACAACAATTCTGTCGCTTGTTTCCTAAGGAGATACCCATGGGTTTGCATCTAAAATCCAACACCATATTGACCTCATTCCTAGTTTTATCCTCCTAAATAAGCCAGCTTATAGAATGAATCCTAAGAAAATCATGGAGATTCAATGGCAAGTTGAGGAACTAATGTCAAAGGGCTTAATCCATGAGTCTTTGAGTCTGTGTGCTGTACCTGCCCTATTAGTTCCCAAGAAAGATGGAGGAATGCGTATGTGTGTCGATATCAGGGTCATTAATAATATTACAATCAAGTGCAGGTATCCTATGCCTAGACTTAAAGATATGCTAGATAAGTTACATAGCTCTTAAGTGTTTTCAAAGGTTAATCTTCGAAGTGGTTACTACCAGATTCGGTTTAGAGAAGGTGACGAATGGAAGACAGTCTTTGAGACTAAAGGAGGGCTTTATGAATGAATGGTTATGCCCTTTGGTCTTTCAAATGCCCCTATTACATTCATGAGATTAATGAATCAAGTGTTTAGGCCGTACATTGGCAAGTTTGTGGTAGTTTACTTCGATGATATCCTGATTTATTCCAAGAATGAGCAAGAGCATCAAGATCATCTCACTCAAGTCATGCTTGTTTTGGAACGTGAGAAACTATTTGGTAACCTTAAGAAATGTGCCTTTTTCACTCATGAGGTGACATTCTTAGGTTACATTGTTACTGGAGATGGCATAAAGATATATGAGAGCAAGATTAAGGCCTATTCCCCACAATATACATGATGTTTGAAGTTTTCATGGATTAGCTTCCTTTTATAGGAGTTTATTGGAAACTTCAGCACCATGATGGCTCCTATGACTGAGGTTATTAAGGGTACATCATTCAATTAGACCCCCAAAGCCCAATCTGCCTTTGAGGAAGTGAAGAGGAAACTTACTCAACCACCTGTTCTTGCTTTACCGTGCTTTGATACAGTCTTTAAAGTTGAATGTGATGCCTCTGGAGTTGGTATAGGTGGTGTTCTTACTCAAGAAGGAAGACCTTTAGCCTTCTTTAGTGAGAAACTGTGTGATTCAAGAAGAAAGTACTCCACCTACAATAAAGAATTTTATGCTATCGTGACGTGCTTAGAGCATTGGAGTCATTATCTGATTGCAAGTGAGTTTATTCTACATTCTGATCATAAGGCTTTGAAGTATATTCAAGGTCAACATAAGTTAAACTCGCGCTATGCCAAATGGGTTGAGTATCTTCAATCATTTCATTTCACAATCAAGCATAAATTTGGAAAGCTCAACCAAGGAGCCAATGCTCTATCCCGGAGATATCTACTTTTGTTTCAGTTAGATGCTTGTGTTCTTGGTTTTGAGCATCTAAAAAGTCTATATGCTGATGATAACGACTTGGGAAGTTGTATTCCAAGTGCCAAAAGCACCCCAAGGGAGACTTCTTTGTCTAATAGGGCTTTCTATTTGAGGGTACCTGGTTGTGTATCCCTAAGTGTAGCACCGGTGAGCTTATGATTAGAAAGGTGCATGGCGGTTCTTTGGCTGGTCATTTTGGAGAGTCCAAAACCTTAATTTTGTTAAGGGAGCATTATCACTGGCCAAGAATGGAGAAGGATGTTCAAGACATTCTAAGGAGATTTGGAATGTGTCGAGCTACCAAAACTCACATCTTGCCCCACAGCTTATACACACCCCTTCCAGTCCCTACTTTACCTTAGGTGGATGTAAGCATGGATTCATTTTGGGTCAACCTAAGATTCAAATGAACAAAGATTCAATCTTTGGGGTGGTAAATGGGTTTTCAAAGATGGCACACTTTATACCATGCAACAAAACAAATGATGCTATACACATCGCTGAGTTATACTTCAAAAAGGTAATCGGATTATATGATATCCCCAAGTCCATTATTTCTGATAGGGATACAAAGTTTTTAAGTCATTTTTGGATTACCTTATGGAAGAAGTTGGGTACTAAACTCATGTATAGTACCACTTGTCACCCCAAACTAACGGGTAAACTGAGGTGACTCATCGAACCCTAGGCACTCCCCTAAGGGCTTTGATTAAACCTCATGCCAAAGTTTGGGATTTACTCTTGCTTCATGCTGAGTTTACATAGAACAAAGCACTTAGTAAGGCTACTAGTCTTTATCCTTTTGATGTACCCATGGGAGGCAATGAGAGTGAGCAAGTTCAAAGGCAATCCACCCCCAAGGAAGTCCAAGAAGCCACCCAAGTCATGAGAAAACTCATAGAGGATCAAGGCTACTGCCCAACAATTCTAGTCAGCACGTACAGCAACTTGATGACCCTAATCACCTAGGCTAAAGGTGGTTTAGGCCCATTTAATTGCCTTGGGATTTACGTTTAGAAGTTAGCTTTCCAATAAAGCAAATTTCAAGTCATTTGGACATCATTTGCTCACCAACTCAGCCCTTGAAGTCAAGCTATCTAAACTGCCCAGAACAGCCATTTCAGTACCCGGTTTTAATGCTCTATTTTCTCTATCATTAGATGAACTTTGGAACTATCAAATCCACTTTTTGAAATTCTTTTGGAGTGTACTGAAAGACCAGCAAAAGAGTTGGAAGTCAAATCCTTGGTTAGGGTTTCAAAAACAAGCAAGTTCCCAAGAGATACAGTCTAATGGCAGCAGATATATCCTTGACTTTCTTAGGTGTAACTTTCAAACGGCTGCGAATTTGAAGCTGCAAGAGGCCTTTCTGGAAACTAGACTCTTAGATATTTCTCCCAGATTTGGAATGAACCCATTTGGGCAAGTATTTTAGAAGTTATGCTCATTGGAAGTTAGGGCTGCAGATCTGAAAAGCATTGGCAGCTTTTTACTTTTGCTTTCGTACTTGTTGGTTTTTGGTCCCCCTTCCCCCTTTCCATTTGGCCAGTTGTTTGGCCTTGTTTTTCATGGGTTTTTGCTGAATGTTAAGGCTTATAAATATGGGAAGAACCTCAACATGTAAGGAACTTTTGGATGAATACATTTGGGTTGAGTTTAAACTCCCTCATTTCTCCTTCTACTCTTGCTTATCACTCGCCTAGCTCCCTAGTGTGGTGTTCAAGAGTACTTAAAGATCAATTGAGTGGTGATATCTTATCTCAATTGATCCTTAAGGAGAGCTCTAAGTGAACTTGGTGGTGATATCTTATCCAAGTAAGCTTAGTTTATCTTCTTGTTTCTTTGTTGCTTGCAAACCCCTTCTTCTTCTCTCTTCCTTTTACTTCACTACTTGAGATCCCTTCTTTGATCTTCATTTCAAGGTCTTAGAAGTGCATCAAGTGGTATCAGAGCTATTGGCTACTCTCCTAGGCCATAGTTCCCAACCCCAAACACATACCATTAACTCAAGCACAAAAATCAGCCCAAAACTTCACCATCTGTAGTTTGCACCTACGCTCGGCAGCAAAACAGCACGGCCACACCGTGCTAAAGCGCACGACCGTGCCACTGCCATTCTCACCATTTCAGCACAGCAAAACAACATGGCCTGCCCGTGCCCTTGAGCACGACCGTGCCCTACCCAACCGTGCTAAAACACACCATTCCTCTTTCAAAAAGAACCAAGATGTCTTCAAGCACTTCTCTAAAAGAAAAGTTTGAGTAACTCATGAAGCTAAATGCCGAAAAGGATGCTCAACTTGGGTATCTTAGGAAGCAATTAGACCAAGCCATGTGGAACAACCAAAGGGAGCTTCAAAACTCTCACTCTAGTGACTCTCAATCGGTGGGAGAAGAATCCGAAGACAACCCATTTGCTACAAGTGATGAAGATCTTGAGAGGAGGCCAAGAAGAGCAAGGAGAGGCAAACAACTTGCCTTGGATTTTAAGGTGGAGATCCCGGAGTTTGAAGGCCAACTCAACCTGGATGAATTCATAGAGTGGATGAACACTGTTGAAAAGGTCTTCGAATACAAAGATGTGCCGGATGACAAGAAGGTAAAACTTGTGGCTCTTAAACTTCACAAGTATGCTTCAATTTGGTGGAGTAATGTAGTGTGTAAGGGGGCTAGAAAAGGGAAGGATAAGATTAGGTCTTAGAGGAAAATGAAGGAGAAACTTAAGACCAAATTTCTACCTCCCCACTGCCTACAAGACAACTACACCAAACTCCATAACCTTAGACAAGAATATAAGAGTGTGGAGGAATACACTTGTGAGTTTGAAAGACTTGTTATGATTTGTGACCTTAGGGAGAATGAGGACCAAACTATTATGAGGTACTTGGGAGGATTGAATGACTCCATTAGAAATGTTGTAGATTTACAACATTATACTACTCTTGATGAGGCTTGCTTCCTAGCTCACAAAGTTGAACAACAAAAGAAAGCCAAATACAAGAAAGAACTCCCTAAACCTCCACAAAGAGCCTACCCATTCAACAAGGGGAGTTTACCCAACACTCCTAAACCCACAAACACCCCCACATCCTCATCCCTACCCAAGCCAAACACATTCAAGCCACCCCTCAACCCATTTGAGAAGAGAAGGTGCTTCAAATGGCAAGGTTTCAGGCACATAGCTTCGGATTGTCCCAATAGGAAGGTCATTACCTTAGTTGAATATCAAGCACTTGAGCAAGCCGAGTTAGGGGAGGAAGGGAGTGATAAGGAAGTTCACTTGATGGAAATGGAGGAGAAGTGTATTGAGGAGGCAGATGAAGGAGAGTTACTTGTTCTTAGGAGAGCCTTGAGTGGTCATAAGGTTCCAAACCGGGAAGAACAAAGAGAGAACATCTTCCACACTCGATGCACCGTCAATGGCCGTGTATGTTCTCTCATTGTGGATGGAGGTAGTTGTGCCAATATGGCCTCAACTACTTTGGTGGAGAAGCTCTAACTCAAGACTGAGCCTCACCCTCACCCATACTCTATTCAATGGCTCAATCAAGGTAAAGGTCTCCAAGTCTCTACTCGTTGTTTGATTGCATTGTCTATTAGTAAAAGTTATAGAGATGAGTTGTGGTCTGACATCCTTCCCATGGACGCTTGTCACATTTTGTTGGGGAGACCTTGGCTCTTTGATCGTAAGGTCATGCATGATGGGTACCAAAACACTTACACGCTACTCAAAGATAGCCGAAAGATCACACTTGCCCCCTTAGCCCCACATCAAATCACCAAGCCCAAAACCAAAGAGGATCCTAAGGGGGGAGAAATGTTACTATCCCTCCTTGAACCGGCACTCTTGTCCTCCCATCATGAATACAAAATCCTCAAGGAGATGATCCTCTACACACCCCCACAAGATGAAACCGAAGCCCCTCTTCACCCATTAGCCTCTCAACTCCTAAAACAATTTTCCCATGTGTTTCCCGAAGAGATACCTTTCGGCCTACCCCCTCAAAGATCCATCTAACACCACATAGACCTCATTCCGGGGGCCATTTTACCCAACAAGCCGGCATATAGAATGAACCCTGAGGAAACTTTAGAGATTCAAAGGCAAGTGGAGGAGTTGGTTACCAAAGGTTTGGTGCGTGAAAGCTTGAGTCCTTGAGCCGTACCCGCCCTTCTTGTTCCCAAGAAGGATGGCTCTATGAGGATGTGCGTGGATAGTAGGGCCATCAACAAAATTACTATCAAGTACCGGCATCCCATACCAAGGCTAGAAGACATGCTTGATGAACTCCATGGGTCTAGGGTCTTTTCCAAGATAGACCTAAGGAGCAGGTACTACCAAATCCGGATTCGAGAAGGGGATGAGTGGAAGACCGCTTTCAAGACCAAGATGGGGCTTTATGAATGGCTAGTCATGCCATTTGGCTTTTCCAACGCCGCAAGCACATTCATGAGACTAATGAACCAAGTGTTCAAGCCATTTCTTGGGAAATTTGTGGTGGTTTATTTTAATGACATATTGGTGTTTAGCAAGACCGAGGAAGAGCATTTCGGTCACCTCAAACAAGTTATGATGATCATTGAACAAGAGCAACTCTATGGGAATCTCAAGAAGTGCTCTTTCTTTACTCTTGAGGTGGTATTCTTGAGATACATAGTTTCGGGCCAAGGCATTAGTGTTGATCAAAGCAAGGTGGAAGCAATCAAGACATGGCCCATTCCCACCTCCATGCATGATGTTAGGAGCTTTCATGGCTTGGCTTCCTTTTATAGGAGGTTTATATGCCACTTTAGCTCCATTACCGCCCCCATGACCGAGGTATTGAAGGGGAGCAAGTTCATTTGGACACCACAAGCACAAAAGTCATTTGATGAACTCAAAGAGAAGCTAACTCATGCACCGGTCCTAGCTCTCCCATGCTTTGACAAGGTGTTTGAAGTTGAGTGTGATGCCTCCGGAGTGGGCATAGGTGCGGTTTTGATCCAAGAAGGAAGGCCCCTTGCTTACTTTAGTGAAAAACTAAGTGAGTCAAGGAGGAAGTATTCAACCTATGATAAGGAGTTCTTTGCTGTCATCCGTGCCCTAGAACATTGGACTCACTACTTGATAGCCAATGAGTTCATCTTGCATTCCGATCATGAAGCTTAAAGTACATCCAAGGCTAACACAAGTTGAACTCTCGACATGCAAAATGGGTTGAATATTTGCAATCATTCCACTTCATGATCAAGCACAAGTCCGGGAAACTCAACCAAGGTGCGGATGCTTTGTCTAGAAGACACCTCCTTTTGTTCCAACTTAGGTCATGTGTGCTTGGATTTCAGCATCTCAAGTCCTTGTACAAGGATGATGAAGATTTCAAGGAGCTATATGAAGCTTGCCTAACTCACCCCAAGGGAGATTTCTCATTGCAAGAAGGTTACTTGTTCAAAGGCAACCGATTGTGTGTACCAAGGTGTGGCACACGTGAGCTTATACTTAGAGAAATTCATCGTGGGTCTCTTGCCGGCCACTTTGGACAGGACAAGACCTACACTTTGGCCAAAGAGCACTGCTATTGGCCTCACATGCCTAAGGACATCCAAGACTTAATCAAGAGGTGCTCTACTTGTCAAATGGCCAAGAGCCATGCACTCCCTCAAGGGCTTTACACCCCATTGCCTACACCACAAGGGCCATAGCTAGATGTGAGTATGGATTTCATACTTGGTCTCCCACGCACCCAACGCAACAAAGATTCCATTTTGGTGGTAGTTGATCGGTTTTCCAAGATGGCCCACTTCATAGCTTGCCACAAGACCAATGATGCTTCTCACATAGCCAATTTGTACTTCAAGGAAATAGTAAGGCTTCACGGCATTACCCTTACTATTGTCTCGGATAGGGATTCAAAGTTCCTAAGTCATTTTTGGATCACACTTTGGCGAAAGTTGGGCACAAAGTTGAAGTTTAGTACTACTTGCCATCCTTAAACGGATGGCCAAACCGAAGTGGTGAACCGAACATTGGGAACCTTGCTAAGGGTCCTAGTGAAGAAGAACTTGAAGGCTTGGGACCTCTTACTTGCGCATGCCGAGTTCGCCTACAATAGAGCCCCAAGTAGAACCACCAACGAGTCCCCCTTCAAGGTGGTGTATGGTCAAAATCCACTTGGACCTCTTAACCTTCTACCCATACACCAAGAGAACATGAATGTTGAGGCTAGCAAGAGGGTAAAGGCAATTCAAGAGCTCCATAAGAAGGTCCAAGATCAAATTGAGAAGTCCAATGAGAAGTACAAGAGTCAAGCCAACAAGCACCGCAAGCAAGCCTCATTCAAACCAGGAGACCTAGTTTGGGTGCACCTTAGGAAGGAACGATTTCCCTCCAAAAGGAAATCCAAGCTCTTGCCACGGGCCAATGGGCCTTTTGAGGTCCTTGAAAAGATCAATGACAATGCCTACAAAATTGATCTTCCGAGGGAATACGGGGTGCCTTGTACATTCAATGTGGCGGACCTTAAGCCTTACTTTGATGATGATCATCTTGAGAATTTGAGGGCAAATTCTCTCCAACAAGGGGAGGATGATGTACCCATGGGAGGCAATGAGAGTGAGCAAATTCAAAGGCAATCCACCCCCAAGGAAGTCCAAGAAGCCACCCAAGTCATGAGAAAACTCATAGAGGATCAAGGCTACTGCCCAACAATTCTAGTCAGCACGTATAGCAACTTGGTGACCCTAATCACCTAGGCTAAAGGTAGTTTAGGCCCATTTAATTGCCTTGGGATTGAAGTTTAGGAAGTTAGCTTTCCAATAAAGCAAATTTCAAGTCATTTGGACATCATTTTCCCACCCAACTCAGCCCTTGAAGTCAAGCTATCCAAACTGCCCAGAACAGCCATTTCAGTACCCGGTTTTGATGCTCCATTTTCTCTATCATTAGATGAACTTTGGAACTATCAAATCCACTTTTTGAAATCCTTTTGGAGTGTACTGAAAGACCAGCAAAAGAGTTGGAAGTCAAATCCTTGGTTGGGGTTTCAAAAACAAGCAAGTTCCCAAGAGATGCAGTCTAATGGCAGCAGATATATCCTTGAGTTTCTTAGGGTGTAACTTTCAAACGGCTGGGAATTTGAAGCTGCAAAGGCCTTTCTGGAACTAGACTCTCAGAGCTTTCTCCCAGATTTGGAATGAACCCATTTGGGCAAGTATTTTGGGAGTTATGCTCATTGGAAGTTGGGGCTGCAGATCTGAAAAGCACTGGCAGCTTTTTACTTTTGCTTTTGTCCTTGTTGCTTTTTGGTCCCCCTGTCCCCTTTCCATTTGGCCGGCTGTTTGGCCTTGTTTTTCATGGGTTTTTGCTGAATGTTAAGGCTTATAAATATGGGAAGAACCTCAACATGTAAGGAACTTTTGGATGAATACATTTGGGTTGAGTTTAAACTCCCTTATTTCTCCTTCTACTCTTGCTTAGCACTAGCCTAGCTCCCTAGTGTGGTGTTCAAGAGTCCTTAAAGATCAATTGAGTGGTGATATCTTATCTCACTTGATCCTTAAGGAGAGCTCTAAGTGAACTTGGTGGTGATATCTTATCCAAGTAAGCTTAGTTTATCTTCTTATTTCTTTGTTGCTTGCAAACCCCTTCTTCTTCTCTCTTCCTTTTACTTCACTACTTGAGATCCCTTCTTTGATCTTCATTTCAAGGTCTTAGAAGTGCATCACCTTTCAAGGTGGTCTATGGAATTGATCCCGTAAGTGCCCTTGATCTCACTCCAAGGCCCTTAGATCAGAAACCAAGCACGGATGCAGCAGTAAGAGTATAGGATATTTAGAAGCTCTATGAGTTAGTTAAAGGCAGAATAAAGAAGACTAATGCCTCATATTAGGCCCAAGCCAATGAGCATAGGAGAAAGATGATTTTTCAACATGGAGACCTTATGTGGATCTACTTAAGGAAGGAAAGATTTCCTTCTAAGAGGAGTAATGAACTGATGCCAAGGGTTGAAGGTCCATTTGAGGTATTAGAGAAGGTAAATGACAATGCTTACAAGGTTAATTTACTAGGAGAGTATGGAGTTTTAGCCACATTCAATGTGGCAGATTTGAGCCCCTACCATTCAGAAGATCTCCTTGCAGATTTGAGGATCAAATCTCTTCAACAAGGGGAGGAGGATGGAGTCTTACCAAGCCAAGACCTTGACCAAGATCATTAAAGTCCAGAAAGTCCAAGAACAAGGTCCTAAGTTCAAAGGATGGCTCACATTATGCAAAGGGTACAAATAGAAGCTACCGGGAACAAAGCAGATTTTAAACCTGGTTTTGTGTTCTTAATTACTTAGGCCTCCATGAGGTTTAAGTTCTAATTGTTTGCATATCTTGGGTCCTTAAGATGTTACCTGGTCTAATTGATTAAATCAAGTTCAGTCAAGTAAAAGATGAAGAATCAAGTCAATTTTCCAAACGATGCAGGTTGGAACCCGGTTTAGACCAATCTGTGTATTTTGATCTTTTGGGCAAGCAAATCAAGTCATAAACATGTGATTCCACTTAAAGGAGTTAGAAGACATCCAGGGCTTTCTAACCATAGGGGGAAATCCAAATCATACCCTCATTTTACATGAGAAACGTGGCATCCAAACACTACCTGTAAACTGCCAACTACTGCCCAGTTGCACCTAATTGGTGCATTTGGTGGTTGATCTCTTTCCAAGCTTCGAATCCTTGTCTAGTAGGATGATTGAGTAGTTAAAGGGCCATTAGACACAATCATGAAGCCACCATATGAAGATCCAATAAGGAAAGGTGAGAAAGGCAGTAATATTCCTATTGGCCAGACGGAAAGCACAAAGCAGCCAATCACGTCATTACTTCTCTTCACATCAAGGCAGCTAGTTATTTACTTAATTACTTGCTTAGTAACAAGTTTAGCTTTAATTCTAAAAAATAGATAGACTCAATGGTTATAATTAGTAAGGATTAAGCTAGGATTAGCATTGAAATCTCACGAGTTAGTTAAAAGCAAGCAAGATTAGGAGGTTTCCTAATCTTGAAGAAACTTCACTCCCTAAGGTAGAGCAGCTTGTGTGCTTGCATGCTAGGCTATAAGGGCTGTATTCCTCACTCTTGTAATCAATTTTTGTGATTTTAATAAAGAGAAAGGAGAGCTTTGCTCCTTTGATTAACTGTGGAAACTTAATTAGCTCTAACTAGGCCGGTAAGACTAGTGATCAATTCAGTCTTAAGCTTTGATTAAGTGGTGATATCTATATCCTAGTTAAGCTTAAGGGCCCTAAACTCAAGCTTACTTGTGATATCTGTATCTAAGTAAGAGTTTAGCTTCCATTTATCCTGACACTCTCTTTCGTATTCTACTTAGACTCTCCTTTGGTTTCAGCTTGCTTACATTGCATTTGAAATTAGATTAGAGTGTTAGTTGCAATCCTTCATAGTTCCATGATAACTAGGCCCAGGTGTGGAAGGGCTAAGATAATATACTTGGGTGGAATAATTGTGGTGGTTGATGAATAAAATCACCATGTATTCAACAAGCTTGACATGCCTAGACAAACCTTATCGCATCTTGAACCATGGTCTGCAAGTAATAGCCTAACCTTTTGATTTGATCAGCAAGTTTTAGACCTGCTTGATCAGCACTAAATACGCTGACATGAACTTCATTTAGGACATAAGCAGCCTCCTCGCGTGACAAGCATCTAAGTAAAACCCCATCAAAACTCTTTCAATATGGGGTGCAATTTTTAAATGTAAAGCTTAGTGCTCGTTGTTTTACATCTGCCCTTTTTATTGGGTCAGTGAGTAAGATGCCATACTAAATATACTCAGTGAGAGGCTATCTCCAATCTATTTCTTCTTCAACCTCAAAAACTGAGACCCCATTTATTTCTTCTATTTTATCAAAACGGTCTAAAGCTGAGGTCAATAAGTGGCGTTGCCCTATTGTTATTTGAATTTCCCTTTTATCAGGGAGTGTTAGTGAAGGAGCCAACTTTGTTAAGGCATCTGCTTCATCATTTTCAAACCTTGGCATATGGTTAACCTCTACTTAAAGGAATTAGTTCATAAGGCTTCTTGCCCTTTGGTACAGTAGTGCTAATTTGGCATTTCTTACTTTGTACTGACCATCTATTTGTGGATGATTAACTGGGAATCACCAAACACTTCAAGCAGGCTAATATGCATTTCAAGGGCTAATTCAAGGCAAATGATTAGTGCCTCATTGTAACACCCTAAATTACTAATCCCTTTTTAATCACTAATATTAACTTACATGGCAGTGGAAAAACCTAAGTGGGGTGTTACCACTGTATTTCCTTCTTAGAAATACCAAACTGAGGATTAACCAAAACTTTAATGCAGATATGTTCTCAAATCATAACATCTGTTTGAGTCTTAACAACATTATAACAAAGTCTAAACTGAACCACAATCTTTAAGACATGTCTAAACAGAAACTGAATCAATTCAACCAAATCACAAATAATGGGCCTCGCTTTAATTCGGGTTCACATCCCCATGCTCATGCACTTCACCTGAAAACAAAACATTTTGAAAAAAATGAGATAAACTCAATAACAACCACTCCTAACAGTCAAAACACGCACACAAATTAATTTTAAGCAATTTTAGGGGCAGGGAGCAATGCGAGCAGTTCAAAGTACCTCAGCATTCTCAACAGATGCATATAGTAATCCAAGTTCCATTTATTCAATTTCAGGTTCACAAGGGCGAGCGACCCCACTGGGTCTCCTGGCTTGCGCTAGGGTTTAATGCAGTTGCTTAACCATAACCTAGCCTACCGTCAACTTGGATGGTTACCGATTAATTATACCCTGTCCTACCATCAATTTGAACGATTATTACTAACCTGGCCCACATCCGTCCACAAAGAGACACAAGGCCGCTCACATGCATGCACTTTACCTAGGGAAGGCTAATTGCCTTCAATAACACAAGAGCAAAACTCCTCAGCCTCACCAATTCAGCCAGTTACTTATACATTCATAGTTAACATTGATCTTTAACCAACATGTAGCCCAACCCGACCCATCCTGATCCCAAAACATTTCCACATTATTTTCGCAACAAAATCAATCCAATAACCTCATGCATTCATTGACTGCACAAATGTTTCAACATAAATCATATAAAGATTTCATCACACATTCATTCGAAAAAATCCCCCGAACATCAATACAAAACACATTCAAAACCACTTTCAAGCATACTCACATGTCACATTTTCCAAAGGACATTTGGGGAAGGGTTAGGGCATGATTGTTACCTACTAAAGCATGTCGCCTAAGCTTGAGCTCGAAACACTAGATTGCCCTAAATAATTACCCACAACAGTGGTTTGTTAGTACCAGTACTTACCCTGACTTCATATAACCCCATTACACGTAAAATAATTTACTAAGCTTCTACTTAAACCCAACAACCAAGTCTAACCATCAAACAAATTTTTAGGAAGTTATAAATATTAAAAACTCAGACAGACTGACATAGCTTACTAACCAGTTTACTTTTAGATTTTTCCCTCAAGTTTCTTGGGCCATAACTTTTGCTCTTGATGCTAAAATTTTATGATTAAGCATAATATGGAAAGGCCAAGTCGTGAACTACAACTTTCCTTTTACAACCCTTGACAAAATCCGATTTTAGCTGGTCCAAATTTCCCTGTTTTCCTAAAATATCCCAATTACTGACAGTTTCAAGCAGTTCTGGTGATTCAGTCATAACTTAATCATTTCAACCCCAATTCAAGAAATTCAAAATTTCCCATTCACAGGACACGTAAATCTACCCTACATAATTTATTTTTTTTAAAGAATCCAATCATTCCCGGTAAATTCGTAAATTCAGCTCTAAATCTGGGTCAACAGAACAGTGTTTATACTGCATCCTATAAGCTTATTTTCAACTAATCTCAATTGAAATCCCTTACCAAACATGCACATTTCACCCTCACCCAAAATATTGCTATCCCTAATTATCAAATAATCTAAACCATAGCAAAAGAGTGAGTCCTTACCTTGAAATGATTTGCAAACAAAGGAAAAACCTTAAGTTATATTGCTCCACCGACTAGATGCTGCCCTCCAAACTTCCTATGATAGTGAATAAAGAAATCAACTTTCAAGATGGATATATGAAGTTTTCATGAGGAAAAATTCAACTAATCAATAATCTATTCGCTAGAATCACGGGAACTTCACACTTACTGAATCCGAAGCAAAAGAGTGGGAGAGGAAAGAAGACGACGGCGCTGCAGCTAGGGCGAGGAGCAGAGAGTGAGAGAGAGATGGTGAGGGAGAGAGAACCGTGTGAGAGGGGGGGAGAGAGAGGGCAGTGAGAGTGAGAGAAATCCGAGTGAGGGAGAGAGAGAGAGGGGGCGTGTAAGAGTGAGGAGGAAGAGAGAGAGGGAATTTTAAAAAACTAGGGTTTCTTTCCCCAGTTCCCCCCTTACTGCCCACGGCTCCCTCATCATTTTTTTCCCTTTTTCTTTTTTTAAACCCCCTAACTCAGACCGTTCTACTAATCCTCGACTATTCTACCGAGATCCAAAAAAAATATAAACATTGTGAGCTCAAGCATATTAGGTCGGTCGATATCGTATCCATTAAAATTAACTAAATAAATATAAAGATACATATATATATATAAGTAAATAAAAAAAGATTCGGGCTTTCACATTCACCCCCCTTAAAGGAAGTTTCTTCTTCGAAACTTCATACACACCTGCTCATGTAAATAGGCGGCTATTTTGATCACATCTCCTGCTCTAGGGCCCATGTGGCTTCCGACAGCTTATGATTTGCCCACAGAACTTTTACTACTGGCACTGTCTTCCTATGAAGCTGCTTTTCTCTTCGGTCTAGAATGCGAACAGCTGTTCCTCATAAGATAAATCTTCCCTTAGTTCTATGCTATCTGGCATGATAACATAGGATGGGTTAGGAATGTACTTACGCAACTGCAACACATGGAAGATGTTGTGCACCCTGGGTAACTCAAGTGGTAGTTCTAAATGATACGCCACCTCTCCGACTCGTTGAGTGATAGGGTGCAGCCGAATATACCTGAGACTAAGCTTGCCGGTCACGACAAATCTCATGATGCCCTTGGTTGGAGACACTCGTAGGAACGCTTACTCTCCAACTTCAAACTCTAAGGGTCTGCACCCTCGGTCAGCATAACTCTTCTGTCGACTCTGGGCCACTTTCATCTGTTCTTGGATTATTCTAACCTTCTGGGTAGTTGCCTGGATTAGTTCTGGTCCAATGGTTAGTGCTTCATCAATCTCCTGCCAACATAATCGAGTCCTCCACCATCAGCCATACAGTGCTTTGTAGGGGGCCATCCCGATGCTAGCACAGTAGCTTTTATTGTAGGAAAACACAATCACCGCTAACTACTCATCCCAAGCTTACTCGAAGTTCAAAACACATGCTCGCAACATATCCTCAAAGGTCTGAATCGTTCTCTCAGTCTGCTAATCCATAGCTGGGTCTGTAATGCCCCCAAAATGCTAATGATATGATTTACGAAAAACTGCAACAAAAGACTTAATGATAAAAGGCGCTACCGCCGTCTTGATAAGGACAAGGCTCACTGAAACAATTCAATCTTGCAACTCATATTCACAATCACAATATCCATTAAACTGAAACACTCCAAGACCAAAGTCCATACTAGTTCAACTTCAATACGATCGACTTAATCATACCATGTGCTAACTCGCACTCCAACTACACAAGTATATTGCATCTAGACCCAACGTAACCCTGAGGTCGATCCCAACATTCATGCTATGCTAAATCCACTGTGAGCATCTGATGACTCCCAAAAGGGCTTACTCAATGGAGAAACATGTGATACTTCATCACCTAAAATGAAAAATATGAAAATAATTCGAAAATGTGAGCTAAAACTCAGTACATGCATTCCTGTATTGTAAAATGAGGCGTAGGCATACTGTGATGGGTACCCGCCTTTGCAATTCATTTTGTTCGCAATAACAATGAAAATGAAAGTAATATAAAACCAAATTGCTCATTATTATTTGGATTTGAACCCCTTGCAATGATATGATCTATACATAGGTGTACACCTGCCAATCCGATCAAGATTTGGCCTGAAGCCATGCGGATAAATGATGGGTTGACACCCTATAGATGATAACTAATGGGGGTCACAAGTTAAATGGCAAATCACTGTATAAACTGATTCATTGATAAACCCATTAAGATTTGTAACTTACTAAACATGTTCTGCTTTCTGAAGATACAGACAATGGACGTACCTTCAGTCTTTAAAAATGTCATCTTACTTGATAAATGTCATCTGACTTAATAAATATGTTCTGACTTAATAACACTTATGCATAATGGAAAACGATAACTAGGCCTCGACTTTGTTTCATAAATGTCATTGTAGGTATGTGTAGTCAGTAAATGATCCTTATTCACATAATTGAGTAAGTAAAAGTATGTGTAATAGAAATTGAGTAACTAAATGGTATATATAACTTGGGCATTTCAATATAACTTCAAAATTGAATTAATGAAAGTAATTAAATCCGATATAAAGTAAATGAAAATAAAATAGACCGCAATGAGATGAATGAGGTCGCAACGGAAAAGGTCTTTATGGTGACAAATAGGAGAGTGGTTTTGGTCTTTTCTAAAATAGGTTTCTGATATGGGTTTAAGGCTCACTGATGTATAGCTTGGTTCAAGATAACAGCGAGTACACTAGATTGGCTTGATAAATACATTTGATACATTCTGAATTGAGTAAGTAATAAAGGTTTGAGGCCAAGAGAGATATATCTTGGTTCAAAATAGCATATATAACACTAATTTAATCCGATAAACACTGTTTTCTAAATCATTACTCTCCCCACTTCTCATATTTCATTTATAAGCCCAGTTTTCCACCCCAAATGAGTTATTTGAAAACCATAGAAGCTATTAAACTCATTAAACTTGGTATTTTCCTTTGTAAAGTCCATAACTTAAAAATATACTCCCACAATACATTCTTACCTTCCTTTCTCTCCATAATTGAGCTAAATGCCCTATTAAACCTCATAAACATTTGTTTCCTCGCTTAAATGACCTTACTTGGCCCAAAATACACAAAATGAGTGCATGATCAATCTCACTCAATCTTTATTATAGCTCTTTACACAATTACTCAAAATGCTTCCAAAAATTACCAAACTCTAAATACTCAACCAAAATTCATGACATCTCATAAGAAATTCAAAAATAATATGGACAATCTACAGTAAAATTTTCAAAATTTTCCTCGAAGTATGCACTGCACAAAAATTGCAATGGCAGCCCAATTTGCACCAAAGCAAGCCAATTCACTTCAAAAATTCATAACTTTCACCCTTAACCTCAAATGAAGACCCAAAACCCCAATACAGAAAGACTAAGAAGTTCCAAAAAACTTTCATTTATAAAACAAAACATGAGTCCTACAATAGGGTTCCCAAAATGGGGTTAGAACACAAGTGTGCCAGTTTTGGTCCAACCTGCGCAGTTCTCGTAAAACGACCATAACTTTGTCCACAGAACTCGGATTAAGGCGATTCAAAAGAAATTTGAAAGCTAACACACTAATCTATCTATCAAGAAAAAATATAATTTTGCAGTGGGCTAATCATTACCAATTTAATCTCAAATTCAACCCTATTTTCTATCATTCTCAGCCCTAACTATTTTTTGCTTTTGCCTCTTTTTTTTGGCATAAATCCTCAATTGAAATCATCCTAAATCACCAAAAACACCGACATAATCATCAATAAGACTAAATATTGTACAATCATATATAAAACAATACAAATCCATCACTTAACTTTAGCTAACTTGATCATGACAAATCATAACCCTAACATACTCCAAACTTCTCCCCAATTTAAACACCAAAATAAGTCTTATTTCTTATCAAAACAACATGATCAACCACCAAAAACAACATGATCAACCACCAAAAACAACAAGAACATGAATCAAAACCAAGATACAAGCAAAATCAACAAGAACAAGGTTAGGGTTTACTCACTTTGATGCTTGGAAGCAAGAGGTGTATGTGGTATGAGGTGTGGGAATTGGTTGTTGTGGCTGGAGGCAGCCTCTGGCTGGCCACAAAACACTAGGAGAAGGCAACAACAGCTTGGGGGAAGGGGGCCTATGGGGTAGAGGGAGAAAGGAGAGAGAGAGAGATGTGTATGTGTGTTGCTTGACTAGGAATGATCACAATTTACTTGGCTGAATTTTTACTTCAAAAAGTAGCTTTTACCTAATTATGGTTAGGCTTTAACCATGGTTATTTAGCTAGGTTAAATGAGCAAGTTTGTTGGATTATGAATGGTTTATACGGTTTGGGCCCAGAAAGGGAAGTAAACCGTATACGATTGAATTTTCGTAGCTCGAAATTAAATTTTTGCGAGGTTATAAAATAATAATAATAATGATGATGATGATGATGATGATGATGAATTCTTAAATTATAATTATCAAGGCCTACTATCGATTCACCTAAAATTTTACGATAGTTGAAACCCG
Source organism: Carnegiea gigantea (assembly GCA_029747015.1). Lineage (NCBI taxonomy): Eukaryota > Viridiplantae > Streptophyta > Magnoliopsida > Caryophyllales > Cactaceae > Carnegiea > Carnegiea gigantea. The sequence goes on along the minus strand of JAKOGI010000013.1, from coordinate 7,130 downwards.
AAGTGCAAAGTGGGACCTAAAATTATAATTTGCTAAATAAATAAATGGGTTATAATTGAATTAATAAACATGATTTGGTTAAACCAACAACCATGAGTGATTAAAAACATGATTAATTAAATGAATGAACATGATTAATTTAATAAATAAATATGGGTCAGGGTCAAGTTATTACAGCCTTCCCCCCTTAAAGAGTTTCGTCCTTGAAACTTATGAGTTTTGTGAAAATATGTAATCATATCACAAATAAATGTGGATATTTCACTTTCATCTCTCTCTGGGTTTCCCCAAGTGGCTTTTGAGGAGTATGATTTACCCAAAGTACTTTTTGCCTCATCTGAAACTATGATTGTCTCCTACTTTTGTCGACATAACTCTTTTTTGACCTTGCCTCACCTTAACATGTCTTTGAATTTCTTTCGTAGTTGCTTGAATTAACTCTATTCTTACAGCCAATGCTTCTTCTGGCTTGCTCCAATAAGACCCGACATTGCTTAAGATTATACTCTTATCAAAATGTCCTCATTTAGTGTCCTCAAGGCATCACCTGTTCTCCCCTCATCCGACTAATCAAAGGTCTGCTCCAATTCCATAGTGGACAATAAAATGCATATCGCCATGAATAAAAATGAGGGAATTGGTAGTCAAGCGAGTCATTAAGTCTAAAAGAAATAAACAATGAGATTAGAAAAGATTGATAAAAGGGGGATTATCATGAGGTGGTTGAAATAAAATAACCAGAATGTTGAAATATAATGCCAAATGAATCATGGTTTATAAATATGGATCATAAAGGATCCAATAGATAGTCAACCAAGGGAAAAATGGCTCGACTACACTCGGATTTAGCAAAAGTAAGATGACAAGATGGTAACTTTCTAGCCTCAATTGTCAGGTTAAATGCACTAGATAGATGGGAAAAACAATGTGCGATAAGTAGATAGATAGATCCGATAAGTAAAATGCAATAGCTATATAAATAGATTGGACAAGTTACATTGGGAACGTGCCTTTGCTCAGATAAAATCAATTTGAGCACAGAAATAAGATGGAATGCAGAATGCTGAAGTTTATTGATGAGGACGTAAATATAAGTGTGAGAATTAAATTTAACAGCAAAGAGAATAATTATTTTAAGAATTTAAAGCAAGTTATGCGAGCATATCATTATGAAAAAATAAAGTATCAAGTATAGGGAGATTAAACAATATTGGATAAAATCAAATTGGAAAGATAAAACAAGCAGACAATTACAGGAACTAGTATAAAAGAGCATTCTTCCAAACGGTAAGCTGTCATTGGCATGGTTTAGATAACAGTTGAAGTCATTTAAACAAATGGCCTAGATAAAGAGATGTTATAAATCAAGTAAGTGTCAATAGCAAAGGAATAATGCCCCTGAATAATCCAAGGTAACTAGGGTCGAAGTAAATCAATGACTGGAAGTAATGGAAGCATGGCTAGTGTAAGGTCTTAATGACAAGAGCAGCCTCTTTCTATGCATGGAAACTAAATCTTACTCGTACCACCCATATAGTACGAAGTAGCACACCGCAAGCTACTATCACAGGATTCCCTATAGTAATTCTATCTCAAACTGATTCAACCTAAAGATATACCAAGTTGCAAATGGTATTCCCACAATAAGTTTTAAACATCACTGTACTCAATATCATGTATGTTAATACACCTTAATGAAACTCTCAAATTTTGAGCGAAACGGACAAAGTTCTGCCTAAAAACTGGCTAAAATCCAGGCTTAAAGTGTTATAACATGTACTTGTCATGAAAAATTATACTTCAATAGCTTAACAGCCACACGTCAAAGTTCATAACTCAACGGGTCACACACCTAGAGTGCAAAATTGCAAAAATTTAAATGAATGAGAGAAATGAAACGTACAATGCAACTCCCAGATAAATGAGAGCATACCTCACTAATAGGCCACCCAAATGGTTCCACACTTGACTTTGCTAATACTCGAATACCATGATATTACCTAATGATGGAATCACCCAAATGGAAATGGTTCCTCCTCATATGCCTGTACATATGAAGTTATAGTCAATAGTTCATTTAACTTGTCTAACATAACTCATACACACCTTGATAGCTAAGTCATAAACACTTGGTAGCTCATAATGGCCCTTAAAACCTTGGCTCTGATACCAAATCTGTAACATCCCCAAAATGCTAATGATATGATTTATGAAAAACTGCAGCAGAAGACTTAATGATAGAAGGTACTACCGCCTTTCTGATAAAGACAAGGCTCACTGAAACTATTTAATTTTACAACTCATGTTCACAATCACAATATCTATTAAACTAAAACACTCCAAGACCAAAGTCTATAATAGTTCAACTTTAATACAATTGACTTAATCATACCATGTGCTAAATCGCACTCCAACTACACAAGTATATTGAATCTAGACCCAACTTGACCGTAAGGTCGATCCTAACATTCATGCTATGCTAAATTCACTGTGAATATCTGATGACTTCCAAGAGGGTTTGCTAAATGGAGAAACATATGATACTTTATCACCTAAAATGGAAAACATGAAAACAATTCGAAAATGTGAGCTAAAACTCAGTACATGCATTCCTGTGTTGTAAAATGAGCGTAGAAAAATTGTTGATGGGTACCCGCCTATGCAATTCATTTCGTTCGCAACAACAATAAAAATGAAAGTAATATAAAATTGAATTGCTCATTATTATCTGCATGTGAACCCCTTGTAATAATATGATCTATACATAGATATACACCTGCCAGTCCGATCAAGATTTAGCCTCAAGGTGTGCGGGTAAATGATCGGCTGACGCCCTATAGATGATAACTGACTGGGTCACAAGTTAAATGGCAAATCCCTGTATAAACTAATTCATTAATAAACTCATTAAGAGTCGTAACTTGGCAAATATATTCTGCATTCTGAAGATACAGGCAATGGACGTACCTTGAGTTTTTAAAAATATTATCTGACTTGATAAATGTCACCTAACTTGACAAATATGTTCTGGCTTGGTAACACTTATGCATAATGGGAAATGATAACAAGGCCTTGACTCTGTTTCATAAATGTAATTATAGGTATGTGTAGTCAGTAAATGATCTTTACTCACATAATTGAGTAAGTAAAAGTATGTGTAATAGAAATTGAGTGACTAAATGGCATACATAACTTGGGTATTTTAATATAACTTTAAAACTGAATTAATGAAAGTAATTAAATCCGATATAAAGTAAACGAAAGTAAAATAGGCCGCAATGAGATAAATGAGATTATAAAGGAAAAGGCCTTGATGGTGACAAAAGGGAGAGTGGTTTTGGTCTTTTTTAGAATAGATTGCTGAAACGGGTTTAAGGCTCGCTGATGTGTAGCTCATCCCAAGATAACAGCGAGTCCACTAGATTGACTTGATAAATACATTTGATACATTCTGAATTAAGTAAGTAATAAAGGTTTGAGGCTATGAGAGATATATCTTGGTTTAAAATGGCATATGTAACACTAATTTGGTCTGATAAATACTGTTTTCTGAATCATTACTCTCTCCACTTCTCATATTTCATTCATAAGCCTAATAAATGTAGTTTTCGACCCTAAATGAGTCATTGAAAACCATAGAAGCTATTAAGCTCATTAAACTTGGTATTTTCCTTTGTAAAGTTCATAACTCATAAATATACTCGCACAATATATTCTTGTCTTCCTTTCTCTCTGTAATTGAGCTAAATACACTATTAAACCCTATAAACATTTGTTTCCTCCCTTAAATGACCTCACTGGGCCCAATATACATAAAATGAGTGCATGATCAATCTCACTCAATATTTATTATTGCACTTTATATAATTACTCAAAATGCTTTCAAAAATCCCCAAACTCCAAATACTCAACCAAAATTCATAAAATTGTATAAAAACTTCGAAAATAATATGGACAATTTATAGTAAAATTTTTAGAATTTTCCTCCGAGTATGCACTGTACAGAAATTGCAATAACAGCCCAATTTACACTAGAGCAGGTCAGTTCACTTTAAAACTTCAGTAGTTTCATCCTTGACCTCAAATGTAGTCCTAAAATCCCAATATGGAAAGATTAAGAAGTCTTAAAAAACTTTCATTCCCAAACAAAATATGATTCCCACAATAGGGTTCTAGAACATAAGTGTGTCAGTTTTGGTCTAACCTGCATAGTTCTCGTAAAACGACCATAACTTTGTCCATAGAACTCGGATTAAGGCAATTTAAAAGGCATTTGAAAGCTACACACTGACCTATCTACCCACCAAAAAAAATAATTTTTTTGTGGGCCTATCATTACCAGTTTAATCTCAAAGTCACCCCTATTTTCTGCTATTTCCAGCCCTTACTGTTTTTTGCTTTCTCCTCTTTTTTTCACATAAATCCTCACTTGAAATCATTCCGAATAACCAAAAACATCATTGTAATCATCAATAAGACTAAAGATTATAAAATTATATAAAAAAACAATATAAATCCATCACTTGACTTAAGCTAACTTTATCATGACAAACCATAACCCTAACATGCTCCAAACTTCTCCCAAATTTAAACAGCAAAAGAACTCTTATTTCTTCTTAAAACAACATGATCAACCACCAAAAACAACAAGAACATGAATCAAAACCAAGATACAAGCAAAATCAACAAGAACAAGGTTAGGGTTTACTCACTTTGATGCTTGGAAGCAAGAGGTGTAACTGGTGTTGAGGTGTGGGAGATGGTTGTGGTGGTCAGAGGCAGCCTCTGGCTAGCCGAAAAACACTAAGAGAAGGGAGCAGCAGTTTGCGGAAAGGGGGGCCATAGGGTAGAGGAAGAAAGGGGGGAGAGAGAGATGTGTATGTGTGTTGCTTGGCTAGGGATGATCACAATTTACTTGGCTAAATTTTTACTTCAAAAAGTGGGTTTTACCTAACTACGGTTAGGCTTTAACCATAGTTATTTAGCCAAGTTAAATTGGCAAGTTCGTTGGATTATGATTGGTTTATAAGCTTTGGGCCCGGGAAGGAAACTCAACCGTATACGATTGAATTTTCGTAGCTTAAAATTAAATTTTTGCGAGGTTATAAAAAAGAAGAAGAAGAAGAAGAAGAAGAAGAAGAAGAAGAAGAATATCAATAATGAATTCTTAAATTATAATTATCGAGGCCTACTATTGATTCACATGAAATTTTACGATAATTGAAACTCAAAGTGCAAAGTAGGACCCAAAATTCTAATTTTCTAAATAAATAAATTGGGTGTAATTGAATTAATAAACATGATTTGGTTAAACCAATAATCGCGAGTGATTAAAAAATATGATTAATTAAATAAATGAACATGATTAATTGAGTAAATAACTATGATTTAAATAAATAAATATGGGTTAGGGTCAAGTTATTACAAGGTGAAAGGTGGTACTAAAGCGTAACAGTGTCCCGAACGCCTCTTGCAGCTTCTGCCAAAATCCCGATTTGAACCCTGTATCTTGGTCTGACACTGTAGAGCTCGGCACACTATGCCACCAAACTATCTCCTCCTGATAGGCTCGTGCCAGCTAATCTAATGTCCATGTGTATTTTATGGTTATGAAGTGAGTCGTTTTCGTGAGTCGATCCACGATAACCCATATTGCGTTGTTCTTCCTCTGAGTGGGTGGTAATCCTACTACAAAGTCCATGGAGACCGAATCCAATTTCCACTCAGGGATTTCTGAGCATTGTAAAAGTCTTGCAGGCCTTTGGTGTTCTGCTTTTACACGTTAACACGTAAGACATTTCGCTACATAGTCCACCACCTCTTATTTCATATTACTCCACTAGAAAATCACTTTGAGGTCCTTGTATAGCTTGTTCCCAGGAGGGTGAACAGAATGTGGGGTGTTGTGTCCCTTATCTAGGATTTTGCTTTTGAGTTACTCTATGGTGGGAACGCGTACCTGATTCTGGAACCTTAGCGTCTCATCCTCGTGAATCACAAACCCAGGTGCCTTTCCTGCTGCCGCCTCTATCTTGATCATATCCAACAGCGGTCTGTGCACTGAGCGGCTCTAATTTCCTCAATAAGGGTAGGTTGTAGCTCTATTATATATAGTATAGGTCTAGCTTCCCTTGTCACCACATTGAGCTTCAGTTTCTTAAAATCCTCGCACAAATCTCTAAGTAGTGCCAACAAGCTATTGAGGGTTAGGTATGGCTTATGACTCAATGCATTCGCTACTATATTCGTCTTTCCAGGGTGATATTAGAAGTTTATATCATAGTCCTTAAGAAATTCCAACAAATCTCTAAGTAGTGTCCCCAAATTTTCAATGCAAACACTGCAGATGCTAGTTCCAAGTCGTGAGTCGGGTAGCTCTGCTCATGAGTCTTTAGTTGTCGTGAGGCGTAAGCTATGATAGGATCATCCTGCATTAGTACACACCCCAATCCATTTCTGGACCCATCACTATACGCCATGAAGTCCTTATCATTGGTGGGTAAGGCCAATATAGGCGTACTTGTCAACCTTCTCCTAAGCTCCTGGAAGGCTTCCTCGTACTGATATGTCCACTCATACTTGGTAACCTTCCATATCAAATTAGTAAGAGGAGTGGCAATTTTTGAGAAGTTTTGAACGAACTTACGGGAGTACCTTGCCAAGCCCAAAAAGCTTCTCACCTCCGCGGATTCTTAGGTCTTGGCCACTTCAATATGGCATCTATCTTATGGGGATCCATAGATACTCCCTCATTAGACACCACATGCCCTAAAAGTGCCACTTGAGCCAACCAAAACTCACACTTTTTCAACTTGACATACAACTCATCCTCCCTTAGCACTTCTAGAACGATCCTTAAATGATGGGTATGTTCTTCTAGGGTCCTTGAATAGATCAGTATATCATCAACACAACTACAAACTAATCTAGGTAAGGCTTGAAAACTCTATTCATGAGCTCCATAAATTCCACTAGGGCATTTGTAAGCCTAAAAGGCATCACTATAAACTCATAATGCCCATATCGGGTGCGGAAAGCAGTCTTAGGTATGTCCTCTTCCTTGATTCGGAGTTGGTGATATCCCAAACAAATATCTATCTTAGAGAAGGTCCTAGCACAAAGTTGGTCAA